>CM028131.1:141592500-141997500 GCA_016271365.2 Neoceratodus forsteri | reverse complement strand
CAGGTCCTTTGCCTCGCCAAAACATGGCTGAAGCCCCAGTATCCAGACTCTATGTTCCAGCTAGGTGGATATTCCCCTCGTGCGCAAAGACCAGCTTGGTAAAAGAAAGGGTGGCGGTGCTGCCATATATATTCAAGAGTCACTCACTTCTACACTCGCCCTTTGCTCAGACAGTACCTCCCCTTGTGACTGGCTTATCACCAAAGTCACCCTGAGATCTACTGAGAAAATATACTTGGGCTGCTGCCACAGACCTCCTGATGGGGGCGTAGAAGGCCTTCAGCACCTACTCATAGCCTTCGACTCTCTCTCTCTCTTTTCCCCTTCCAGGGATTACCTCCTTCTAGGTGACGACAACCTGAACTGGCTCAGCATGCATGAACCTGACTATGAAAATATCCTAAAACAGCATAACTTGATGCAAATTATCAACCTCCCAATCCGCCACAACTCTCGCACCTCCAACCATTCTCTCCTCAACTGGGTGATCACCAACAGCAGTGAAAGGATCACTCACACCAGTACTCTGTCTGACTGCCTGAGTGACCACTCCCCTACTTACGCCATCTGGTCCTCAAAGGCCTCCTGTCCTCCTCCCCCCAAAGTATATAACCACCCATAACTTCAACCACCCTGACATCCCCCCCACCGCCTCCTTGAGGACATCAGGACCATGAGATGGCAGGACCTCTATACCCTATCCAATGCATCAGGAGCTACCAACCACTTCACCAATGTTCTCCTGGCCATCCAAGATCACCACTTCCCTCTCACAACTTGGCTTGTAAGAGGTGGCTCTATGCATTGGATGACTAAAGAGCTCCTGACCCTCATGAAGCAGAGAGAGACAGAAAGTGAACTGCTCATAAACTGGCCCCATCCCTGGCCCTATGGAACGAGTACAGATACTTACGTAATAAATGCAAGTCCACTACTATATCCTTAAAATGTGAGTACTCCCTTAGACTACAGCAAGAAAATATAGGCAACCCCAGAAAATTCTGGGATGCCATTGGCTCTCTTCTGAACCCCCACACACAAAGCCCCAACTTACACCTGAGCTCATCTTCAGGGCTACTGATTGATCCCTCAACAGTTGCAGAAGCCCTAAACACCAAATTCTTTGACCTATCAGTCCTCCTTTGTAAGCTTCCAGCTAACCTCCCTAAGCCACATGCCACCCACTCTACCCCTTATCCCCTCCCTCCACCCCCCACTCCCCCTCCACTCTTACTGGTGGACCCCCACCATGTCC
The DNA here is from genome assembly GCA_016271365.2 of Neoceratodus forsteri. Classification (NCBI taxonomy): domain Eukaryota; kingdom Metazoa; phylum Chordata; order Ceratodontiformes; family Ceratodontidae; genus Neoceratodus; species Neoceratodus forsteri. The sequence goes on along the minus strand of CM028131.1, from coordinate 141,996,245 downwards.
CCCCACCCTTCTACTTCAGGACCATATCCCCTGAGGAGATCTACAAACTTCTAAAATGGCTGCCAAACCGGGGTAGCCCCAGCTCCGATGGCCTCTTCCCGGTCTTCCTAAAACTCATCTCCCCTTTGATATCAAAGCTAGGTACCTTTATTTTTTTTTTATATTCTTTACTTTTATTTTTTTCAGCATATCAGCAGGGATACAGTGTACACAATGACAAGTGATAAAGACATTCATTAATACATTTAAATAAATATAGCAGCATGGGGATGACAAGTCCAGAGACATCTATAAATACATCTGTAACCCCTAGGTGGCATACTACCCCTGCCTGCTTGGCTAGTAGCAGGTTAAGGGGCTTGGGTAATGAAACGGGTGCCTCCATGCAGAAGTCAGGGTTGTTACTGGTCAAGCTAACCTGGGCACAGCCTTCTGGGAAACTGTAACCCCCCTCTTTCCCATCTAGTGGCCTGAACAATATATAATAATTACTTTCACAATAACCCTTATTCACCAGGCAATTGCCAACACCATTTGCACTTATCACCGGGTCTGGTCCTCTAGTTTGACCCTGGGGACCCCCTGTAAAACCAGGTAAAGCACAGCAAATAGCAGCAGTACAATACTTTTGGCAAAAACTGGAACCACAGTCAGGTTAAATGCAAACAAAGTTAAATCTGATTTATTCAAGGGAGGGGCATAATCAGGTTGATTTGCTTAAAAGCTATATTAATCAGACAGTTATGCATGCAGTTCAGAGTCCCTACACAGTCACACACTCTGGGTACCCAGATAGGAAAATGGTGGGCTAGCCAGGAACGTTGCAGCTGGTTGGGGCCCTGTTATGGAAGAAAGCAACGTGCACAACACACACTTTTTGTAATCCTGAGCCGGAGGGCCCAGTTTGTGAAAGAAAAGGCAACAAGACTATCGGATGACAACACTTTTAGATTTAGCTGTTGTTGCAGGGAGCTACCCTGATGTTTACTCATGATACCAAATACTGGACACAGGTAGGATGAAATCGGGACTGCAGGCTGTTGAACTGGAGTGCCTAGGGAAGAAGGGCCCACATGAATCACCGAGGCGTTGTTCCTGTTCAAGGCGTTGAGCAGGGGTCTGATCCCCTGGCTGGTCTCTCATCGATGACTTTCTCTACGTAGCAGGTATTCTGACTGGGCCAGTGTAGCAGGGCCCAGGCAAACGGAAATGGATATGGATTCAGTCCATGGAGCTGGATACAGCCTCCAGCAAGCAAAACACAGTTCAGACACACAGTGGGGAACCAAATCATGACCCACTATAAGCACACAGCACATTCACAAGTAAGGAAATTCCACTGTACCAGGCAAATGGCTCTGTGGTTGCAATTACAGAGTCTCTACACAATCCGGGAGTTCAGAGGTAGCTGGAAGTCCAGACAGGCTGATCGCATTCAGCAAATCTTCTGTCTTCTTCAGGTTAGAGCCTGGTCACAATTCAGTGGCTTAATTCGCTCTCCAAATTCGGATTCAGTCCGAAAAAAGCACAAATTCTCTCTCAGGAACAACAGGCAGGCAGGCATGCAGGCCAAACTCAGGCCTTTCCACAGTTCTCCCATGCGAATCCACTATGGATTGCTGCTCGAACTATCTAGAGCTGTTCCTTCTTCACTTCCCAACTCAGATCTAACTGAAACTGCAAGCAGTGTGGGACTTTTCCCAAGATCCAAAAGGTTCGGTTGGCTGATCTGTCTGTCAGTCACAACAAGGGCTCCCCTCTAGATTATTTTAGGCACCAAAAGCCCAAAACTACAATTCCTACAAGTTTTGACCCCACCAAGCCCCTGTAGGCAGGCTCTATTTTACAGTCCCAAATGTACTGATTGGCCCATTCTGCAGTCCAGGACCAAGATGATGGAAACAAACAGAACTGTCCATGCTGCAAAGAAGGCAGGTTAGAACAACTGCAGTATTACTACTCTAACAAATGATCAGCAAACAAGTACACCTTCTAACAGAGCTCCCTCTCATATTAATTATGACTGCAATCTAGGCAGCTCTTAAAGAGATAGTACACAGAGGCTATACAGGCACTCTCTGGCAATACATTTAAACTGCTAAAACGTAGGACACCAGCCTGGCAGTGAGCTTTTAGGCAAGTTCAAAGAAGACTTTTCAGGAACCCCCATTTGTAGGGGGTTACACCCTTCCCTGCCTGGAGAAAACTTGGCATCCGCATCAAGTCTGTACCATCATAATATTGAAAATGCAATATAACCTAGACATATATAACATTAGCATGCTATGCAAATACTATCGGATTCATCAATTAACATAACTTGTCACATCACTATACATTTCAATGTAATTCACCATACTGTATCCATACTGATAATACTTATGCAAGTTGTATACATGTGATAATGATTCCACTATGATTAACATACTTTAAACATTGCAATACTGATTCATGTAATAACTTCCTGTACATTACACAATGTAAGAGGGGGCCCTTCCCTATCAGCTAACTTGGGGCTGGATGGGGCAGGGGCACCATACCTAGAAGGAAGAACAATCAACCTGGAATTGGCCCTTAAGCTCCGTTTGGGTAGTGAGCTCTGAGACACATAAACACCTTTGTGAACCACATTGAGAGGCAAATCCACTGGCCTCCCAGGAGAATCATAACTGAAGCACAATACTGGCTTGACAGCTCAGCCAGTCTTTCTGGGGGGGAAGGGAACAATCACAGTCTCTGCACTTTCAGCACTAGTCTTGGGGCTTCCATCACTTGTGAGGACTGCCTCTGCATGGATGGGAAGGTCCAAACTTGGAGCACTGTCAGCTTTTTGCTCTGTAGGCTCTAGTTCCACAACACTTGTCTCATTTTGTGAAAGTTCAGGCACGATTAGGTTTTGGGGCACTGAAGAGGGGCTGTCAACACTCTCATACTGTTCTTAATGTTCTGGTGTGTCACCAGGGAGACTCAGACCATCAGCTCCTTCTTCGGGCAATTCACACAGTTCCACAAAACACAGAGAGTCCACAACCTCAGATGTGGTGCTTTGCACTTCACTTTCGGGGAGCATTGGCTCCAAGGATGAAGCTGGGGGGTTAGGCAGTCCAGAAGGCCCAGCTTCATCCCCATGATTCAGTATAGGATTTCCACTAAAAAACTGACTCAATTTGTAGGAGGGGTAATAGGCATTGTCACACTCACTATCATCAGATGTAGACTGACAGTCACTATCATTCCAGGCCTGCTGCGGGGGAAACCTTAAATCTGCAACCACTGGGTCAGGTTGACGCTGTCTCTTTCTTGCAGCAGCACGAGTCACTGGCCCAGGGGAATCAATTTCTGATGGTTCAGCTTTAATTATGACTTGGCCGATCGGTAGCAAGTGGTTACGGTGCATGGTCTTGACAGTTTTGGAGTTATGCTCTGGGTGCATCTTGTACACTGGTAACTCATACAACTTTCCAACTACTACATGGGGAAGATGGTGCCACTGATCAGCAATTTTGTGTTTGCCATGCAGTCCCAAATTGCGTAACAGCACACGCTCTCCAGGTCAAAGCTCTTCAGCCTTTACTTTTTTATCATGCTTCTGTTTGTTAGTTAGATTTCTCTTGTCGGCCATGGTTTGGGCAAGTCGATAGGCATGGTTCAATTGAGCTTTCAGTTTCTGTACATATTGCAGGTAGTTTTCGGCCCGGACCTCATCTGGAGAGACCACAAAGCAGACGTCAACTGGCCTTCGAGCCTCTATCCCAAAAATGAGGCAGTAGGGGGAGAACCCAGTAGCATCATTTTTGGTGCAATTGTATGCGTGGACCAAAGTGCTAATCTGCTGGCTCCACCTATGCTTGTCTTTTGGATGGAGGGTGCCCAGTGTTTCTAGAAGGGTATGGTTAAAATGTTCTGGTTGAGGGTCCACCTGTGGGTGACAAGGGGTGGTTCTTGATTTCCGCTCCCCCCACAGAGAGAGCATTTTTTGATTAGTCAACTCTCAAAGTCTCTGCACTGGTCAGAATGTATCCGCTGGGGGGCACCATAGTGGATGAAGAAATTCTCCACTAGCACCTTGGCCACGGTAGAGACCTTTTGATCTTTGGTGGGGAATGCTTGTGCATACCATGTGAAATGATCCGTAACCACTAACAGATTGCCAATACTCTGCTGATCAGGTTCCAAACACAAAAAGCCTATGCAGATCAGTTCCATGGGGGGGCTGGTAGTAATATTAACAAGGAGAGGTAGCCCTCTTAGGCAGGGCTTTTCTTTGCAGGCAGCAACTACAAGTGTTTACATGTTGCTCAACATCGGCCCCCATCTTGGGCCAGTAGAAGCAAGATCGTACCAGGTCAAAGGTCCTGTCAATACCAAGGTGCCCCATGTGATTGTGGAGGGACCTCAGTACCAAGTCTTTAAAGGCTGTACGCAGGACCAATTGTTGCTTGTCTACTTGGCCACTATGATCTACTGTCTCTCTGTATAACAACTGATTGAGTAGCTTCAGCCTGGGACCTTCTTTAAACAACAGAGCAATTTGCAAGTCAGGGGAGCGCAACTTGGGCACATCTTTACCCGCATGCAGGGCATGAAGTTCGGCCTGAATCATAGGATCTTGGGATTGAGCTCACTGAATGCTGTCATTGTCCAATTGAGGTAATGCACTAATATCTAGAGCAGAAAAGTGGCAATAGGCAGCCGATATGCAGGTATCAGGAAGGCCCAAGCAATCTACTAAACAGTCCGTTGTGTCCACAGACATCTGTTCATCTCGGTCAGATTTTTGGCACAAAGTTCGGATGTCAGGTTCAGACAGCCTGACCCAATCACTCTTGGAAACTGGCCTTCATGACAAGGCATCAGCATCAATATACTTCACTCCTGGCCTGTATTCAATAACATAATCATAGGTTGATAGGGTTGAAAGCCACCGGTGCCCAGTGGCGTCTAACTTAGCTGAAGTCTGTACATAGGTTAACGGGTTATTGTCGGTCTTCACCAGTATCTTTGCCCCACAGAGGTATTCATGAAACTGGTCAATGATGGCCCATTTTAGCGCAAGGAACTCCAGCTTGTGCAATGGGTAGTTTCGCTCCTACAGGGTCAGGCTCCTACTGGCAAAAGAAACTGGTCTCAAACCATCCTCATGGTCTTGATACAGCACAGCTCCAAGACCCTGCAGACTAGCATCAGTGTGCAGCACATAGGGTTTGGTGGGGTCAGCACAGGTGAGGATGGGGGCATGGGTGAGCTGGTATATGACTTCATGGAAGGCTGCTTTACATTCGGGTGTCCAGCGGGGTCCGAAGAGTTCACCTGTGCAGAAGTATACTTTCTCTAGCTCTTTGATGGACTGTTTTTTGTATTTACGATTGGTAGTAGGGTAACCCTGGGTAAGATTCAAGAGCGGGCAAATCACCTTGGAATAGTCTTTTATGAACCTGCAGTAGTGGCCACAGAACCCCAGGAAACATTGTAGTTCTTTCAAATTATGGGGCTGGGGCCAAGTAGTCAGAGATTCAACCTTACTGGGATCAGTCTGTATCCCTTCAGTAGATACTATATGTCCCACATACTTCACAGAGGCATGGAGAAACTGGCACTTGTCAGTGGACGGCTTGAGGCCGAAGTCTTCCAGTCGGTCCAGGACTTTAAACAGTCGGGTCTCATGCTCCTCTAATGTGCTCCCAAACACAATGACATTGTCCAAGTACACCAGACATTCCAGCAAATTCATATTTCCCACCACACATTCCATCAGTCGCCGGAAGGTGGCCTGAGCACCCGATATCCCTTGGGACATTCTAAGAAATTTGTAGAACCCAATGGACAGATGAACGCTGTTTTCTCACGGTACTCCGGGGCCATCGGGATCTGGTAGTATCCGCTGCGAAGATTCAATACTGAAAACCATTTGCTCCCATTCAAACAATCCAGGGCATCTTGTATACGGGGCATGGTGTATTGATTGGTGATGTTCTGCCAGTTCAGGGTTTGATAATCAATACACACCCTTACCGACCCATTCTTCTTACACACAACCACAATGGGAGAGGCATATGGGCTCCTTGATTCTTGTATCACACCAGCAGTGAGCATTTCCTGGAGGTGTCTTCTCACATCATCTATGCCTTCTGGGGCGAGACGTTAGGATCTCTCTCGAAATGGTCGGTTATCATGCAGGCATATGTGATGCTCTGCACCCTGGACACACCCCACGTCCCATTCTTTTAAAGAAAACACTTGGTCCCTCTGAGTGAGTTTCTTGCTAATTCTAGACTTCCATTCATCTGGCAACGGGGAGTCACCAACGCCAAATAACTCTGGGGTCACTCTCTCCTCACCAGAGCACTTGCTGCCGGGCACACGGGCAGTGTTGGCGCAGTGTACTGTAGCTAGGGTGCACCTCTGTTAACCCGAATCTCCTGATCTGACACATTCTGAATCTGAACCATCACTCGTCGTGCATAGGCGTGGGCACGAGCAAGCAAGATGCTGGGTTTGACCACTAATCCCTTGGCAACTTTCCATCTTCTGGTGCATCGAACATTAATATTTAGTTCTTTACATTTCTCTTTAGGTGGACTTCTCCACGGATTGTGCACTGGGCGTTGGGGGGCCAATACCAAGGAGTCAGGTTGCTTTTTCTACACTATCCCCACTGGCTCATCTGGGTCCACTTCATCGGGTTTCTCTTGCCAGTCGTAAGCCCTTTTTACTAAGGCTGGAATTCTTAGGGCCCATCCAGTCAGCTGCCCTTGTTTCTCATGGCAGAGTTGTGCTAGTCTCCCAAACATGTGAGCGTTTGTTTCAATTAACGGGGAACCCCACCATACAGTCTGGTGGGGGGACACACTACGGCCAGTGTCTCTACTTGCTCCTCTATGCCAGTGACAGCTGCAGGAAAAGACAACCAGAGGTGGGCATATCCTAGATATGGATAAGACTTGTCGCTCAGCCCCCACACATGTAGGCCTTCCAGGGACTGTAAGGGCACATCAGATAAGTGATCGTCATACCAGTCCTGAAACACAATGGTCACTTGCGACCCACTACCAAGCACAGCCCGAGTAGGAATACCATTCACAGTCACATTAGTCTCCATTGAAGGGCCCACCATCTTGAACCAGTCTGGAAGGACAGTAGCAGGGGCTGATACAGACGACTTAGCCACAAAGAAGTTGGAGTTGGGATTTCCTGAGCCTTCACTGTGGTCATTTCCAGCAACCCTCGGCCATGGTTGGCTTATATCCAACAGAATGGTCCTCAATACAGGCAAAACGAAAGCTATGCTGTTTGGTCCAAGATCCCTTGGGCAGGACAGATCCAAACTCCTACAGCTAACCTCTCTAGCAGGAAAAAGTATAGATGTGGAGGACACCATACAATACCTTGGGCTAAAAATTGACCAAGGCCTCACCTTCAAGTCCCACGTAGACCAAGTAACAAGGACCATCCACTGTAAACTTGGCACCTTGTACCAACTAAAAGACCAGCTCATCCCGGGGGCAAGGCGGGCAATTGCCTCTAGTGTCCTGTTCCCAACACTTACTTACGCAGCCCCAGTACTACAGGGTATGCCTAAAGCAACAGCTCAACCGGCTACAGGTTCTGTATAACAAGGTTGCGCGGTTCGCTACCCAGAACCATCCTAGAAGCCACCCCTGCGACACGCTTGCCCAACTGCAGTGGCCTTCCTTTGCTTTTAGACTTCAGTACCCCCTACTCTGCCTTTCATTCAAATTACTGAGCCCAGCTGTTCTCCCTAGCCTAAAAGGGACTCTCTCACTCAAGCACAATGCTCAAACGCTCAGGACCTCTGGTTGGACTCTACTCGAAACCCCCAGAGTCAGGACAACTGCCGGTGGCAGATCCTTCTCCTTTACAGCCCCCCTACCTATGGAATAATCTTCCACCTTCTGTACAGGAAGCCCCCTCTCTACCGATCTTTCGTACTAGGCTCAAAGCCCACATGATTGAGACCAGCACTTGTCACTGTCTAGAATAGGTTAGTCTTCTCCTGATCCAACAACCAATGCCTACCACATCCCTTTGTCACCCAAACAGACTGCAAGGCTTGGCCTTGTCTCAGTCAATCACTACTTTTATGTTGTATGTTCCTTACTTACTGACTCACTATTTGACTGTTTAACTGCTTTTACTGTAATCTGGTTAACAATTGTACTCTCCTGTTACAAGTTGTACCTTACATCTGTCATCTTTACTGTATCCCGGGTTGCCCCTGAAAAAGGGACCTTCGGGGCTCAGTGGGCCTACCTGGTAATCAAAATTTAATAAATAAATAAATAAATGGTTTCACTTTCCAGAGCTCCCCTTGAAGTCTGTATACAACTGTATCTAAGTCTTTTGGGGACCGGCATTCTTTCTTCATATGGCCCTCCTTCCCACAATTATAACACAGTATGCTTTCTAGAGTCTGGCATAGCCGAGGCATCACATTGGGGGCTGAGGCGGGGGGGTACCACCAACAGAAAATCATGATTCAGCCTCTGTCTGGTGTGTGATGAGCATGGGGAGATGCCTCAGTAATTCTCTCACTTCCATAGTCAATTTATCAATCTTTGAGCTGCTGTCAACAGGGGATGCCTGGGAGTGTACCCCCAACCCCATAGCGGACACACTCTGAGGGGGGTTTGGGCCCATTGTATCTCTGGAATGGGCTTGTAAGGAAACAGTAGCCCTCATTTCTTGGACCTCTCGCAGTATCTCGCCCCAGGGCGGAGCGTTCTTGCTAGCCTCCCAGTGTTCAACTGGCACTGTATTTCGCCCCTGAGTATCACTCAAATGTGCATCCTCGGTCACCTGGGCAGCAACAACAGCAGATACAGGAGGGGCCTCCCATACGGCTGCCTCCTCTCAATCCTCCAAATTTCCTTCATCGGTCCGTCACAGATAGGAGGCGCATCCAACCGAGCAGCAAGGCGTAGTTGGAGCAGCAATAGTTCAGAGAATGGGGCTGACTTGAGAAGTTGATCCAGTCTATTCTGATCTAACTTAATTGGGGCCATGCCACCTTTCTTGAGGCATTCCAGTAGCACTGCTTCAAGTCGAGGCACATACTTGGATAAGGGCTCCCCTTGGTATTGCTGAGTGTTTTTGACCTTACCCCACAGGTCCTCATCTGAATCGGGAGTCCCATACACAATTTCCAATGCATTAAAAAAATCTTGAGCAGTTGCTTCTGGATTACTAGCCTGTGTAGCGTGGATAGTAAGTTGGGAGGGGGCCTCTGAGGCTTTCAACCACCCTTCTCCTGTTCTCTGGTTCGGGGCATTGCCATTCTCGGATTTGAGGGGCAACATGGTCTAGCCAAGTCTCCTAATTGTCCTCCCCTTGGGGTGTGGGAGGGTGCCTGAAAACATCCTTAGCCGACGATACGAGTCATGACTAACTGTAGGCATGGAGATGAGCACAGGAGCCGATGAGGTAACAGGCACGGGACCTGGCAGGGTGTTGGAGAAGGAACACCCCCAGGTGGCAGGAATAACTTTTTGAAGTCCTCTACGGTCTTCCCTTTCTCCAGTAACAACGTGCTTAACTTCCCCTCGAAAGTCTCAGAGAAGGGTGGGGGCTCATCCCCCCCAGGGTCTTTGCTGTCCTTAGTTATTACCCTCCAGGTGGCTGGGACCCCTTCTGAGGCAATAGTCTGCGGCACTTTGGAGCTATCCATGGGGTCACTACACTCTACTAGGGCCATGAAAGTTTAGGTGGTCAAATCAGCCTGTGGACCCACCACCACAGCGTTTGTTAAACATTCAACTTTGGAAAGTACTCCTTCCACAGTGTCTTTAGTAATGCTTAAGGGAATATCCAATATAAGCAGGGCATTGTGAGAGTCCATCTCCTGCCCCATACACCACCCCACCAACTGATGCACAGCCACTTCTGTTGGGGAAGCCATTTATGTTTGACAGTAATTCGTGATTTTGGCCACTAGGGGATGCAAATCCCAGCGGTGAGCCTCCAAGATGTAACCCCTAGGTGGCACTGTCCCAAGGGCTGCTACCCCCACCTGCTTAGCTAGTAGCAGATTAAGGGGCCTGGGTAATGAAACGGGTGCCTCCACCCGGAGGTCAGGGTAGTTAGTGGTCACACTAACCTGGGCACAGCCCACTGGGACACTGTAACCCCCCACTTTCCCTTCTAGTGGCCTGAACAATATACAATAATTACTTTCTCAATGACCCTTATTCACCAGGTAATTACCCACACTATTTGCACTTACCACCAGGGCTGGTTCCTCTAGCTTGACCCTGGGGACCCCCTGTAAAACGAGGTTAAGCACAGCAAATAGCAGCAGTACAATACTTTTGGCAAAAACTGGAACCAGAGTCAGGTTAAATGCAAACAAAGTTAAATCTGATTTATTCAGGGGACTTGGACAAGGGAGGGGCGTAATCACGTTGATTTGCTTAAAAGCAATATTAATCAGACAGTTATACATGCAGTTCAGAGTCCCTACACAGTCACACACTCTGGGTACCCAGGTAGGAAAATGGTGGGCTAGCCAGGTATGTTGCAGCTGGTTGGGGCCCTGTGATGGAAGAAAGCAACATGCACAACACACACTATTTATAATCTGGAGCCAGAGGGCTCAGTTCATGAAAGGCAACAATCAATCAGATGACAACACTTTTAGATTTAGCTGTTGTCACAGGGAGCTACCCTGATGTTTACTCACGATAGCCAATACTGGACACAGGCAGGACGAAATCGAGACTGCAGGCTGTTGAACTGGAGTGCCCGGAGAAGAAGGGCCTACACGAATCACCAAGGCGTCGTTCCTATTCAAGGCGTTGAGCAGGGGGCTGATCCCCAGGTCGGTCTCTCTCTTCGATGACTTTCTCTGCATAGCAGGTATTCTGGCTGGGCCAGTGTAGCAGGGCCCAGGCAAACGGAAATGGATACGGATTCGGTCCATGGTGCTGGATACAGCCTCCAGCAAGCAAAACACAGTTCAGACACACAGTGGGGAACCAAATCACGACCCACTATAAGCACACCGCACATCCACAAGTAAGGAAATTTCATTGTACCAGGCAAATGGCTCTCAGGTTGCAATTGCAAAGTCTCTGCACCATCTGGGAGTTCAGAGGTAGCTGGAAGTCCTGACATGCCGATCGCATTCAACAAATCTTCGGTCTTCTTCAGATTAGAGCCTGGTCACAATTCAGTGGTTTAATTCGCTCTCCAAATTCAGATTCAGTCCGTAAAAAGCACAAGTTCCCTCTCAGGAACAGCAGGCAGGCATGCAGGCCAAACGCAGGCCTTTCCACAGTTCTCCCATGCTAATCCACTATGGATTGCTGCTCGAATTATCTTGAGCTGTTCCTTCTTCACTTCCCAACTTAGGTCTAACTGAAACTGCAAGCAGTGTGGGACTTTCCCCAAGATCCAAAAGGTTCGGTTGGCTGATCTGTCTGTCAGTCACAACAAGGACTCCCCCTCCAGGTTATTTTAGGTACCAAAAGCCCAAAACTACAATTCCTACAAGTTTTGGTCCCACCAAGCCCCTGTAGGCAGGCTCTATTTTACAGTCCCAAATGTACTGATTCACCCATTCTGCAGTCCAGGATCAAGATGATGGAAACAAACAGAACTGTCCATGCTGCAAAGAAGGCAGGTTAGAACAACTGCAATATTACTACTCTAGCAAATGATCAGCAAACAAGTATATCTTCTAACAGATTAATTATGATTGCAATCCAGGCAGCTCTTAAACTGACAGTACACAGAGGCTATACAGGCACTCTCTGGCAATCACATTTTCAACTGCTAAAACGCAGGTCACCAGCCTGGCCGTTAGCATTTAGGCAACCTCAAAGAAGACTTTTCGGGGAACCCCCATTTGTAGGGGGGTTACATACATACCAACAGTCACAGCACTGACCCTCATACTGCATACCAACAGTCACAGCACTGATCCCCTCACTACACTCCAACAGTCACAGCACTGACCCTCACTACTCCACTCCAACAATCATGGCACTGACCCCCCACTCTCCACTCCAACAGTCATAGCACTGACCCTCACATTACATACCAACAGTCATAGCACTGACCCTCACATTACATACCAACAGTCACAGCACTGACTCCCACACTACACTCCAAAAGTCACAGCACAGACCCCCACACTCCACACCAACAGTCATAGCGCTGGCCCCTACACACCACTCCAGTAGTCACAGCACTGACCCTCACTACTCCACTCCAACAGTCACAGCACAGACTCCACATTACCTTATAACAGTCACAGTACAGATGTCTGCACTCTAACAGTCACAGCACAGACCCCAAACTCCACTCCAACAGTCACAGCATTGACCCCCACACTCCACTCCAGTAGTCGCAGCACTGCTCTCCACACTCCACACTAACAGTCACAGCACAGACCTGCACACTCTACACCACCACTCACAGCGCTGGCCCTCACACACCACTCCAACAGTCACAGCACTGGCCCCCACTACTCTACTCAAACAGTCATAGCACTGACCCCACACTAGACTCCAACAGTCACAGCGCTGACCCTTACACCACACACCAAAAATCACAGCACTGACCTCCGTGTCTTCCACGGATTTCCCCCTGTGGCAGGGGGAAAGATTTTGACTCCTTGGGCAGCTCCTTTAGGATCCTGACCTCACCTCCCCTTGGCCGGCATCCACCTCCCCCAGGTTTACCTGGCGTGTGCCTTCCAGATTTCCCCCTATGGCAGGGCCTGAGGGAGGAGCCGCCCTCCACCCCCAGAGTACATGCCCAGTAACTACAGGCATCCAGGTGGTTGTGCAGGCTCAGGGGAGATGTGCAGGAGCATCATTCATCCCTTGTATCCCATTTTCTGTATTTCTTCCCTGTACACCTGCCATGGCAACATGTCAGTACAGTCATGTGGAGGCACACATGTCTTGCAGTTCCACAGCCCCACCCCTTCAAGTGCTCACGCACTACCACTGGGCCTCCACTGGGTGGCATCCATGGGCTGAGATGACTGGCCACCCCTCCCCAGGAGAGGAGAGCAGGCCCCTGAATGCTCAGTCCTCTCACACCCACCAACCCCTGTCAACCCCTGGTTGTTCTCGAACACAGGTCTCCGCTGAGCCAGGGTGCAGACATTCAATGCCTTAGCCCTTCACACCACTGGGCCACCCTCCCCATGCTACACTCTTGACAGTCACAGCATGACCTCCACAGAACAGTCACAGCACTGACCCCACACAGCACGGACCTCCGCACCACACCACAGCAATCACAGTACTGGCCCTACAGTACACTCCGCAGCTACAGCACTGGCCTCTACACTGCACTCCAATAGTCACTGCATTGACCACCCCATTACACTACAACAGTCACAGCATGACTTCCATAGAACACTCTTAACAGTCACAGCACTGACCCCACACAGCATGGACCTCCGCACCACACCACAACAATCACAGTACTGGCCCCACACTACACTCCGGCAGCTACAGCACTGGCCTTTACACTGCACTCCAATAGTCACAGCACTGACCACCGCATTACACTACAACAGTCACAGCACTAACACAACACTACACTCCAACAGTCACAGCACTGACCTCCACACTACACTCCAGCAGCTACAGCACTGGCCTCTACACTGCACTCCAATAGTCACAGCACTGACCACCGCATTACATTGCAACAGTCACAGCAGTGACCTCCACACTACACTACAACAGTCACAGCACTGACATAGCACTACACTCCAACAGTCACAGCACTGACCGCCACACTACACTCCAACAGTCACAGCACTGACACAGCACTACACTCCAACAGTCACAGCACTGACCGCCACACTACACTCCAACAGTCACAGCACTGACACAACACTATACACTAACAGTCACAGCACTGACCTCCACACCACACTACAACAGGCACAGCACTGACCTCCACACTGCACTACAAAAGTCACAGGCCTGACCTCCACCCCACCCTCTACTCCAACACTCACAGTACTGACCCTCACACTACACTCAAACAGTTACCACACTGACCTCCACCTGACACTACAACAATCACAGCACTGACCTCCACACTACACTACAACAATCACAGCACTGACCTCCACACTACACTACAAAATTCACAGCCTTGATCTCCACACTCCACTCCAACACTCACAGCACTGACCCTCAAACTACACTTCAACAGATATAGCACTGGCCTCCACCTGACACTCCAAGAATCACAGTGCTGAAACATAGAAACATAAAAGTTGACGTCAGATAAGGACTGCAAGGCCCATCCAGTCTGTCCAGTTTTGCTACCTTATAAATGTGCCATAGGCCTGTACTCTGTCAATGGCCTATCTATTCATACTCATCTATACTTCTCCCTTATGCCTATCCCATGCCTGTTTGAAGCCCTGCACTGAATTCATATCCACCTGACCTCCATACTACCTTACACTACAACAATCACAGCACTGACCTTCACACTACACTACAAAATTCATGCTGGCTCGGTGGCGCTGAGGGCTGAGGTGCTGGTCGCCTTACCTCGTGCTATGCTGGTGACCTGTGTTTGGGAACGTGCATGGGCTGCCGGGGGTCAGCAGGGATGGAGAAGGATTGAACGTTGGATGGACTGCTGTCCTTCTACAGGGAGGGGGGATCCAAGCGATCGGTGCACAACTAGCCCCTAGCGGAGGCTGGGGACTGCTGCACCAATTCTCAGAAGGGGAGAGATGAGGCAGACGCTTGGGGTAGGGCATACGGATGTGAGCGCACTGTCCCCTGAGGCATCATGGCATGCCTTGTCTCTGAGGGAAGCATCAAGAAAAAGAGGAAAAGGGTCAGGCGCCGCAGAGTGAAGCCGGTCCCCGCAGGCACCACCCCCATGAATTGCAGCCACCTCCAGCACCGGATTTGTGCATTCGGCAGGTTGAGGAGATCCCCACCGCTCTACCACTGGGGGTATAGCCATGGGGCAGCTGGTACGGGGAGTTACAAGCAGGGGATGGGGCTGGGGGAGCCGGCAAGATGCATAGCCGCCCGACCAGGGAGAGAATAAACAAATTAACGGGGAAAAAAAACACTACAAAATTCACAGCCTTGATCTCTACACTCCACTCCAACACCCACAGCACTGACCCTCATACTACACTTCAACAGTTATAGTACTGACTTCTGCCCTACACTACAACAATCACAGCACTGACCTCCACACTACCTTTCACTCCCAACAGTTGCAGCACTGACACCTAACCCACAAAAGTGATAGCAGTGACCCCTTCAGTCTAACAGTCATGGCATTGCCTCTATCAACCCTGACAGTCACAGGAGTGACCCACCCCCTAAGAATTACAGCACTGACCATCATACCCCATCAGTCACAACACAGACCTCAACAGTCAAAGCACTGACTGATCTATCCACTGCAATAGCTACAGTAGTGACCCCATCCCTAAAAGTCACTGCACTGACTTCCACTGCCAAAAGTCACAGCACTGACCCCCACCCTACAGTCACAACCCTAATCTCCACACTCCACTCCAACACTCACAGCACTGACCTCCGCTTGACACTACAACAATCACAGCACTGACCTCCACACTACACTACAAAATTGACAGCCTTGACCTCCACACTCCACTCCAACACTCACAGCACTGACCCTCACACTACTCTTCAACGGTTATAGCACTGACCCTCACACTACTCTTCAACAGTTATAGCACTGACCTCCACCTGACACTACAACAATCACAGTGCTGAAACATAGAAACATAGAAGTTGATATCAGATAAGGACTGCAAGGCCCATCCAGTCTGTCCATTTTTTCTACCTTATGAATGTGCCATAGGCCTTTACTCTGTCAATGGCCTGTCTATTCATACTCATCTCTACTGCTCCCTTATGCCTATCCCATGCCTGTTTGAAGCTCTGCACTGTATTCCTATCCTCCTGATCCCACACTAACTTACACTACAACAATCACAGCACTGACCTCCACAGTACACTACAAAATTCATAGCCTTGATCTCCACACTCCACTCCAACACTCACAGCACTGACCCTCACACTACACTACACTTCAGCAGTTATAGCACTGACCTCCACCTGACATTATCACAATCACAGCACTGATGTCCACACTGCATTACAAAATTCACAGTCTTGATCTCCACACTCCACTCCAACACTCAGTGCACTGACCGTCACTCTACACTTCAACAGTTATAGCACTGACCTCCACCCTACACTACAACAATCACAGCACTAACCTCCACACTACCTTACACTCCAACAGTTGCAGCACTGACACCTAGCCCACAAAAGTGATTGCAGTGACCCCTTCAGTCTAACAGTCATGGCATTGTGTCTGTCAACCTTGACAGTCACAAGAGTGACCCACCTCCTAAGAATTACAGCACCGAGTGCCATACCCTATCAGTCACAACACAGACCCCAACAGTCAAAGCACTGACTGATCTATCCACCACAATAGCTATAAGTGACCCCATCCCCAAAAGTCACTGCACTGACTTCCACTGTCAAAAGTCACAGCACTGACCCCACCCTACAGTCAGAGCCTTGCTCTCCACACTCCACTCCAACACTCACAGCACTGACCTCCACCTGACACTACAACAATCACAGCACTGACCTCCACCTGACACTACAACAATCACAGCACTGACCTCCACGCTACACTACAACAATCACAGCACTGACCTCCACACTCCACTCCAACACTCACAGCAGTGACCCTCACACTGCACTTCAACAGTGAGAGCACTGACCTCCACACTACACTACAAAAATTGACAGCCTTGACCTCCACACTCCACTTCAACACTCACAGCACTGACCCTCATACTACACTTCAAGAGTTATAGCACTGACCTCCACCCTACACTACAACAATGACAGCACTGACCTCCACACTACGCTACAAAATTCACAGCCTTGATCTCCACACTCCACTCCAACACTCACAGCACTGACCCTCAAACTACACTTCAACAGTTATAGCACTGACCTCCTCCCTACTCTACAACAATCACAGCACTAACCTACACACTACCTTTTACTCCCAACAGTTGCAGCAGTGACACCTAACCCACAAAAGTGATAGCAGTGATTCCTTCAGTCTAACAGTCATGGCATTGCCTCTATCAACCCTGACAGTCACAGGAGTGACCCACCACCTAAGAATTACAGCACTGATCACCATACCCCATCAGTCACAACCCAGACCCCAACAGTCAAAGCACTGACTGATCTATCCACCACAATAGCGATAGTAGTGACCCCATCCCCAAAAGTCACTGCACTGACTTCCACTGCCAAAAGTCACAGCACTGACCCCCACCCTACAGTCACAGCCCTGATCTCTACACTCCACTCCAACACTCACAGCACTGACCTCCACACTACACTACAACAATCACAGCACTGACCTCCACACTACACTACAACAATCACAGCACTGACCTCCACACTACCTTTCACTCCCAACAGTTGCAGCACTGACACCTAACCCACAAAAGTGATAGCAGTGATTCCTTCAGTCTAACAGTCATGGCATTGCCTCTATCAACCCTGACAGTCACAGGAGTGACCCACCACCTAAGAATTACAGCACTGACCACCATACCCCATCAGTCACAACCCAGACCCCAACAGTCAAAGCACTGACTGATCTATCCACCACAATAGCTACAGTAGTGACCCCATCCCCAAAAGTCACTGCACTGACTTCCACTGCCAAAAGTCACAGCACTGACCCCCACCCTACAGTCACAGCCCTGATCTCCACACTCCACTCCAACACTCACAGCACTAACCTCCGCTTGACACTACAACAATCACAGCACTGACCTCCACACTACACTACAAAAATTGACAGCCTTGACCTCCACACTCCACTTCAACACTCACAGCACTGACCCTCATACTACACTTCGAGTTATAGCACTGACCTCCACCCTACACTACAACAATGACAGCACTGACCTCCACACTACGCTACAAAATTCACAGCCTTGATCTCCACACTCCACTCCAACACTCACAGCACTGACCCTCAAACTACACTTCAACAGTTATAGCACTGACCTCCTCCCTACTCTACAACAATCACAGCACTAACCTCCACACTACACTACAACAATCACAGCACTGACCTCCACACTACACTACAACAATCACAGCACTGACCTCCACACTACCTTTCACTCCCAACAGTTGCAGCACTGACACCTAACCCACAAAAGTGATAGCAGTGATTCCTTCAGTCTAACAGTCATGGCATTGCCTCTATCAACCCTGACAGTCACAGGAGTGACCCACCACCTAAGAATTACAGCACTGACCACCATACCCCATCAGTCACAACCCAGACCCCAACAGTCAAAGCACTGACTGATCTATCCACCACAATAGCTACAGTAGTGACCCCATCCCCAAAAGTCACTGCACTGACTTCCACTGCCAAAAGTCACAGCACTGACCCCCACCCTACAGTCACAGCCCTGATCTCCACACTCCACTCCAACACTCACAGCACTGACCTCCGCTTGACACTACAACAATCACAGCACTGACCTCCACACTACACTACAAAATTGACAGCCTTGACCTTCACACTCCACTCCAACACTCACTGCACTGACCCTCACACTACTCTTCAACAGTTATAGCACTGACCCTCACACTACTCTTCAACAGTTATAGCACTGACCTCCACCCTACACTACAACAATCACAACACTGACCTCCACACTACCTTACACTCTAACAGTTGCAGCACTGACACCTAACTCACAAAAGTGATTGCAGTGACCCCTTTAGTCTAACAGTCCTGGCATTGCCTCTATCAACCCTGACAGTCACAGGAGTGACCCACCCCCTAAGAATTACAGCACTGACCGCCATACCCCATCAGTCACAACACAGACCCCAACAGTCAAAGCACTGACTGATCTATCCACCACAATATCTATAGTAGTGACCCCATCCCCAAACCGCACTGACTTCCACTGCCAAACGTCACAGCACTGACCCCACCGTACAGTCACAGCCTTGATCACCACACTCCACTCCAACACTCACAGCACTGACCTCCACCTGACACTACAACAATCATAGCACTGACCTCCACACTACACTACAACAATCACAGCACTGACCTCCACACTACACTACAACAATCACAGCACTGACCTCCACACTGCACTACAAAATTCACAGCCTTGATCTCCACACTCCACTCCAACACTGACAGCACTGACCCTCACACTACACCTCAACAGTTATAGCACTGACCTCCACAGTACACTACAAAAATCACAGCACTGACCTCCATGCTACACTACAACAATCACAGCACTGACATCCACACTACAATACAAAATTCACAGCCTTGTTCTTCACATTCCACTCCAACACTTACAGCACTGACTCTCACACTACACTTCAATAGTTATAGCACTGACCACCCTACACTACAACAATCACTGCACTGACCTCCAGACTACACAACAAAATTCACAGCCTTGATCTCCACACTCCACTCCAACACTCACAGCACTGACCCTCACACTACACTTCAACAGTTATAGCACTGACCTCCTCCTCACATTACAACAATCACAGTGCTGAAATCTAGACACATGGAAACATAGAAGTTGACATCAGATAAGAACCGCAAGGCCCATCCAGTCTGCCCATTTTTTTTCTACCTTATGAATGTGCCATAGGCCTGTACTCTGTCAATGGCCTGTCTGTTCATATTCATCTGTATTGCTCCCTTATGCCTATCCCATGCCTGTTTGAAGCCCTGCACTGTATTCATATCCACCTGACCCCCACACTACCTTACACTACAACAATCACAGCACTCACCTCCACACTAAACTACAAAATTCACAGCCTTGATCTCCACACTCCACTCCAAAACTCACAGCACTGACCCTCACACTACACTTCAACAGTTATAGCACTGACCTCCACCCTACTCTACAACTATCACAGCACTGACCTCCACACTACACTACAAAGGGAACATTGTTTAACCAGGAGTAGCACACTAAGCCATAACTTGTTTCCAGATGCGACCTGGGAGTACAACGAAGTTAAGTGACTTGCTCAGGATCACACAGTATGCACCTAGGCGGCTTTGGGAATCACAGCCTTGATCTCCACACTCCACTCCAGCACTCACAGCACTGACCCTCACACTACACTTCAACAGTTATAGCACTGACCTCCACCCTACACTACAACAATCACAGCACTAATCTCCACGCTACCTTACACTCCAACAGTTGCAGCACTGATACCTAGCCCACAAAAGTGATAGCAGTGACCCCTTCAGTCTGACAGTCATGGCATTGCCTCTATCAATCCTGACAGTCACTGGAGTGACCCACCCACTAAGAATTACAGCACTGACCTCCATACCCCATCAGTCACAACACAGACCCCAACAGTCAAAACACTGACTGATCTATCCACCACAATAGCTAAAGTGGTGACCCCATCCACAAAAGTCACAGCACTGACTCCACCCTACAGTGACAGTCACAACCTTGCTCTCCACACTCCACTCCAACACTCACAGCACTGACCTTCACCTGACACTACAACAATCACAGCACTGACCTCCATACTACACTACAACAATCACAGCACTGACCTCCACACTACACTACAAAATTCACAGCCTTGATCTCCACACTGCACTCCAAAACTTACAGCACTAACCCTCATACTACACTTCAACAGTTATAGCACTGACCTCCACCCTACACTACAACAATCACAGCACTAACCTCCACGCTACCTTACACTCCAACAGTTGCAGCACTGATACCTAGCCCACAAAAGTGATAGCAGTGACCCCTTCAGTCTGACAGTCATGGCATTGCCTCTATCAACCCTGACAGTCACTGGAGTGACCCACCCACTAAGAAGAATTACAGCACTGACCTCCATACCCCATCAGTCACAACACAGACCCCAACAGTCAAAACACTGACTGATCTATCCACCACAATAGCTAAAGTAGTGACCCCATCCACAAAAGTCACAGCACTGACTCCACCCTACAGTGACAGTCACAACCTTGCTCTCCACACTCCACTCCAACACTCACAGCACTGACCTTCACCTGACACTACAACAATCACAGCACTGACCTCCATACTACACTACAACAATCACAGCATTGACCTCCACACTACACTACAAAATTCACAGCCTTGATCTCCACACTCCACTCCAAAACTTACAGCACTAACCCTCATACTACACTACAACAATCACAGCACTGACCTCCACACTACACTACAACAATCACAGCACTGACCTCCACACTACACTACAACAATCACAGCACTGACCTCCACACTACACTACAACAATCACAGCACTGACCTCCACACTACACTACAAAATTCACAGCCTTGATCAACAACAATCACAGTGCTGAAACATAGAAACATAGAAGTTGACGTCAGATAAGGACTGCAAGGCCCATCCAGTCTACCCATTTTTCCTACCTTATGAATGTGCCATAGGCCTTTACTTTGTCAATGGCATGTCTATTCATTTTCTTCTGTATTGCTCTCTTATGCCTATCCCATGCCTGTTTGAAGCCCTACACTGTATTCATATCCACCTGACCCTCACACTACCTTACACTACAACAATCACAGCACTGACCTGCACACTACACTACAAAAATTCAGTCTTGATCTCCACACTCCACTCCAATACTCACAGCACTGACCCTCACACTACACTTCAACAGTCATAGCACTGACCTCCACGCTACACTACAACAATCACCTTACACTCCCAACAGTTGCAGCACTGACACCTAGCCCACAAAAGTGATAGCAGTGACCCCTTCAGTCTAACAGTCATGGCATTGCCTCTATCAACCCTAACAGTCACAGGAGTGACCCACCCCCTAAGAATTACAGCACTGACCGCCCAACAGTCAAAGCTCTGACTGATCCATCCACCACAATAGTTATAGTAGTGACCCCATCTCCAAAAGTCACTGCACTGAATTCCACTGCCAAAAGTCATAGCACTGACCCCCACCCTACAGTCACAGCATTGACCCCCCACACAACGGGCAGGATGCAATGTGTAGTAATGGGGAATTTCTCCTCCTGCCTGAAGCCCCTGCCATGTAGCGTTCCTCAGGGTTTGGTCTTGTTGCCAGTGTTGTTCGCTGTGTATGTGCTTCCCATGGGTGAGATTATTAGACATTACAGCTTGGGTTTTCTCTCCTATGCAGATGGTACCCAGTTGTATGTGCCTTTTACTCCCCAGACAGGTGATGCTGTGAGGGTGCTAAATGACGGTCTAGCCAAGATCCAAGACTGGATGTCCTCTAACTGGCTGAGACTCAACCTCGACAAGAAAACAGGTACTGGTGATTAAGCCTAGTTGCCAGTGTGATGTGATCACTGCCATGTCAGGAATAGGGTTGTTCCTGGGGCCCCACTCCCTTGGTAGCTTCTGCCAAGGTGAAAAATCTGGGTGTCATCCTTGACAATGGGTTGACACCTGAGGTGCAGGTATCATCCGTTGTCCGGAGTGGTCTCTGCTACTTAAGGAATGTCACCTGAATAAAAGCCTTAATTCCACCTGGTGATCTGCCCTTGCTGGTGCATGCCTTTGTTACGTCAAGGCTCGATTACTGAAATGCTCTTTACTTCGGGGTCAGTGGGGGATTCTCTGTTGACTGCAGCTGGTGCAGAGTGCAGCAGCCAGGTTGCTGACGGGCCTGCCAAGGTCCTTGTCATGTGACCCCAGTCCTGTGTGACCTGCGCTGACTGCTGGTTAGATGAAGGATCACCTTCAAGGTGGGCTTGCTCACCTATAAGACCTTATACAGTTCAGGCCTGGGCTACCTGAGTGACCCCCTGATTCCTGTTCACCCTGTGCACTCACTTCACTCCTCCAGTGAGGGCCTCCTAGCAGTTCCATGGGCCAGGATGAAAACCATGGGAGACCGTGCATTTGAGGTGGCCGGCCCAGCCCTGTGGAACTTGCTGCCATGATCACTGAGGGAAGCTCGGTCGGTGGAGGCTTTTATGCAAGATCTGAAGGCACATCTATTTGGAAAAACTTTTGGAAGCCAGCTATAGCTTGTTTTTTTGGAATATTGCTATCTTACTGTGTTTATTTTACTGATTTTTTCTGTTGTTAACCTGCTTATTGCTAATTCTTGTATTGTATATATTTTTCACACCTCTTCTTTTGTAAAGCACCCAGAGCCTCTGGGATTGGACACTTAAGAAATAAACATTCACTTACTTACAACACTCCAACAGTCACAGCATTGTCCCCACACCTCACTGCAACAGTCACAGTACTGATGCCCACGTTTCACTCCAATACATCACTAACCCCCTCATTTCCAGTGGTCACAACATGACCCCAAACTCCACTTGAATATTCACAGCCCAGACCACCACACTACATTCAATCAGTCACAACACCGACTTCCACATTTCCCTGCAACAGTAACAGCACTGACCCCCTTATTCCCAACACTCTCAACATTGATTCCCTCTCCACTGTAATGGTTACAACACTGACCACCACACTCCACTCCAACAGTCACAACACTGGCCAACACCCTCCACTCCAAAAGTCTCAGCACTGATCTCCACACTCCAACAATCACAGCACTGGCCCCCACACCACACTCCAACAGTCAAAGCACTGATCTCCATACTGCTCAAAAGGTCACAGTACTGATCTTCACACTCCACTCCAACAGTCACAGCACTGATCTCCACACTCCACTCCAACAGTTACCACGCTGATCTCCACATCCACTCCAAAGGTCACAGCACTTATCTCTACTCTCCACTCCAAAGGTCACAACGCTGACCCTCACACTACACTCCAACAGTCACAGCACTTATCTCCACACCCCACTCCAAAAGTCACAGCACTTTTTTCCACAAGTCACAGTGCTGATCTCTATACTCCACTCCAAAGGAAACAGCACTGATCTCTGCACTCCACTCTAACAGTCACAGCACTGACCACCTAACTCCACTCTAGTAGTAACAGCACTGACCAAAACAATACATTCCAGCAGTCCCAGCATTACATACTACAATGCCAGAGGAGTAGGCCAAAAGGTCTGTTGAGTCTGCTCAAAAATCAGCAGCCAGTCAGGACACTGCTGCAAGCCTCCCCCACAGCCCCCATTCCCACCTCTGATCCAGCATTCTTCAGATTTGCCTCCCCTTATATTTGTCCCAGTCCCTCTTGAATCCCCCAACTGTGCCCACAGCCACCAACTCCATGGGCAGAGCATGTCATGGATCCACCACCCTCTCGGTAAAGAAGTGTCTCCTAGATTCCCCTCTAAGCCTCCCACCAACCAGTCTCATGGAATGGCCCCTGGTGGCCCCCTTCACCCTCAGCTGGACGATCCTGGTTGGGTTGACCTTGTTTAACCCTTTCAGATATTTAAAGACCTCAATCATGTCCCCTCTGTCCCTCCTCTCCTCTAGGGAGTACAGATTGAGCTCCACAAGCCTCTCCCCATAGGTTCTCTCCCCCCAGGCCCTGTATCATCCTGGTAGCTCTCCTCTGGACCCTCTCCAAGAGTGCAGTGTCCTTTTTTAAGTGCGGTTACCAGAATTGCACACAGTACTCCAGGTGCGGTCTGACCTGGCAGTTGTACAGAGGGAAAAGCACCTCCCTTTTCCTCAAGGATATCCCCCTGGCTATGCATGTGAGCATTTTGTTTGCTTTTGCCGCTGCCTCTTGCACTGCTCCGAGTTGTTCAGCTTGGCATCTACAACCACTCCCAGATCCTTTTCCTCCCCCAAAATTTGCAGTTTCTCCCCATTCAAGAAGTACTCATGTTCCGGGTTCATTACCCCCAAGTGGAGAACCCTGCATTTCTTGGCATTGAACCCCAACCTCCAAGTGCGTGACCACCTCTCCAGAGTTTCCAGGTCCCTCTGAAGGGCTCCCCCCCCCCACTACCACCCCAACTTTGAATCATCAGCAAAGAGGCTCATCTTGCTCCTGATACTGACCCTGATGTCGGATATGTAAGAGTTAAACAGGAGTGGGCCCAACACCGACTCTTGAGGCACCCCGCTAATGACCCTCCATGGGGAAGACACCTCCCCCCGACTACTACCCTCTGGAGCCTCCCAGTTAGCCAGTTTCCTATCTACCTCACCATCATGTCGTCCACCCCCATCCCCCCCAGTTTGTCTAGCAACCCAGGGTGTGGCACTGAGTCAAACGCCTTGCTGAAGTCTAAAAAGAGGACATTGACTGGCTTATCCTGGTCCAGCGCCCTTGTCACCCAATCATAGCACTCCCCAAAGTTTGTCTGGCACGATATGCCAGGAACAAAGCCACGCTGGTGATCATCCAGATGGCCCCATGACTCCAGGAAGGCCTCCAGCTTCTCTCTTAAGATGAACTCCATTATCTTGCCCACCACAGACGTCAGGCTAACAGGCCCGTAGTTACCCGGTTACTCCCATGAGTCGCTTTTGGGTATTGGTACTATATGAGCCATCCTCCAATCTTGAGGGACCCAAGTCTGTCTGTAGGGAGGAGTTAAAAAGATCTGTCAGAGGTGCAGCAAGGACATCTGCCATCTCCTTTAGGACTCTGGGATGGATGTCATACGGACCCGGTGCCTTATCCATTCTCAGGGCCCTGAGGGCTTCCCTTACCCGACTGACAGGGATTTCAGTGTCTGTGAGCTCCCCCCCTACCTCATTCTTGCTTTCCCTCCTCCCACATGATGATGTCCTCCCGTCATCCCTATTGAATACCGAGGCAAAGTATTCGTTGAGCACCTCTACCTGCTCCCTGGCCTCCTCGGCCTAACCATTCCATGACCTCAGTCTGCTAAACTGTCTCCTTGCTTTTCTCCTTTCCCTTATATACCTAAAGAACCCTTTTTCCCATTTCTAAGCCCCTGTACCAGCTTCTCTTCTATCCTCGCCTTGGCCATCTTAACCACCCTGGTCACGGTTTTGGCTATCCTTTTGTACTCCACCTTATCCATTTCCCTCCTTGAGCGCTTGAATCTTCAATAAGCAGCTCTTTTCTGCCTAACCACCTTCTGGACCTCCCTGGTCCATCAACTCGGCTCTTTGGCCCTACTGCACTTGCAACAAACCTTTGTGCAGGCCTCTGTAGCTTCCAGGAGCCCATTCTTAATAATTTCCCACATGCCATCCGTTTCCATATCCAGGCTGATCGCCTCTAAGTGCCCCCTGAGGATCTCTTCCATTCTCCTGAAATCCGCTGCCTTTAAATCCACCACCTCCATTTTTGTGCGGTCCCCCCACCAGAACCAGGGAAAACCAGACTGTGGCATGATTGTTTCCTGCAAGAGGATGCCCTATGACTAGCTTCCTCACCAGATCCCCATGCGACAGGACCACATCCAGGATGCTGCCATCCCTCGTCGGGTCAGTCACCAGCTGGGATAGGAATATATGCTGGAACATATGCAGAAGGCATTGCTTCCTAGCCGATGTAGATGCCATGGTACCTCAGTCAACCCCTGGCATGTTTAGGTCCCCTAGCACAACAGTTTTTCCCTCCCCCTGCCCACAGTGATCCCCAAGGTTCACCACCAGTCCCTCCTCGAGTTCCTCAGCCTGCGCTGGCATTGACCCCTACACTCCACTCCAGCAGTCACAGCACTGACCCCCCACACTCCACTCCAACAGTCACAGCTCTTTTCTCCACATTCACTCCAAAAGTCACAACACCGATCTCCAAACTTCACTGTAAAAGTCACAGCACTGATCTCCACACTCCATTGTAAAAGTCACAGCACTGATCTCCACACTCCATTGTAAAAGTCACAGCACTGATCGCCACACTCCACTGTAAAAGTCACAGCACTGATCTCCACACTCCACTCCAAAAGACACAGCTCTGGACTCCAGACCACACTCCAACAGTCACAGCACTGATCTTAGCACTCCATTCCAATAGTTTAAAGCACTGAGTTCCATGTTACACATTAACCATCACAGCACTGGCCCCCACACTACACTCCAACAGTCACAACACTGCACCCATTTTCCACTCTTTCAGTTACAACACTGCCCCCACACTACTTTACAACAGTCACTGCACTGGCCTCCACATTCCACTCCAACAGTCATGCCACTAATTCCCTCACTACATTCCAACTGTCACAGCACTGCCCCCATGTTCTACCCTTAATAGTCACAGTATTGCCCCCCATACTACCCTCTGTTACAGCACTGACCCATACTACACTCCAACAGTCACAGCACTGACCCCACTTCACTCAGTCAAAGCACTATACCCCACACTCCAGTCCAAAAGTCACAGCATTGACCCCCACACTCCACTCCAGCAGTCAAAGCATTGGGCTTTACAGTATACAACTATCACAGCACAGACCCCATACTATACTTCTAGAAACACAGCACTGACTGCCAGTGCACAGACTTCTACAATATACTCCAGTCACAGCACAGACCCCGTACTACACTCCAAGAGACACAGCACTGACTGCCAGTGCACAGAGCTCTACAATATACTCCAGTCACAGCACTGACCCTGCACTACACGCCAAGAGACAGCACTGACTGCCACACTCCCACCCAAATGGTCACAGCACTGACCTCCAGACTTCACCCAAGCAGTCACAGCACTGACCATCACTCTCAATGCCAAGTCACATTGCTGACCTCCACACTCCATGACAACAGCCACAGCACTGACCTCCACATTCCACTACAGTAGTCACACTATTGACCTCCACATTCTACTCCAACAGTCACAGCTCTGATCTCCACACTACAGTCCCAACAATCACAGTGCTGATCTCCACATTTCACGCCAACTGTCAAAGCACTAACTCCCATGCTACACTATAACAGCCACAGCACTGGCCCCAACACTACACTCCAACAGTCACAGCACTGCACCCACTTTCCACTGTTTTAGTCACAGCACTGACTCCACACTCCACTCTGACACTCACAGCACTGACCTCCACACTAAACTCTGACAGTCACAGCTCTGACCCCCACACTCCACTCCAACAGTCATAGCACTGACCCTCACACTCCACTCCAACAGTCACAGTGCTGACCTCAACATTTCACTCCAACAGTCAAAGCACTGACTCCCATGCTACACTACAAGAGCCACAACCTCCATGTTCCACCTTAATAGTCACAGCATTGCCCCATACTACCCTCTGTCACAGCACTGGCCCGTACTACACTCCAACAGTAACAGCACTGACCCCACTTCACTCAGTCAAAGCACTATACCCCACACTCCAGTCCAAAGCTCACAGCATTGACCCCAAACTCCACTCCAACAGTCAAAGCATTGGCCTCTACAGTATACTGCTGTCACAGCACAGACCCCATACTACACTCCAAGAGACACAGCACTGACTGCCAGAACACAGACTTCTACAATATACTCTAGTCACAGCACTGACCCTGCACTGCACTCCAAGAGACAGCACTGACTGCCACACTCCACACAAATGGTCACAGCACTGAGCTCCAGACTTCACCCAAGCAGTCACAGCACTGACCATCACTCTCTTTGCCAGCAGTCACATTGCTGACCTCCACATTCCATGCCAACAGCCACAGCATTGACCTCCACATTCCATTACAGTAGTCACAGCTCTGACCTCCACACTACAGTCCAACAGTCACCATGCTGACCCCACACTACACTCTAATAGTCACAGTGCTGACCTCCAAATTTCACTCCAACAGTCAAAGCACTGACTCCCATGCTATACTACAACAGCCACAGCACTGGCTCCACACTACACTCCAACAGTCATAGCACTGACCTCCACACTCCACTCCAACAGTCACAGCACTGATCGCCACACTCCACTCCAACAGTCATAGTATTGACCTCCACACTCCACTCCAACAGTCATAGCACTGACCCCCACACTGCTCTCCAACAGTCATAGCACTGACCCCCACACTGCTCTCCAACAGTCATAGTACTGACCCCCACACTCCACTCCAACAGTCCCAGCACTAACCTCCACACCACAGTCCAACAGTCACAGCAGTGACCCCCCCACATTCCATTCCAACAGTCACAGCACTGACCTCCATGGCCACAGCCCAGAGGGATGGGAAGCGAATCCTGCAGATCGCTATAGCAGCAGGATGGGAGGGAGATCTGGATGTCATTGTCCCTCTGAGGACCAATGACCTGGTTAGGGATGGGGCTGGGAAAGTGCAAGGGGAGTTTAGGGTGAGACAGGACTGACTGCCACACTCCATCCAAATGGTCACAGCACTGACCTCCAGACTTCACCCAAGCGGTCACAGCACTGACCATCACTCTCAATGCCAATAGTCACATTGCTGACCTCCACACTCCATGCCAACAGCCACAGCTCTGACCTCCACATTCCACTACAGTAGTCACAGTATTGACCTCCACATTCTACTCCAACAGTCACAGCTCTGATCTCCGCACTACAGTCCCAACAGTCACAGTGCTGATCTCCACATTTCACGACAACAGTCAAAGCACTGACTCCCATGCTACATTACAACAGCCACAGCACTGGCCCCCACACTACACTCCAACAGTCACAGCACTGCACACACTTTCCACTCTTTCAGTCACAGCACTGACTCCACACTCCACTCTGACATTCCCAGCACTGACCTTCACACTAAACTCCGACAGTCACAGCTCTGTCCCCCACACTCCACTCCACTCCACTCCAACACTCATAGCACTGACCCTAACACTCCACTCCAACAGTCACAGCACTGACCCCCACAATCCACTCCAACAGTCACAGCACTGACCACCACACTCCACTCTGTCATAGCACTGACCGCCACACTCCACTCCAATAGTCACAACACTGACCCCCACACTACAGTTCAACAGTCACAGTGCTGACCTCCACATTTCACTCCAACAGTCAAAGCACTGACTCCCATGCTACACTACAACAGCCACAACCTCCATGTTCCACCTTAATAGTCACAGCATTGCCCCATACTACCTTCTGTCACAGCACTGGCACATACTACACTCCAACAGTAACAGCACTGACCCCACTTCACTCAGTCAAAGCACTATACCCCACACTCCAGTCCAAAGCTCACAGCATTGACCCCAAACTCCACTCCAACAGTCAAAGCATTGGTCTCTACAGTATACTGCTGTCACAGCACAAACCCCGTACTACACTCCAAGAGACACAGCACTGACTGCCAGTGCACAGACTTCTACAGCATACCCCAGTTACAGCACTGACCCTGCACTACACTCCAAGAGGCAGCACTGACTGCCACACTCCACCCAAATGGTCACAGCACTGACCTCCAGACTTCACTCAAGCAGTCACAGCACTGACCATCACTCTCTCTGCCAACAGTCACATTGCTGACCTCCACACTCCATGCCAACAGCCACAGCATTGACCTCCACATTCCATTACAGTAGTCACAACATTGACCTCCACACTCTACTCCAACAGTCACAGCTCTGACCTCCACACTACAGTCCAACAGTCACAGTGCTGACCCCACACTACACTCTAATAGTCACAGTGCTGACCTCCACATTTCACTCCAACAGTCAAAGCACTGACTCCCATGCTACACTACAACAGCCACAGCACTGGCCCCACACTACACTCCAACAGTCACAGCACTGCACCCACTTTCCACTCTTTCAGCACTGACTCCACACTAAACACGTGGCAGTCACAGCACTGACCCCCACACTCCACTCCAACAGTCATAGCACTGACCCCCACACTCCACTTCAATAGTCATAGCACTGACCCCCACACTCCACTCCAACAGTCATAGTACAGACCCCCACACTCCACTCCAACAGTCACAGCACTAACCCCACACTCCACTCCAACAGTCATAGAACTGACCCCCACACTCCACTCCAACAGTCCCAGCACTGACCTCCACACCACAGTCCAACAGTCACAGCAGTGACCGCCCACATTGTATTCCAACAGTCACAGCACTGACCTCCATGGCCACAGCCCAGAGGGATGGGAAGCGAACCCTGCAGATCGCTACAGCAGCAGGATGGGAGGGCGATCTGGATGTCATTGTCCCTCTGAGGATTAATGACCTGGTTAGGGACAGGGCTGGGAAAGTGCAAGGGGAGTTTAGGGAGAGACTGGACTGACTGCCACACTTCACCCAAATGGTCACAGCACTGACCTCCAGACTTCACCCAAGCGGTCACAGCACTGACCATCACTCTCAATGCCAACAGTCACATCGCTGACCTTCACACTCCATGCCAACAGCCACAGCACTGACCCTCTGACCCTTAGCTGGGGATGGGTCTTGGGTAGCTCTGTCAGTGGCTTTTGCTGAGGTGCTGCCTGTCTACGACAGGGGGACAGGAGAAGGAATTCCTCACCAGGAGCTTCAACTCACGGAGGAAGAAATGGTGCTTTGGCTACATTAGGGACTGGAGATCCTCCTGGGAGAATAAGGGCCTATACAGGGATAATGTCTTGCATCCATCTGGGAGGGGGACCACAGTCCTCAGTGGAGGGTTTAAATGCTACTTGGATGAACATTTAAATTAGCCAAAGGGGGTGGCACAAGGAATCAGGGAGTTAGAGCCCCCACACAAGGCTGAAGTAGAGTAAGGAGAACCTGAGGGAAAAGAATACCTCGGGGGCAAATTAATAAAGGGAGCAGGGTGGTAGAGATACAGGGGGACAGGAACAGGAGCATTAAAAAGAGAGATGGGAAGGAGGGAGAGCAAAAAGGAAAAAAACAAGCAGAGTGGAATTGAAATCTGGAAGCAATGTGTGAGAATGCTGGAAGTCTTGGAAATAAGATTTTGGACCTAGATGCCATCATGGCAGAGGCCAGCCTGGATATTATGGCCATTACTGAGTCATGGTGCACTGAAAACCATGACTGAGACATGGCCATACTGGGTTATATTCTGTTTAGGAAGGATCAGGTGGGAAGGAAAGGAGGACGTGTGATGCTATGTGTGAAGAATAGCATAAAAGCCACAGAGATGCAGGAATACGGTGGGGGCGGGGGAGAGGTAGTGTGAGTCTCCTGGAGATAAGGAAAGGAGCCACTGTTCGTACTGGAGTGATGCTCCAGCATGAGGGAGGAATTGGATATGATACTGGTGGAAGCCATTGGCAAGATGACAGAAAAAGGGGAGGTGCTGCTGGTGGGGGACTTCAACCTCCCAAATGTGGACTGGAGCCTCCCAGCAGCAGCTTCAGCTAGAAGCAGGGACATCCTGGACTGTCTGCAGGGGGCATTGCTCAGGCAACTAGTCAGTGAATCCAGTCGTGATGGGGCAATACTGGACATAGTACTCACTAACAGTGACTGTGTTGAAGACGTCAAGGTGGGTGGCCACTTGGGGACCAGTGATCACTGTATGGTGTGGTTCAATATAAGGATGGCTGCGGAATCCTAACACACAAGGGTGAGGGTCCTGGACTTCAAGAGGGCAGATTTAAAAAAAATGGGTGAATGCCTCAGGGATGACCTAGCAGGAGTGGGTGAGCTGGGTGGGGTGGCAGAACAGTGGGTGAAGTTAAAAGGTAACATACTAAAGGCAACAAACGTCTGCTTCAAACAAGTGAACAAAGGCAAGAGGAAAATGAGACCGCTATGGTTCTCAAAAGAGGTGGCTGAAAAGGTAAAAGCTGAAAGGGTAGCATTCGGAATGTATAAGGGTACTGAGGGAGCTTAGGGAAATACCGGCTGTGCCTCTGACATTTTCATGTAACAGCTCACTAGAAAGCAGGAGTGGTTCTAGAGGACCGGAGGAGGGTGGATGTAGTCTCACTACACAAAAGTGGTAGCAGGGAGGAGGCTGCCAATTATAGGCCAGTCAGACTGACATATGTGGTGGGAAAGTTAACAGAATCACTGCTGAAGGAAAGGATTGTGGAATGTCTTGAATTCAGTGGGTTGGTTACAAGACACAAGGCAGCATGGTTTTTTTTTGTTGTTGTTTTTTATTTTATTGTTTAACCAGGTATAGCACACTAAGCTAGAAGCTTTTTTACAGGAGTGACCTGGGAGCACAAGGAGGTTAAGTGACTTGCTCAGGGTCACACAGTATGCAAGTGGAAGCTGTGGGATTCAAACCCAGGTCTGGTCTGCTGGATGTCACCAGATTTGCAGCTCAGAGCCTTAGGCCACTGCGCTATACTGCCTCCTTTTCACAAGGGGGAGGTCATGTCAAATGAATCTGATAGATTTTTTGACTGAGTGACCAAGAAACTAGATCAGGGTGGAGCGGCTGACGTGGCCTACCTAGATTTCAGTAAGGTGTTCAACACCATTCCACATAGGAAACTAAAGCAGGAAAAAATATCAAAGAAGTGCACATCAGCCCCTCAAAAGTGCTCCAGCAAAAGTACAACTGTAATAGTTTACTTAGTAGCACAAATGTAACCTCCATTGCCTGGAATTTTATTATAAAGAAATGAAATACTATAAAAAAACTGACATGGCTAGTTATGTAAAGTTGTAAGGGTAATTTATTGTATCTTTACAAAGACCTATTAAAAAAGCTTTTAATTGTAACCCCCTGCAAATGGGGGTTCCCAAAAGACTTCCAGGAGCTTGCTTGAATGCTCCAAGCCTGAATGGTGTTTGGCGTTTAAGCCATTTATCAGTGAGTGTTTTTAGAGCCTCTGGTACTGTTTCTTTAAGAGCTGTCTGCTTGCAGACATAATTAGTTTGTATGGGGGGACTGTGTGCTTCTGTTTGAGTACCACCGAGCTGCTGCCAATTCACTCCATTTTTGCAGTCACTAGGAGTGCAAAGGAACCTATCTGAAAGATGTAACTGTTTGCCAGAAATCATTTACAGTAATAATGAAATTACAGTTTGTCTAACTGCTTTCTTTGCAGTCAGAACTGTGTCTGCCTAGTTCCCCATTCTGGTTTTGAACTGCTGAACTGGACCAATCAGTGTGGGGTAAGCTAGCTCTAAAATGGTGCCTTGGACGAATCAGAACTTGGACTCATAATCTGAGCCAGCCACAAGAGGATTGTATGGGCAGTGACTCTGGGAGATGTAGTTTAGACTTGGCGCCTTTTGGACCAACAGCAGCAGTCTATTGTGAGTGACAGCCAATCCAGTCAAGAACTGGGAGGAACTCAAAGGAAGTGCCCGTTTTGTCTGTTGGAGTTTCAGTTGAGCTTTGGCAGTGAAGGGAAAGGAACCCTGTGCTCCTTCAGTGCACAGTTTTAGTCAAAACATGTAAGGTCCAGAGTTCGGTCTGCAGCTTGTTAGGACTGAATCCGTCCTGTGAAGAGAATCAAAGGATATCTGAAGATAGAAACCAGGCTCACCCTGTAGAAGACTGGAGAATGCTGAAAAGTTCACTCGGTCTGTCAGGAACTGAATCTGCTGTGTGTTCTCCGGGTATTGTGCAGTATGCGATCGGGATACAGATGCAGCCTGCCTGGTATAGTGCTTTCTTTTACCATATAAATATGTGAAGAGGTTTGTGTACCTCAAGTGAATCCTGCTGCCATTAAGTGACTTTTTGCCTGTGACTGTTTACCATATAAATGTGTGAGGAGTCTCTTGGAGCTCAAGAGTAGCCCTGCTGACATTGAAGGACCCTATCTTATTTGGAGGTCGTGAGTACTAATTCAGGTCGCCTCCCTGTTGAATTGCCACATTAAATCCAAATGGAATTACTGTACTGCTGACTGTTTAATTCTCCTTTCTCTGTGTGAAAGGGCCCTACCAGCTGCCACGGTTTGGACTAGCCACTAGGGCTTGGGTACCCAGGGACAGTAACTGATAGGGATAGGCCTGTGCACAGAGCCATAGGTAGATGAGTAGAGTGATAAGCTAATTAACCTGATTTCCCCCTGTCCTTGTTATATCCCCCTAAATAAATCAGAGCTGCTTGTTTCAGCAAAGTTATACTGCCTGAGGTATTTGTCTATGTTAAAGTACTGTACTGTGATTGTTGCACTGTATCTTATTTCACAGGAGGTCCCAGTGCCGGAACCAGTCCTGGGGGTAAGTGTATACTGTAAAGGTAATTCTGATGTATTGTGTGGGCCACTAGTGGGAAGAAAGGGGGGTTGCAGTGTCCCAGAGGGCTGTGACCAAGTTAGTTTAACTATTGTAAACCCTGACCTCTGGGTGGAGGCACCCGCCATTGGATCCAGGCCCCTCAACCTGTTAGTGGCAAATCAGGCAGGGTAGTAGCCCTGGGATAGCGCCATCTAGGGGTTACATCTTGGAGGCTCACCGCTGGGATTGTGTGTCCTCTAGTGGCCATATTTACTGAACCACTGTTAAGAAAAAATGGGTACCCGACAGAAGTGGCTGTGCACCGGCTGGTGGAGTGGTGTACTGGGAGGAGATCGACCCCAAAATGCTATGCTTATCCTGGACATCCCCTGGGTATCAATACGGACACTGTGCAGGAGTACTTTCCAAGGTGGAAGGTTTACAAACCCTGTGGTGGTGGGTCGGCATGCTAATCTGCTCACCCACACTTTCCTGGCCTAGTAGAGTTTAAGGATCCCATAGATAGCTCAAAGTACCACAGACCATTACCCCAGAGGAGCCCTCACTGTTTGGAGTGATAATAAGGACAGAAAGACCCGGGGGGAATGAGCCCCACCACTATCTGAAACTTTTGAGGAGAATTTGCTAAATGGTTGCTGGGGAAGGAAAACTGTGGAGGACTTGAAGAAACTATTCTTGCCACCTGGGGGTGTTCCTCCCCCAACACCCTCTCCCGCTCCAGTGCCCGTAATGGTGGCTGAACCAATGCAGACTCCAATTTCTGCACCTGCCATTAGTCACGACTCTTACCGAAGGTTGAGGATCTTCTCTGGCACCCTCCCCACCCCCCCAAGGGAGGATGACTGGGAGACCTGGATAGACTATGTTGCCCCCCAAGTGCTAGAATGGCAATGCTCGGAAGTCAAAAAGCGAAAGAGGGTTAGTGAGAGCCTCCGAGGTCCTGCCCTGGCTACCATTCGTGCTAAACGGGCCAGTAACCCTGAAGTGACTGCACAGGCCTATCTTGAGGCCTTGGAGAATGTGTATGGAGCCCAGATTCTGATGAGGACCTATGGTGGAGAGTAAGAGATGCACAACAGTACCAAGGAGTTGTTGTCTGTGTATGTCTCCGGCTGGAAAAATGGTTGCAAGAATGCCTCAGAAAAGGTAGTTTGCCAGCGATTGAACTGGACCGAACCAGGCTGGACAGGATCCTTAAGTCTTCCCCTTCTCAGAACTGCTGTTGCTTAGTTACGCCTGGCAGAGTCGACTGAATCCCCCACCCTCCTATGAGATGAGTTAATGAGAGAAATCAGGAGTTGAGAAAAGACGACCTCGAGGGACCTGCACCAATAGCTGCGGCTACGAACCGAAAGTGACTGAGGGTGACCCATCAAGTGAAGTTCTAGGGGCAGAGGTTGGCAGTAAATGAGTGCTCTGGCAAGGAAAAGATATGCCACAATGGGGCTTAACTGTTGAGAGAGATCCGGAATTCAAAACAGTCCCTTATGAAGGTCATTCCTGCAAGTACGGGCCCTGACCTATATCCGACTGCATCTGCTATGGGGTGGGGGTACCACCCATGTATCTCCTGCTGATAACAGCTCAAACTCAATTCCTTGACCATGGAAGTGGAGAAACTGACGAGATGTTCCAAATGCTTATCACGCCGCAGACAGAGATGGCACCCAGGTTTCCAGTTAGTAACTCCCGCCCTGGCTCCCAGTGTGGCTGGCCAGCTCAAACTCCAGAAAGTATGTTTTGCTATAATTGTGGGAAAGATGGGCACATGAAAAGGGAATGCCAGTCCCAAAAGACACTGACAAAGTTGCATATAGGCTACAAGGAGAGCTTCGGAGAACAAATCAGTGGTTAAGAGGTGCACGACATGATCCCAGTGAGGGCACCAAAAATGCTAATTCATGTCCTTTTGTGGCAAGGTCAGTTGCCCAGGCCCCCACTACCGCCTCTCCAGACTGGTCCAGAATAGTGGGTCCCTCCATGGAGACCACTGTAAAGGTGAATGGAGTGTCTACAAGAGCTGTATTAGACAGTGGCTCCCAAGTGACAATTATGTTCCAAGATTGGTATCAGAAGCATTTGTCAGACGACTCTTACAACCATTAGAAGGACTGCATGTATGGGGGTTAAGTGAGAAGGCCTACCCTTATTCTGGTATATCCGAATTTGGTTGTCTTCCCACCTCCGTGGCTGGAGTGGCTGAACAAGTAGAGACCCTAGCCTTAGTGTGTCCCCCCACTGACTGTATGATGGTGTCCTTTGTTGATTGGAACAAATGCTCATATGTTCGGAAGGCTGGCACAGTTGTGTTATGAAAAACAGGGTCAAAGACTAGTAGAGCTTTAAGAGTTCCGGCTTTAATTAAGAAGGCCTATGAGGCACAGAGAGATGCTGAAAAATAGAACCAGAGGAACCGGTCGGAATTGTATGGAAGAAGGATCCTGAGTCTCTGATCCTGGCGCCAAATGCCCAGTGTACCTTATAGGAGAGGTCCGTATCAGAAAGGATGTTAAGAATAAAATATTAATGTTGGATGCACCAGGCGATGGAAAATTGCCAGAGGGACTGCTGGTCAAGCCTAGTATTTTGCCCGCTAGAGCCCATGCTTATGCCAGAAGGGTAATGGTCCAAGTTCATAATGTGTCTGAAAGAGACATTCAGTAAATAGAGGTTGCATCCTGGCTAATGTGCATTGTGCAGACACTGCAGTGCTACCCAGCAGCAAGAGTTCGAGGAAGAATGACAGAGTAACGCCTGACTTGTTTGATTTCGTGACTCCCTTGCCAGTTGAATGGAAAGTGAGGATCAGTGAGAAGCTTGCCCAGAGAGACCAGGTGTTTTCTTTAAAGGAATGGGACGAGGATGCGTGTAAGGAGCTGAGTACAACATCCGCTGCATGGACTAAAGACCATTTCGTGAGAGGTCTAGACGCCTGGCACCTGCTGACATAGATGATGTGAGACGGCATCTGCAAGAGATGTTAGCTGCTGGTGTAATACAAGAATCCAGAAGCCCTTATGCTTCCCCATTGTGGTAGTGAGGAAAAGAATGGAACAGTAAGGATGTGTGGATTATCGCACCTTAAACCGGCGGACTATCCTTGATCAGTACACAATGCCCCGCATTCAGGATGCTTTGGACTGCCTAAACGGGAGCAAGTGGTTCTCTGTGCTGGATCTCCGCAGTGGGTACTACCAGATCCCGATGGCCCCAAAGGACCGTGAGAAGACAGCCTTTATCTGTCCGCTTGGCTTCTATGAATTCATGAGGATGCCTCAAGGATTTCAGGTGCCCCAGCCACTTTTCAACGATTGATGGAGTGCAGTGGGGACATGAACTTACTAGAGTGCCCTGGTATACCTAGATGATGTTATTGTGTTTGGCAGCTCACTGGAGGAAACATGAGAGCAGATTATTTAAGGTATTGGACCGACTGGAGGACTTTAGCCTTAAACTGTCCATTGATAAGTGTCAATTCTTTCAAACATCAGTAAAGTATGGGACACATAGTATCCACCGAGGGAATAGAGACCGACCCAAGTAAAGTTGAGGCCTTGACCACCTGGACAGAGCCAAAAATCTAAAAAGAACTGCAAAGATTCCTGGGATTCTGTGGTTATTATCATGCTTCATCAAGGACTATTCAAGAGTGATCCGCTCTTTACTTAACCTTACTCAAGGGTATCCTCCAACCCACAAAAAATACCAAAAGTCAGCGTCCCTCAAGACTGAAAGAGTGTATTTTCATCCGAGTGAAGTATTTGGGGCCCGCTGGACTCCTGATTGTGAGACTGCTTTTCATGAGATCATTTATCAACTTACCCATGCTCCAGTGCTGGCCTATGCCGATCCAAGAAAACCTTATGTCCTGCAAACTGATGCTAGCTTGCAAGGGTTGGGGGCTGTGTTGTACCAAGAGCACGAGAATGGCCTGAGACCAGTGGCCTTTGCCAGTAGAAGTCTGACCCCATCCGAAAAGAACTATCCTGTACATAAGTTAGAGTTTCTAGCTTTGAAGTGGGCTATTGTTGACCAATTCCATGAGTACTTGTATGGGGCTAAAATACTAGTCAAACTGACAATAATCCTTTAACCTATTGCAGACCTCAGCTAAGTTGGATGCCACTGGCCATAGGTGACTTTCTGCATTATCTACATCACGACTATGCTCTCGAATACCGAAGCAGGTCTGAACCACATAGATGCTGATGCTCTCTCCAGGAGGCCTGTTCCCCAAGAATGATTGGGTCCGATTAGCAGAACCTGACATTCGGGCACTCTGCCAGAAGTTTGACAGGGAGGAACAATGTCCACGGACGCAGTGGACTGCATGGTGGATTGCTTGGGACCCTCTGAGAATTGCATACCTGCTGCTTATTGCCACTTTTCTGCAATAGACATTGGTGCACTGCCTCAGCTGGACAATGACAGTATTCCGGGCTCAATCCCACGATCCCATGATCAAAGCAGCTTTAGAAGCCCCTCTATGCAGGAAAAGATGTGTCCAAATTACGCTCCACTGATTTGAGAACTGCACTGTTATACAAAGAAGGTCCTAAATTGAAACTGATCAATAAACTGTTATACAGAGAAACAGTAGACAGAGGGGACAAGTAGACAAACAACAACTAGTGCTGCCCACTGCCTTCGAGACTCAGTATTGAGGTCCTTGCACAACCACATGGGGCACCTTGGTATAGACAGAACACTTGACTTGGTGAGATCCAGATTCTATTGGCCTAAGATGGGGGCTGATGTGGAGCAACACATTCGAACTTGTAGTCGCTGCTTACAGAGGAAAGCTTTGCCCCAGAGGGCTGCCCTCTGTTAACATAACCACCAGTGCACCCATGGAGCTGGTCTGTATTGATTTTCTGAGTTTGGAGTCAGATCAAAGAAATATCAGTAATGTGCTGGTGGTCACTGACCATTTCACGAGATATGCCCAAGCTTTCCCACCAAAGACCAGAAAGCATCCACTGTAGCCAAAGTACTTGTAGAAAACTTTTTGTTCACTATGGGGCTCCACAAAGAATCCATTCTGATCAAGGAGAGACTTTGAGAGTCGCCTGATCAAAGAGATGCTTCTCTGTGGGAGTGCGAAAGTCCAGGAACCACCTTACCACCCCCAGGGGACCCACAGCCTGAACGCTTCAACCGCGACTTGCTAGATATGCTAGGCACCCTGCACCCAAAGGACAAGCCTAGATGGAGCCAACAAATTAGCACCCTGGTACATGCTTATAACTGCACCAAAAGTGATGCCACTGGGTTCTTCCCACCGCCTGATGTTTGGAAGAGAAGCTCGACTACCAGTAGATGTGTGTTTTGGGGTCTCTCCTGATGGGGTTCAAGCTGACAACTATTTACAGTATGTGCAAAAGTTAAAGGCCCAGCTAACTCATGCGTACCAACTGGCTCAAACCATGGCTGCCAAAAGAAATCTGGCCAACAAAGAAAGGTATGATAAAAGGTGAAAGCACAGGAACCCAGGAGGGAGATCGGGTATTGCTAAGAAATCTGGGACTGCATGGCAAGCACAAGATTGCTGACAGATGGCACCATCTCCCTCACATTGTAGTGGGCAAACTAGATGATCTGCCAGTGTACAAAGTAAGGCCTGAGAATCATTCAAAGATGTAAAACAATGCATAGAAATCATTTACTGCCCATTGGACAAATCTTAATTGAGTCTGAGCCCCTAGAAGATGCCCCTCTGGACCAGTGACTAGAGCTGCTGCTAAGAAAAGATCAAGAAAGTCTGCACCTACAGAAGCAAAGTTAAAGTGTTCTCCACAAGTCCCAGTTGAGCATGACTGTCAGTCCATATCGGAAGAAGTGAGAGTGACTTTGAATACTATCCTTCTTACGTAACTGAATCAATTGTTTCGGGCAATCCCTAGTCAATACTGGAGATGAAGCTGGGCCTTCTGGACTGTCCAAGCCCTCAGCTTCGTCCCTGGAGCCAATGCTCCCAGAAAGTGAAGTGCAAAGCATCAGATCAGATGAAATGGAATCATTGTGCATGGTTGAACTGTTTGAGCTCAGAGGAAAATGATAGATTGGGGCAGACTGGTGATACACCAGAACAAGAAGAGTATTTTGAGTGCCCTGACAGTCCACTGCCAGTGTCCAAAAGCTCTCCATGCGAGCCAAATGTTGTGGACTCAGAAACTGCAACTCCTGGAGCTGAAAGTGCCCCAAGTTCTAGCCTCTCTACCCCCATGGAGACTCCCCTGACAAGTGAGGACAATGCTGAAAATGAGGCTCAGAGTGCAGAGACTGTAACAGTTCCCCCTAGAAAGACTGGTCGAACTGTAAAGCCTATGGTGCACCTCAGTTATGATTCCCTTGGGAGGCCTGTGGATTTGCCTCTCAATGTTGTCCATAAAAGGAGTGTATGTGTCCCGAGTTCATTGCCCAAACTGAGCGTCAGTGCTAACTCCAAAGTTACTTGTGTTGCCCTTCTATCATGGTGCCCTGTCATTCCAGCCCAAGGTAACTGATAGGAAGGGCCCTCTCTCAGGTTTCATGTACAAGAGGTAATAACTTGAGTTATGGTACAATGTGTGTGTAATACTGTGTAAAGAGTGACATACTGCAATGTTTCAGAAATGTGTTCTTGGTAAAATGATATATTGACTGATGATTACATGTGGAGCCTAATGCAAAATGTATATGGT
This sequence comes from Neoceratodus forsteri, assembly GCA_016271365.2. NCBI lineage: Eukaryota > Metazoa > Chordata > Ceratodontiformes > Ceratodontidae > Neoceratodus > Neoceratodus forsteri. Next base: position 141,954,455 of record CM028131.1, on the reverse strand, counting down.
TGCAGTTGAAACTTATGGGTACTTGCTTGACGCTGGACGCCAAGCTTTCCAGGCTAGGAAGGGTGTAACCCCTGCAAATGGGGTTCCAAAAGACTTCCAGGAGCTTGCTTGAATGCTCCAAGCCTGAATGGTGTTTGCTTAAGCCATTTATCAGTGAGTGTTTTAGAGCCTCTGGTACTGTCTCTTAAGAGCTGTCTGCTTGCAGACATAATTAGTTTGTATGGGAGGACTGTGTGCTTCTCTGTTTGAGTACCACTCAGCTGCTGCCAATTCACTCCATTTTGCAGTCACTAGAGTGCAAAGGAACCTATCTGAAAGATGTAACTGTTTGCCAGAAATCATTTACAGTAATAATGAAATTACAGTTTGTCTAACCTGCTTTCTTTGCAGTCAGAACTGTCTGCCTAGTTCCCCATTCTGGTTTTGAACTGCTGAACTGGACCAATCAGTGTGGGGTAAGCTAGCTCTAAAATGGTGCCTTGGACGAATCAGAACTTGGACTTATAATCTGAGCCAGCCACAAGAGGATTGTATGGGCAGTGACTCTGGGAGATGTAGTTTAGACTTGCGCCTTTTTGGACCAACAGCAGCAGTCTATTGTGAGTGACAGCCAATCCAGTCAAGAACTGGGAGGAACTCAAAGGAAGTGCCCGTTTTGTCTGTTGGAGTTTCAGTTGAGCTTTGGCAGTGAAGGGAAAGGAACCCTGTGTCCTTCAGTGCACAGTTTTAGTCAAAAAACATGTGTAAGGTCCAGAGTTCAGTCTGCAGCTTGTGGGACTGAATCCGTCCTGTGAAGAGAATCAAAGGATATCTGAAGAGTAGAAACCAGGCTCACCCTGTAGAAGACTGGAGGAATTGCTGAAAAGTGCACTCGGTCTGTCAGGAACTGAATCTGCTGTGTATTCTCCCGGTATTGTGCAGTAATTGCATCGGGATACAGATGCAGCCTGCCTGGTATAGTGCTTTCTTTTACCATATAAATGTGTGAAGAGGTTTGTGTACCTCAAGTGAATCCTGCTGCCATTAAGTGACTTTTGCCTGTGACTGTTTACCATATAAATGTGTGAGGAGTCTCTTGAGCTCAAGAGTAGCCCTGCTGACATTGAAGGACCCTATCTTATTTGGAGGTCGTGAGTACTAATTCAGGGTCGCTCCCTGTTGAATTGCCACATTAAATCAAATGGAATTACTGTACTGCTGACTGTTTAATTCTCCTTTCTCTGTGAAAGGGCCCCTACCAGCTGCCACGGGTTTGACTAGCTACTAGGGCTTGGGTACCTAGGGACAGTAACTGATAGGGATAGGCCTGTGCACAGAGCCATAGGTAGATGAGTAGAGTGATAAGCTAATTAACCTGATTTCCCACTGTCCTTGTTATATCCCCCTAAATAAATCAGAGCTGCTTGTTTCAGCAAAGTTATACTGCCTGAGGTATTTGTCTATGTTAAAGTACTGTACTGTGATTGTTGCACTGTATCTTATTTCACAGGAGGTCCCAGTGCCGGAACCAGTCCTGGGGGTAAGTGTATACTGTAAAGGTAATTCTGATGTATTGTGTGGGCCACTAGTGGGAAGAAAGGGGGGTTGCAGTGTCCCAGAGGGCTGTGACCAAGTTAGTTTAACTATTGTAAACCCTGACCTCTGGGTGGAGGCACCCGCCATTGGATCCAGGCCCCTCAACCTGTTAGTGGCAAATCAGGCAGGGGTAGTAGCCCCTGGGATAGCGCCATCTAGGGGTTACATAATGCATTGTGAATGTATTATGGATTCTATATAAGAATGAAATATCCTTAAGTATATTGATGTACTTATGATATTTATAGAAACCATTATGGCATGTTTTTGAGCATGTTTTTCCCTGACTCTTGCACTGTTTGTTTAATTCACTGATTTGCTACACTATGCAATTGATTTGTGGTGGGGTGTATTTAAACAGTGCATGGGTTGGCTAACTGCCCCCTGAGGAAGACCCATGTGATTGGGTTGATACATAGGGGTGTTAGCCTAGAGTTTCAGCCATGCTTTTCTAAATAAATTTCTATAAGTTTTCTCAGCTGTTCGTGTGTGACCAGTTTTGCCCTTTTTTTTTGCACATAGACTAGTAAGCAAGCTGGGTAGCTTAGGAGTGGGTCCAAAGGTGATAAACTGGATAAGAAATTGGTTAGGGGGATAGGAGACAGAGGGTGGTGGTAAATGAAGTTCACTCCAAGGAAGGGAGTGTGACCAGTGGGGTGCCTCAGGGATCGGTGTTGGGGCCGGTCCTCTTTAATGTCTTTATAAGTGGCATTACAGAGATGCTAGAAGGGAAGGTCTGCCTCTTTGTGGATGACACCAAAAGTCTTGCATAGGGTGGACACTCCGGGGGGGTGGTGGAAATGATGAGCAGAGACCTGAGAAAACTAGAGGAGTGGTCAAGGGTATAGAAGCTGGGTTTCAATGCAAAAAAGTTCAAAATAATGCACTTAGGGCACAGAAACACATGGGTGGAGTACAAAATGCATGGAGTGGTACTGATGACCACCAAGCAGGAAAGAGATCTGGGGGTAATCATATAAGATGGCCTAAAGGTGGCCAGGCAGTGCAACAAGGCAGTAGGTGGGATGCTGGGGTGCATAGAGGGGTATCACCAGCAAAAAGAGGGAGGTGGTGTTTTGCCTCTGTATAGATTGCTGGTAAGACCCCACCTAGAGTACTGTGTCCTGTTCTGAAGACCACATCTCTAGAAGGACATAGAGTGGAGGTAGTCCAGAGGAGGGCAACTAAAATGGTGCAGGGTCTGAATCAAAAGCCCTGTGAGGAGAGACTAAAGGATATCAATATGTACACCCTGGAACAGTGGAGGGAGAGGGAGAATATGATAGAGACCTTGAAATATCTCACAGGGGTAAATAAGGTACAGGAGGGGAGTATCTTTCAGAAGAGAAGGTACTCAAGAACAAGGGAACATGTTGTGAAGCTGGTGGGGTAGATTCAGGAGAGATGTGAGGAAGTAGTTCTTCACAGAAAGAGAGGTGGATCCCTGGAACAGCATTTTAGTGTAGGTGGTGGGGGCAAACACAGTGGTGAGGTTCAAGGATGCATGGGATAAGCACAATTATACAATGGTAACTAAAATACCCTATTCTCATTGGTCAGCTGGCACTATCACCCTGTTGTAAAATTCAGCATCACCAACAGGAACAAGTGCCAGCCAGCCGCATCTCACTAACTGCAAAAAAATTATTAAAAATCAGTCCGAGCCGCCATCTTATTTTCCTCGGTAAACATTGCTACTCTCCCGCTCTGTCACCAGTCTCTCTCTTCACTGCTGTACCACTTTGTCTTGCTCCCTAATTTGTAAAAACAATAAAAACACAAATTTTGCCACAAAAAGAACCTTTACATTTCCCTACACACTGTTCTGCCCATACCTTGAACCTAAATACAAACCACGATCTCTGATGCAGCGCAGCGCTGAAGACACCCCTCTCTCTTCCTGTTACTACCCAACACCTGCTCGCAACACGTTAGCAAATGGCACACATTGCACCAACCCCCTGCAGCTAAACAAATATTTAAACAGTTTAAACAATGCTCAAGTGGGAGAAGTGTTTTTGAATTAAAAATGAGCCCTGGAAGTTATGGATTCACGGCGAAACCATAGCTTTGGATATCAAAAATGTATCTTAGTTTATACTTGGGCGATGCCTAGTATCGAGGCTTGGTTTTTCAGCTGTGATTTCTTAAATTCTAACCCTCATTTTTAATTCAAAAACACTTCTCACAGTTAAGCATTCTTTAAACTATTCACATACTTGTTTAGCTGAACTGTGATGCCAGGTGCTCTTATACTTGTTACCTCTAGCCTCTACGTCCATCACCAGTCATGCTCACTCCAGCTCCACAGCTTAAATCTCCAACTCACTCCTTCTTTCCAATATCTGCTTTGCTATCACTTCCACCTCATCGGAAAACCCCAATGCACTCATTTAATACCTCTGGCTCCCGCACCACACAGCATTTCACAAGCTCTCTCCCTCTCTGTGGAACAACGTTACAAGAATGGCAGTAGGCAGCAACCAAGAACTATTTTTTATTGTGAAAGAATAAACTAAAAAAAATTCAAAATATGATAAAAAGAAAATTTTTTTTTTTAACCTAAAAAAGGGACAACATTGTATAATAGCAATAACCCCACTCCAGAGTGTGTTGGTGATGGTGGTTTTACGCCTGGCGAGTTTACTCACTCGGCCTGCGGCCTCGTGACACGAACACACCAGAGCGTGAACATCCATAACCTAATAAGTGATTTATTGTAAAATCATAGTGGGAAAGGAAGGGGAGAGGAGAAAGTTGTAGATCTGGCATGGTCTGATGTAATAGCACAGGTAGAGAGAAATGGGCAGACTGGATGGGCCAAGCAGTCCTTATCAGCAATCAAAATCTATGTTACTATGTTTGTCCACACTTCCCTCCCAACAGTCACAACAGTGAGCCCACACTATACTTCAGTGGTTGCAGTACTTACCCCCAACATTCCAGTCCAACAGTCACAACACTGGTCCCAACATACCACTCCAACAGTCATAGCACTGGTCCCAACACACCACTCCAACTGTTATTTTATTTATTTCATTTTTGTTAACCAGGTAAGGTGCCATAGCCATAATTATGACTATTTTCAGACACGACCCGGGAGGTTACAGACATTTTAGGCAGTCAGACAATTTACAGACATTCATACAGAAGATGAGCAACAACATGAAAGACAGAATCTACAAGACATTTCAGGTAGTAACAATGATGATATGATGCTAGAAAACAGGTAGGAAAAAATGTACATAGTTCATACAATCATAGGTACTAGAAATTTTGCATACCATTCATGCTAAGTGCTACATATTACAGTAGTCAGGTTCCAGAGAGAGAGATTATAGCACTGGTCCCCTACACCACTCCTACAGCCATAGCACTGACTCCACACTACACTCCTACAGTTACAGCACTAAGCCCACTTTCCACTCCCAACAGTCACAACCTTGACCGCCACACTGCACTTAAACAATCACAGCACTGGCCCCACATTCTGTTCATTCAAAGCGCTGATCCCCTCACTCCAACAGTCACAGCACTGAACCCTGGCCCACAGAAGTCACACCAGTGACCTCCTCATCCCCAACAGTCACAGGGATTACCCACCCTTAATAAATACAGGATTGACCCCACACCCCATCAGTCACAGCACAGACCCCTGACAGTCACAGCACTGACCACTCCCCCCGGCCCACAGAAGTGACAGCAGTGATCTCGTCACTCTAACAGTCACAGCACTCACCCCATCATCCCCAACAGTCACAGGAGTGGCACACCCCCTGATAATTACAACACTGACCCCCACATCTATCCAGTCACAACACAGATCCCCAACAGTCACAACTCTAACCCATCCACTCCAAAAGCCAAAGTATTGACCCCATCCCCAAAAGTCACTGCATCGACTCCCACTGCCAACAGTCACAGCACTGTCCCCCATCCTACCATCCAACTGTCACAGCACTGACTCCCACACAACACTGCAACAGTCACAGCATTGACCCCCACTACACTGCAATCATCACGGCACTGACTCATCCACCTCAAAAGCCACAAAAGTGCACCAATCCCCAGTGGTTACTGCACCGAATTCCACTGCCAACAGTCACAGCACGGACTCCCCAACAGTAACAACACTGACCCACACCAGCAACAGTCACAGTGATACCCCACCCACCCTGCAACTTTCACAGAACCCATTTCCTATCCTCAAGAATTGTCTTTTTGTTTTAAATTTCCCAAGCTTTTCAACCAAAGTTCTTACTGTCTCAATCCTCCCTCCACCACTGCTTCAGTGCCTCCATAATACCAGTAAAATGTGGATGAGACTACGGGGCAATTCCTTCTCCCCATTGGTATATCCATCATACCAGAGGGAGGGGGACCTGTAGTTGGAATGCTAAGAATTTTTCCGTGAGGGGGATGGATCTCAAAGTCTTGGATCCCACCCCCCCATTGACAAATTTTGCTTTCCTTCGTAATAGTCCTGTCAACAAATTTTAATTAGTTCTAGTTTATTGCTGTTTTCTCATTTTCTTACTGTCTCTTCTTCATGTCTCACTGGCCATTTACCTTTATTTCTTTCTGTCTGTTTGGTAACCTCTCATCTCTTGTCTTTCCACTGGGCTGTTTTACATTAATTTCAGTTCCTTTTTCTCCCCACTGCCAGCCAGTGACTGCCTAGGCTGATTCCTTTCAGTTGCATGGCAACTTTCCTTCCACCAGCCTCACTGCTCAAGCTTCCAAACTCTTCACCGATAGTAGGCCAGGGCACGCTCCCTAGAGCAAGTCCCCTGTGGTAGACACTGGGGGATGAAGGAAGGTCCTCCAATCTTCACAGCAGTTCACATAATGATCTGGAAGGGGCAGGGCGGTTACATCAGGCTGACTGCATGGGCAGTGCATGGCAGCAATATTTGGAAGGCTGATGGCGCCATTTTTCCCTGTTTGACTCACCCACCTCTCACACACATGATGTGACTGTACTGTACATGTTTGATGGAACAATGAAACCACAGCAGCACTCTATTGGAAAATAAAAGTAATGCTGAATTTTAAATGCAATGTGCCATTATGGTATAACCACACCCCTGATAAAGGTGTACACTGTTGGGACAATGCGCGGATGGCCACTGATGAAGCCTCATGCTATTGAAACGAAGCGCCAGGGCTTTGTGCTGGTATCTCTTGTGGGGATTAAATGTTGGTAAAGCTACTAAGTTGTGAGTAAAGGTATAGTGTCCTTTTCAAAGGTGCCATGTCACAGTAAAGCACATCGGTACAGAAGCTAGATAACATACAGGCTCAAATACGTAAACAATAATAGTGAATAACTTCCTATACCCATCAACAATTTTGTAAATACCACTAAGTGAACGCAGAGCCTATAAAAAGATTTTTTGCAGTCTGAAGACAAGATTTGGAAAAAGGCAAAGATATTAAGAAAAGAGAGTATCTGAGAGAAAGATGGGGACAAAGAGAAGGGAAGGTTGTACAGAATTAGTGGAGTGTGAACAAGAAAAGATGGAGTCACTTCACCAACCTGATCGTAACCCTGAGGTTACGAGCATAGTCAGTGTTTCTCACTGGGCTTGCAAATAAATGATTTAAGCACCTTTGCTATTTGGCATTTTTTTATTTTAATAAATTAATGGTCCCACAAGTGCAAAGGTTTGTGTTCTGTTGTTGTGCAGGCTGGCCACCTTGCTCCACACCCCTCCCCTTATCGGAGTACTTTGTTCTCCTTGTCGTCTGTCTCTTTTTCTTGCCTTATTCAAGCAGCTGACTGACAGAGGAGCCCCTCCCCACTGGGCTCTGCCAGGTGGCATTTCCAAGATGGGCTCCTGCTGTTGGCCAGCCCCCATGTAAAGCCACATCAGTTGACCCCTCTCTATGGATGGTATCTACTCAGAGACCACTACCCTTAGGCTGTGTCTGGTAACCCTGTCACCCACCTTCCCTGTGCCTGTGCCTGAAAAAATAATCCCATGCATTCCTGCAGCTGTGTCCCAAGACCTCTGCCTCTCACCTCCCATTGTCTGTGCCCTCCTCTGGATCGCTTCCACTCTGTCTATGTCCTTCCAGATATGTGGTCTCCAGAACTGGACAAAGTACTCTAGGTGGGGTCTTACCAGTGATCTATACAGAGGCAACACCACCTCCCTCTCTCTCACTTCTCACTTGTTTTGCTCATCTGGCTGAAAGGCTGTCCCCAGCTCCAGTGAGCCAAGTGGGCAGATGTGCCCATTTTTATTTTTATTAAATTGCGGTAATTTGGTGTCCTCTCATGTGTGTTCTCATTCAGGAGGGCTGTAGGATCAGTCTACTTTGGAGTCACAAACCTGAAGAAAGAATTGTGCACTCACATCTGTGAATATGAAAAGAGAAGCTGGAGACAGATTCTGCTGTCCACACTGGAATAATCTAGTACAAACAAAGGCCTTCATAACCAAACACAAGAAGTCTGCAAAGAGTTTGGCTTGCGGTGTATGCAGCAGGCTTCTTGTGTTTGTTTATACAGGTTTTTGTTTGTAATAAATGACTCCACTTTGGACAGCAGACTCTGTCTCCAGCATAGCCAGTGGAGGTGATGTGTCTGCCAGGTCCACACCACACAGCTGCTAAATTAATGGCAATACTGGTGGCATCTTTTGTACTGACTGCACCCACCATCCTCCATTTCCGCTTAGGAGAGACGCACATACATGGAACCTCCATATTTACGCACATTTAGCGTGACTCCATTTTCCTGGCAATGCTATGCTGGTGAGCCTGGGAAATATACAGTATTTGGTCTTCTAGGTAAAAGGGACAATGACAGCTGGTGGGAGGAACAGCAGTAGTGTGAACTGGCACAGGAAAAGAGCCAAGGCTTGAGCTAGGTTGGATTACTAAGGAGTTCATTTTAGTAAAAACATAATATAGCTAATCCAGGTGGCAGCGGTTACAGGATCCTCCCCCTCCACAAAGCTGCTTTAAGTGGCGAAAGAGGTATTAGAGCTCCCTTTGCTGTGGATCCCCCCTTCTAGCAGAGCTGCACCAAATGGCAAAAAGATGAATTGGGGTTCTCTCTGTTGGACTCTCCTGGAGTCCCTGCAGGGGGCATTCCTCAGGCAAATAGTAAACACATTTATGATACGAACATATGTACAAACATCACAGAAATGCCAGCAGAAGCAGGTCTTACTGTCTATCGAGTCTGCTCGAGTTGTGCAGCTAGCCCCTCAACTTGCAGCTGCCCCACCTCCCACCCCTCTTATCATAACCCCCTCACCCTGTCCCAGCCCCTCTTAAAGCCACCCACCATTTTATAAGACACCACCCCCTTGGGCAGAGTATTCCACCTGTCCACCACCCTTTATGTGAAAAAATAGCTCCTGATTTCCCCCCTGAATCTTTCCCCTCCAACCTCAACTGATGCCCTCTCGTATCCCTCCCTCTTCTAAGCTGGAAAATCCCTTCTGTATTAACCTTATTTATCCCCTTGAGGTATTTAAATGTTTCGATCATATCCCTCCATCCCTCCTCTCCTCCAGGGAGTACATATTCAGCCTTGCTAATCTCTCCTCATAGGACTTTCCCTCAAGTCCCTGGATCATCTTTGTCACCCTATGCTGCAACCCCCTCCAACAACTTGATGTCCTGCAGGAAAGGGCACCAGTACTGCATGCAGTACTTCAGGTAAGGCCTGACTAGAGCCTGTACGGGGGAAGGATCACCTCCCTAGTCCTGGAAGGAGATTCCCCTCACTATACACCCTAGCATCCTATTGGCCTTTGCCGTCGCCTTCCTGCACTGAGCCGAGTTGTTCATGCTGCCTGTTATAATCACCACCAGATCCTTTTCTTCCTCGTTACTTTCCAGCTGTACCCCTCCCAGCTGATAGCTCCTCCCCTGCTTCCTAGCTCCGAAGTGTAGTATCTTGCACTTCTTGGCGTTGAACCCCAGCTGCCATGTTACTGACCACTCCTGTAGTTTGTTCAGGTCCTCCTCCAGCCCCTTCCAGCCTTCAGTGTCATCTACCACAGCTCCCATCTTCCTATCATCCACAAACAGACTGATCCTACTCTGGACCCCGTGTGAGATATCAGTTATGTATATCCCAAACACCACTGGTCCCAGCACTGATCCCTGTGGCACCCCGCTCATCACTTCCCTTGGTGATGAGAGCTCTCCACCACCACCCTCTGCTGCCTTCCATTCAGCTAGTTGATGAAACAATTGACCATCTTTGTTCCCACCCGTACGTATTCCAGCTTCTCCCCCCAGCCTTTCACGGAATCAAAGGCCTTGCTGAAGTCCAGATACAGGACATCCACCACGTGGCCCCTGTCCAGTTCCCTGGTCAGCCAGTAGTAATACTCAATTAGACTTGTCTGGCAGGATCTGCCATAGAAAAAAGCATGTTGATGACCGTCCTGGAGACCATTGTCCTCCAATAAAGTCACCAGCCGCTCCTTTAGGATTGTTTCCATGAGCTTCTCCACAATTGATGTGAGGCTCACTGGCCTGTAGTTGCCTGGCTCCTCCCTGGGGTAATTTTTGTGAATTGGCACCACATGGGCCATTCTCCAGTCCTGTTGTATGCATCCTGTGTCCAGGGAGGTGTTAAGCAGTTCAGTCAGTGACCCTGCCAGGATCTCCACCAGCTTTCTGAGTACCCTAGGGTGAATGCCATCTGGTCCCAGTGTCTTGTCCACCCTTAATGCCCTCAATCCTTCCAGAACCCTGTCCTCCACAATCTCTATGTCAGTCACCCCTCCACTACCCCCCCCCGAGGTGTCTGCCCCTTTCTCCTTCTTCGTGAACACAAAACAGAAGCATTCTATTTAATGCCTCAGGCTGTCCCCCCACCTTCTCCACCCACCCTCCATCCTTCCTAAGCCTCACAATCTGGTCTTTGTTCTTTCTTCTTTTTCTAATGTATCTGAAGAAGTTCTTTTCTCCTTCCCTAATACTCTGTGCCAATCTCAGTTCTCTTAAGGCCTTGGCCGCTCTGACTAGCCTGGTAACTTCCCTGGACTTCTTCGTATACTCTTCCTTCTCAGCCTCCCCCAATTTCTTGAGTTTCGAACTACCTTTCTCTTGGCCCTAACCCTCTATAACCTCCCAAGTCAGCCAACTGGGCTTCTTTGCCCTTCCTTCTTATGCTGTCCTTCATACACACCCCAGTGGCCTCCATCAGACCTCTTTTAATAATATCCCACTTTTAACTAGCATCCATATCCTGACGAATGCCTGCCAGATACTTACTCAAAATTTCCCACATCCAACTAAAGTCTGCCCCTTTAAAATCAATCACCCTGGTTTCTGTACCCCCTGTTTCTCTACTCATACTAAGCATGAACCACACTGAGTGGTGGTCACTCCCAGGAGAGAGTCCTCCACTCCCAGATCCCTTACAGTCTCCTCATTTGAAAGTACCAGGTCCAGAGTCCTCTCCAATCTAGTAGGCTCATGTACCAACTGCTCCAAGAAGCTGTCCTGAGATGCCTCTAGTATGACCTGCTCCCTCACACTCTTGGTGGCTGGAGTGCTCCACTCCACCCCAGGTAGGTTGAAGTCCCCCACCACCACTGTGCTCCCCTTCCTACAGACCCTTCTGATTTGCTCAGCTAGCTCTCTGTCCAGGTCCTCCCCTTGCGCTGGAGGTCTATATACTATCCCCAATCTCAGTGTCCTACCTCTCGAGTCCTGAAGCTGTATCCATAGGGCCTCTGTTCTACCTTCCTCCCCCTGCTCCCTTGTACACCTTATCCCTTCTCGTACATAGTTTGCCTTGCCCCCCCTTCCCTTTAGCCCTATCCTTCCTGAATAACTTGTACCCTGGGATCATCATATCCCAGTCCTGGTACTGGATAGCCCACGTTTCTGTGATGGCCGCAATGTCCACCCTCCTCACTGTCAAGAGAGCCTGCAACTCAGCTAACTTATTACCTAGGCTCCTCGCATTCAACATGACCACCCTCCACCATGTATCCTTCCTTGCCTTACCCTGGGTTTTCCCATCCCCCCCCCGTGCCTCTACCCTGACTCCTCCCCTGTAGTCTTGGGGGGGTGAGCTTGTTGGGCTTCCCTCTCTGGGTTCCCTGCCTACCAGCTGTCCACTCGCCACTACCCACCTAGTTTAAACTCACCTTTGCTGTTATGTACGCCTCTATCCCTTGTTTTAATAATCTCCTCCCCACTCAAGTGTAGTATCTCCTGCATATAGATTGTTGTTGTCCCAGGTTCGTCCCCAGCCCCCTACTAACCCGTACCCCTTGGATTGACACCATTCTGCCAGTCATGTGTTGAACTCTCTAATCCTCCCTTTTCTCACCGTACTTGCACCCAGCACTGGGAGCAACTCCGAGAAGGCCACCAATTCCCCCAGTTCCTCACACACCCTACCCAGATCCTTGAATCTCTCCCTCACAACTTCCACCGTCAACCCTGCCAGGCCATTTGTACCCACGTCCACCACAAGATGCAGTTTCTTCCTACCCCTTCCTGCACATTTCAGAACTGTCTGCCCCGCCCTGCTCGTCATTTACCCAGGTGTGGACTCCACTCAAATATGACTGTGCCTTTCCTTCTTACTGCCTCATCTTATCCCTTTCAGTATGGAATCCCACAACACTAGTATCCCCCCTCATCATTCCTTATTCCTGCCCCCACCTTACTGCCATGGTACCTATCTCTGGAGTCTGCCACCTTTGTTTCTTTGCCCCTCCCCAATGCTCCCCTCCCCACTCCTGCTCTGTCCCCTCTCCCTCCCTGTCTCATCCCTATCCTCCACTTCCTCCCAACCTCCCTGGACCCCCTCCCTGCCAATCCCATCCTCCCTCCTTCTGTTCCTTTCATCTTCCTCTCTATGCCCTTCTTCCATCCTTACAGCTATGCCCTATCTCCTATTACCTGTGGCTCCCTCCTCCGACCTACTTCCGTCCCTTGTTCCTTCCCCTCCCTCCCCCTCTCCTGTCCTGTCCTGGTGATCCTCCCTCCCCTCCATCAATGTTGTTAGGACCGCAAACCTGTTACCTGCCCCAACTGCCTTGCTGTGCGTCGGCTCTTCCCTTCCTATTATGGCCATCCCTACAGAGCCTGGTCTCCTGTTCGGTTTGCTCGTGACCCTCCCCGCCCCTCCTCGACTTCGATACTCCCTCCCATGTGGTATCCCAATGTTACCTCTGGGTGGGTCCATTTGCCAAAGCAGCCTTCCTCCCATCCTCTCCAACTCCCTACCAAGCCACCTCACCTCCTCCTCGAGCCTTCTCAGCTTGTGACAGATTGGACACCCTTCAAGCTTCCATAAAATGTTCATCCAAACCGACACCTCATATCCATTACAGACCACTATTCTACCCATGCTAAAGCAGACTTAACTAACAGGAAAGGGCAATGTAAACGAATACAGTATTATCAATAAAATTAACCAGTACTATTTGTGCCTACTGAACTAGCCCTGCCCCAGAAAAATAAACTTACAGGACAGTAACAAAGATAAGAATGCAGTACTATTTTTTTTTTCTTCTCCTCTAATCCCTACCTAAGATGCCTTCCCACTAAGGTGACTTACCCTACAAATACAACTTTCACTACAAATACAAATACAGTGTCTATGCCAAGATACAGCTCAAGATGCCACTCTCTCTCTCAACCCCTGTAGACAAAATAGTGCCAGACTGACCCACATTCTGCATTCAGCCAGTGTGCCTGAAGTCCAGGTGGCGTTCAGCTCCATCCCCTAGAAGGTGGTGCCTTCTGCTGCTCTCCAGCCCTTGGCTTCTTGCTTCTCCATGACTCTGGCTCCTCCCATCTCGACCATTTAATAAAGGTCAGGACCGGGGAGGCTGGGCAGGACAAAACTCCTCTTCTCCTGTACGGCTTTAAGCCATGCTGTCCCCAACTCTCTTCAGCTTCCAAGCCGGCTTCTGCACTGCTCCTGACTCAAGCGTCTTCTGCCACACTCTCCTCTCTGCTGCCACCAACTTGAGTGGCTCCTGCTGCACTCTCAGGCCCCAGATGCAGCTCCTTTCTGGTCCCCAACTTCCTCAATGGCACCCACCGCCTGAGCGCTCACTCCCCAGCCCACAGTATAGCAGCTGGGCCAAGCTGTTTATAGTCCAGCCGCTCATTCAAATCATCTCTGCTGTGCCTGATTCGTTTCCAAGTACGCGTCCTGATTGGTTTCTTTAGCCTCCTGGAAAACTCAAAAAATCCTCTTCTCCGATACAGCTTTAATCCGCACTGCCACCGACTCTCTCCAGCTTCCAAGCCGGCTTCTGTGCTGCCCCTGACTGAAGCGGCTCCTGCCGCACTTTCCTCTGCGCTGCCCCTGACTTGAGCGGCTCCTGCCGGACTCTCAGGCCACAGATGTGGCTCCTTCCTGGTCCCCGACTCCCTCAATGGCACCCACCACCCGAGCGCTCACTCCCCAACCCAGTGGGGCAGTACTGGACCTGGTACTCACTAACAGGGACAGTGTTGAAACACCATGGTGGGAGGCCACTTGGAGCCCAACAAGCACCGTACAGTATGGTTCAAAATAAGTACAGCTGTGGAATCAAACCACACTAGGGCGAGGATCCTGGACAACAGGAGGGAACATTTTGTAAAGTTGGATGAATGCCTTAGGGATGACCTAGCAGGGAGTGAACTGGGTGGGGTGGAGGAACAGTGGGCAAACCTAAAATGGTCATAGTGATGGCAAGAAAAACTCTGTATTAAGCAAATGAGCAAAAGCAAGCGGAAAAAGAGACCACTACGGTTCTCAAAAAAGAGGTGTCGGGAAAGGTAAAGGATAAAAGGGTAGCATTCAGATGGTCTAAAGAGACACAGCGGGAGGAGGATAGGGAGGTTTATCTGGAGAAACAGAGGGAGGCAGAGAGAGAGCCATAAGGAGCATGAAGTCACAAACTCAAGAGAGACTAGACCAAGTGGTACTGAAAGGGGACAAGGCATTGTTTGGGTACGTAAGTGAAAAGAGGAAGACCAGGGAGGGATTGTAAGGTTAAAAAGGGAAGGGGAGACTATGTAGAGGGGGACCAGGAAAAAATAAGCATCCTGAACAAATACTTTTGTTCATCATTCACAGAGGTAGAAGAAGGGGAGGGGCCACAAAAAAGTAACAGGAACAGTGGACGGAGAGAGGTGGACACTAGTCAATTTTTGGAGGAGAAAGTCCTGAAGGGACTTGTTAATCTGAAAGTGGACCAAGCAATGGGGCCAGACGGGGTGCATCCATGGGTATTAAGTAAGCTCAGGGAGGTACTGGCTGCATCTCTGACAGTCCAGTCCAGCATGTGGCACCCAGATAGGGGGAGGAACAAGGAGCCGGCTGGGTGGAGGGGCCGGTAGAAAGGATGAGGGACATGGAAGGGGGGGGAAATGGAGGAAAAGGAGCGGTCAGAGTGCTCCTGTTGGGGGATTCTATGATCAGGGGTATCAAATGGGATAGGGAGGGAGAAGCCTGGCCAGTTAGAACAAAATGCTTCCCTTGACTAACAGCGCACAGGGCTAAGCACGAGGTATATCAGCTGGCAAAGGATTGTGGGGGTTCCCCGGACATACTGGTCCACCTGGGTACAAATGACATTGAGGGAAATAGAGAGCTAGAGATACAGGCAAGATTCAGGGAGCTTGCCAGGGTCTGTCATGACATAGAATGCACAGTTTCCTTCTCAGAAATCCTGCCGGTGCCAAGGGGTAGTGGGGAGCACAAAAGGAAGATTAGGGAGATAAACCAGTGGCTCAGGGAGTGGTGTGAGGCCAGAGGGTATGGATTGATGGGGGATTGGGGGGAGACCTGGGGGGATAAGGAGCTGTATGCTAGAGATAGACTCCATCTCAATTGGGAGGGCAGGGGAATCCTTAAGTTGAAAATAGAGGAGTTCATTGGTGAAAAGTGGGGTTTTAAACTTGTGAAGGGGGGAGGGATGGGAGAAAAGGCTGTCAAGGGGGTGCCGATAAAGGAGGGACTCTGTCCTCCACCCCCCCGGGGAGCTGGAGGATTGCGGGAAAAGGCCGACTGGTAAAGTGCAGACCAGGGGAAAACAGAATCCCCATGGGAACACGAGCAGGGGAAATGGAAGTATAGGGAAAGGGTGGAAGGTAGTCCAGCTAAATGCCAGGAGCTTGGGCAATAAAATGCCTGAGCTCCAGGCAATGCTAACTGAGGGAGCAGTGGATGTGGCAGTGGTCACTGAGACCTGGGCCACTGCAGGACACGACTGGGACCTGAACCTGGAGGGTTACACTATGTTCAGGAAGGACAGGGTGGAGGGAAGGGGAGGAGGGGTAGCAATGATAGTCAAAAATTGCATTGGCATAGGGGGAGTAGAGGAGGCGGAGGGAACCGTGGAAGTGATTTGGGTCACCTTGATAACAAGGGGCAAGAGAGTAAAAATAGGAGTGGTGTATAGACCCCCTGCCCTGGCGGAGGAGCTGGAGGAGAGTCTGGTGCAGATGCTGGGAGACACTGCAGACTGGGCAGAGGAACAGTGGTGGTGTTGGGGACTTAAACATGTCAGGAACAGACTGGAGACTATGACATCTTCTGTGACCGGGAACAGAGGTTGTTGGATGTCTTTCAAGACGCATTCCTAACTCAGCAGGTGGGGAAACCGACCAGGGAGGCGCTGGTACTGGATGTGGTCCTGGCAGACAGTGACCAGATTAGGGGCCTGGAGGTAAGGGACCCGTTGGCGGGGAGTGACCATGCCACGGTCTGGTTCTGCCTGGACCTAGGAGGGCTAGAAGGTTGCACAAAGACGGAGGTAACTGACTTCAGGGGAACGGATTTTAAGGAAATGGAAGGATCCTTATGAGCATTTGGATGTGATTGGGTCAGACATGGATGCTGGATAGTAGGTGGAAATCATCAGGAGAGGGGTGCAAGATGCTACCAGCACCTGTGCAAGAGTAAGACGAAAATGCGGTAGGGCCCGAAAACCCTGCTGGTGGATCAGGGAGGTCCAGGAGGTGGTGCGGGGGAAGAAGGCAGCCTATAGGCAATTCAAGTGCTCAAGGAGTGAAAGGGATCGAGGGGAGTATAAGCTGATGGCTAGGAGGGCTACTAGGGTGGTGAGGGCAGCTAAGACAAGGAAGGAGCAGAACCTGGCCAGGGAAATTAGGAGAGAGAACAAAGGATTCTTTAGATACATTGGGGAAAAACGAAGGGTGAAGGGGCAGATTAGCAGGATTAAATCAGGGGAGAGATGGGCACAAGACCCGGGGGAGCAGGCTGAGGTACTAAATGAGTACTTCACCTCAGTTTTCACCAAGGAAAATGGAGGTGCTCCATCATACATGGGAGGAGACAGAGATACTGAGGAGGGAGGACCCTTACCGATCGAAGGGTCTGGGGAGAGGGGAGGCATCACTGGCAGGGAGAGGGAGGGCCAAGCAGGGAGAAGAGGCACGGAAGTGGAAATCACAGCAGAGAGAGAGGGAAGCCTCAGCCCCTTAAGACGGAGATAGCACTGGGGCTGGATAAATTACATCCCAGAGTGCTGAAGGAACTTGCGGATGTCCTGGCGAAACCCCTGGTGGAGCTTTTCACCATTTCTCTGAGGACAGGGTGGGTGCCCCAGAACTGGAAGATGGCGCATATAGTGCCTATCCACAAGGGGGGATCAAGGGAGGTGGCAGAGAACTACAGGTCTGTCAGCCTGACATCGGCGGTGGGCAAGGGGATGGAGGGCATTGTCAAGGAGAGGCTAGGGGGGGACCTGGAAAAGTCAAAGGGATAGTCTCATCCCCAAGGAGGGTCATTAGTGGGGTCCCACAGGGATCAGTCCTTGGGTCCCCTCCTGTTCAACGCCTATGTCTCTGACATAAGGACAGGAATCAGGAGTGAGATGAGTCTCTTTGCGGATGACTCAAAACTGGGGGCGGTGGTGGATGGGGAGGAGGGGCGGTGGCCCTACAGGGGGACCTGGAAGCTCTGGAAAGATGGTCTAGAAAGTGGAAGCTGAGGTTCAATGCAGAGAAATGCAAGGTACTCCACCTGGGGGCCAGAAACCCGGGCCAAGTGTACATCCTGGGGGGGAAATGCTACAAGTCTCGATGGCTGAGAGGGACCTGGGGGTGGTGGTGGATGTCAAGATGAACAACTCGGAGACTTGTAGGAGGGCAGCAGCCAAGGCCAACAGGATGCTGGGATGCATCAGTAGGGGGATCACCTCCAGAAGGAGGGAAGTGATACTCCCTCTGTATAACTGCTTGGTGAGGCCACACCTTGAGTACTGCGTGCAGTTTTGGAGGCCACACTTAAAGAGGGACATTAAACTCCTGGAGAAGGTCCAGAGGAGGGCAACCAAAATGATTTGGGGCTTGGGGGACAGGACCTATGAGGAGAGGCTCGAAGAGCTAAATATGTACACATTGGAAGAGAGAAGGGACCGGGGGACATGATAGAGGTCTTCAGGTACATGAAGAGGGTAAATAGGGGAGGAACAGTCAGGGTGCTTCAAAGGAAGGAGGAGGGGCCACTAGAGGGCATGGGTGGAAGCTGGAGGGGGAAGATTCAGGGGAGAAAGGAGGAGGTGCTACTTCACTGAGAGGGTGGTGGAGCCATGGAATGCACTGCCTAGGGGGCTGGTGGAGGCAGAGACGGTGGAGGAGTTCAAGAGGGGCTGGGACAGGTACAGGGGAAGGGTTCTGGAAGCAAAATCCAATACAGCAAGAATATCTGGAACTGGGAAGGGAGAAGCCAGAGAAGGCGAGGGGGGCAGCAAGGTCAGCACCCAGGGTGGGGGCTGACCAATCGAGCAGACTCAAAAGACTGTTAGGCCTATTCTGCTGGCATTTTAGTATGTTAGTATGTTAGTTCATTGGAAAAACAGGAGTGGTTCTGGAGGACTGGAGGAAGGCAGAAGGCAGATGTAGTCCCACTTACAAAAATGGTAGCAGGAGGAGGCTGGCAATTATAGACTAGTCAGCCTGACATCAGAGGTGGGAAAGTTAATGGAATCACTGCTGAAGGAAAGAATTGCAGAATATCTTGAATCCAGCGGGTTGCAAGATCCAAAGCAGCATGAATTTATGGGAGGGAGGTAGGGTCAACTGAATCGGATAGATTTCTTTGACCGGATGACCAAGGAACTAGATCAGGGTGGGGCAGTGGACATGGCCTACCTAGATTTCAGTAAGACGTTTGACACCGTTCCACATAGAAGACTAGTTAGCAAGCTGGGTAGCTTAGGAGTTGGTCTAAAGGTGGTTAACTGGTAAGATATTGGTTAGGGGATGGGCCTCAGAGAGTGGTGGTAAACGAAGTTCACTCCAGAGAAAGGAAGGGTGACCAGCGGGGTGCCTCAGGGATCAGTGCCGGGACTGGTTCTCTTTAATGTCTTTATAAGTGACATTGCAGGGAGGTGGAAGGTGAGGTCTGCCTCTGTGCAGGGGACACCAAAATCTGCAATAGGGTGGGGGTGGAAAGGATGAGCAGAGACCTGAGGAAACTTGGGGAGTGGTCAAGTGGGGTTTCAATGTGAAAAAGTGAAAAATCATGCACTTTGGGCACAGAAACCCAGGGGCAGAGTACAAAATGAGTGGAGTGGTATTGACAACCACCAAGCAGGAGAGATACCTGGGAGTAAGACCTAGCTTGGAAGGCCCGAAAATGTGCATCCTCCTCCACTTACCAAAAATACCAACAACTCCGTAACGCATACACTAGACTAGCCCATCAAGCCAAAGTCACCTACTTCTCTAGTACTTTCCAGTCTAATATAAATCACCCATCTAAATTTTGGAAGGTGGTACATGCTCTTTTCTCTGCCCCTAATAACCACCCTGACCCTACCCTTAGAGTGGCTGACACAACCCTAACCGTCCCTCCTTCGGTCGCAAAAGTGTTTAATACCTACTTTACCTCCT
This sequence comes from Neoceratodus forsteri, assembly GCA_016271365.2. Classification (NCBI taxonomy): domain Eukaryota; kingdom Metazoa; phylum Chordata; order Ceratodontiformes; family Ceratodontidae; genus Neoceratodus; species Neoceratodus forsteri. Next base: position 141,935,018 of record CM028131.1, on the reverse strand, counting down.
GCACTTCCTCCCTTCTCTCCACACTCCCCACTTCCCCACTCCCCACCACACTCCCACCCCCCAGTGCCTCCTGTATCTCCCTTCCTTTTCTCTCCAGTCTCCCCTTTAATCGCTCTCAGGGCTCTCTTGGCACTGAACTCAAATAAAGGCAAAAGCCTGAATGACCTTGATGCCAAACTACCATATCTGTCATCTCCTGCCATCGCTAATCCCATTGCTGATCTACTAAACCTCTCCTTTAAGCTAGCCTCTGTTCCAGCTAATGGGAAGCAGGCTACCGTCATCCCCCTCCACAAAGGGAGGTGACCCTTCTGCAGCAGGCAACTACCATACCATCTCCCTTCATCCTATCCTTGCCAAACTGCAAGAACATGTAGTACTCTCCCAGCTCTCTCTCTCTGTTCCTTAATGCCTCCTTCTTTTTCACCTGTTTCCAGTCTGGCTTTCGGAAGAATCATTCCACATCCACCTCCTTACTCCAGCTCACTTACTCCATCTAGTCTGGCATGGATCAGAGAGAAATCACCTCTGCTATCTCTGTTGACCTTGCCAAGGCCTTGACACTGTCTCCCACTCCCTTCTACAGGACAAACTCTCAACCACTGGATTTTCTATACTTCAGCAGGACTTTGATAATGTCCAACAGTGGTTACGTTCCAACCAGTTGTTTTTAAATGCCAAGAAAACAGTCTCCATGACCTTTCGCACAAGGCAGAGACTCTCTAGGCTCCCTTCCATCCCCTCCTTCCACACACTTGATGGAACCATGTTGGAAGATACTGCCTCCTTCAGGTACCTAGGGTTCTGGCTCAATAATCACCTTGACTTCTCTAGTCACATGGATGCAATTCACAAGAAACTGCTCCCCAAGCTGGGTGCTCTTTACCATAATCGTGAATGCATCCCCTTATCGGTCCGCAGAGAAATTCTGCTGAAAAACATTCAACTATGGTGATTTAGTCTACAGTGCCACCCCCAAAACCATCCTAGCCAGACTGGTCATACTCTTCCACGTCTTCTGCCACTTCGGCCTTGACTGTTCACCCCACACTCACCACTGTTCCTTATACCTATCCCAGGCACTCCCCTCTCTCGCAGATCGCCACCTGGCCCACTGCACTCATTTTACTGGTAAGTTCTGGCTCGGTGTGCGCCTTTCTTACCTCATGTCCTCACTTTCCTTCCCCTCAGCCTCTTGCTCCCTCAGGAATAGTTCTGCTCGCACCCTCACCATCCCCTCAAGGTGCACCTCTGCTGGGCAGGCATCCTTTTCATACTACTTGCCGAAGCTTTGGAACTCCCTTCCCATTGACATTTGCAATGCTCCATCATCCTATGCCCTTTCCTCTCTCTTGCATTTGTTCAGTTCCCCAACATGTAACTGTGCCTAAATATCGCCTGCCCCAAGTATCTCCCCTAGTATCCTATATTGTTGACCCATGCAACTGTTATTAACAGTATGTAATCGTAAAATGTAGCACTTACCATTGCTGTATGTTAATCTCCTCACAGCCGTATTATAGCACTTTGCAATTGTTTGCCTATTGTATTGTTTTGTGCCAGTGTAATTTTGTACTTGCTTGTAATGTAATGCTATGTACCTGTTAAATTTTTTCTTGCAACTGACGTGGAACCGACAAATGAGCATCCGCTCACAGGTGTTCTCCAGGATATCATTAAAATAAAATAAAAAAAAATATTGGTAGCTGATTACTGTTGCTATCTGCTATATCATTCTAGTTCCCCTTCCCCAGAACACATCTGGAAACGAGCAATTTTCGCTCAGTATGTCTTTCCGGTGAAGCATTTCAATAAATAAATAAAGGTGGCAAGGAAGTTGGGAGGGCTAGTGGGATGTTGGGGTGCATAGGGAGGCATATCACCAGCAGAAAGAAGGAGGTAATGTTGCCTCTGTATAGATCACTGGTAAGACCCCACTTAGACTACTGTGTCCAGTTCTGCATTCCACATTTCCAGAAGGACATAGTGTGGAGGCTGTCCAAAGGAGAGCAACTAAAATGATGTATGGTCTGCATCAGCAGCCATGCAAGGAGAGACTAAAGGACCTCAATATGTACACCCTGGAAGAGAGGAGGGGGGGGGATATGATAGAGCCCTTTAAATACCTTACGAGAAAAAATAAGTTACAGGAGGGGAGTATTTTTCAGGAAAAAGGTGCTCAAGAACAAGAGGACATGCTATAAATCTGGAGGGGGTAGATTCAGGAGAACTCTGAGGAAGTACTTCTTCATAGAAAGAGTGGTGGATTCCTGGAACAGTCTTCCAGCTGAGTTAGTGGGATGAAAGCAGTGGTGGGGTTCAAGAATGTATGGGATAGGCATAAGGGAATCTTGGGGGAAGGGAAGGAAGAATGAGTAGGGTCTGTGGTGATACTACAGATTGGGAAAAATGGACAGACTAGGTGGACCTAGCAATCCTTATCTGCCATCAAATTCTGTGTTTCTGTGTTATGGGACTTCCTCTTTTGCAAAGTCCTTCCTTCTGCCAAACTGCACTGAGTGCCAAAAGGCAGATCAGAGCTCCCCTGCTGTGGAGCACCCCTGTAAAGCTCCACCAAGTAGCAAAAGACAGATTGGGTCTCCCACATTTGCACAGCACCCCTGGCAGTGGGCGGTGATCTTTGTCCCCTGGGGCTCCCACCTCTGGGTAGATTCCTGCAGCCATTCCAGGTTGCTATGTTTTTTATTTTATTTTATTTAAACAGCAGTTTGGAAAACCTTTGAGCCATAGGCTCATTTACAAAGGTACCTTGTCCCTGGCACTATCCAAGCACAGAATAAACACTCCACAATCCAGGCACAGTGTGCATTCATCATCATCACCACTGAGGCCTGCAAGCATAGTGCATCTTGATCATTACACAAGTAGGTTTTAACTTGCCCTGGCCTGCCCTGCCCACCATTGGTTGTAATGGAGATATCAGCTTAACGTTAGGGTGGTGAGCCATTAAATAGTTCTGTTGATGACAAGAGGCTGCCAAATGCCAAAGTGCCTTAAAAATTATGATCAGGTAGAAAAAGGCAGCATTAACGAGGGGTTTTATATAAGTAAAAAATAGGACTATATAAAAAAAATACATGAAAATATTCACTGGGAATCTTTAAACAGAATTCACACATGTTCAAATTTCCAAGCACATGTCCTCTTTGATACAGGGGCATCCCCATAATTTACCTGCAACTGAACCTGTGAAGCCTTCCAATGCACAGACGGTCTTCCCAAAGATGAAGTAACCTTGACAACTGGCAATGAACACTGCAAAGACTCCAAAGAAGCAGAAAATGAAACCTGCCAGTGATATGTTCACCAAGATGTAGTTCAGCGGCTGCTGAAGTTTCTTGTACTTGATTGTCACGAACAGGACAATAGCATTGAGAGGCGTGCCTACAAACAGCACAAAACCCATGAAAGCAGCCTGCAGGAAGAATGCCCATTTCGGAGCAATGTGGTACTGTGGCCCATCCCAGGGCCCCACCGAGGAAATGTTCTTAAAAAGGTAAAACTCTTCTTCCCCTGACATCTTCTGTCTGCCCTTGCTGCATGAAAGGGGAATGACCATAGGCACTTTTTTTATAAAGTCTTAAGTAGGTTTAGTGGTCATCCTTGGATCAGGCTGTAATCCTGATCTCCTTATGTGGCAAACTTTGGGATTAGGAGCCATTAAGGAGTTTGTCTTCTGCCACTTAAGCCCCTTTAAGAAGGTAAGCTCATTCCAGATTCCTGCAAGATCTGTTTGTGTTAAATGTTGGAAAGTCTGTGGGTGCTCAGCCCATCCTCAGGAGTTGTGCCATGCTTAAAGGGGAAGGGAGCATTGTTGTAACAATAATTGCAATTCATGTTTGCTTGTCCATTCTCTTTCTCTCTTTCTTTCTTTTCATCTCCATGGTCTTTTAATCCAGCTCTGTACACCCCCTTCCCAAATTGGGTAAATTTAGGTGCTCCAAACAGTAACATCACTGGCTGCAATCAATGTTTTTGGCACCAGTACAGCTACGTGCCCAGGCTGCTACACTGGTGAAAATGGAACAGCACCTCTATGTGCTCAATTTCCATCAAAGTAACAATTTATGCAATGAGCGGTATAGCCCTCAGCAGGCACAAACTGATTGTAAACAATAGTGTCTCTGGTTAGCAGAACACACCAATAATGGGGCAATGGTGCTGGTGGTTATTATTTATTTAGTTAGTTTTTGTTGACTGGGTAAGTGCACTAGACAAATTCTGCCTATTTTCAGGCACGACCTTGGGGGAGGTGGGGGTGGGGTTATATTCACAAGGAGCTGATTTTAAAGTCCAATGACAGAGATAAAAAAAAAAGACAAAGACTTACATGGAAAGAAACTGGGGGTAAGCAAATGCAACATGGGAATTTTGTAATGCTTCCTGACCCCTTTAAGGGAAACTGTGAGGAATCCTCAGGCACATCAAGTGAAATGTTACAAATGTCTGCTTCTGTTTGTTTCAACCTCCAAGACCTACTTATGTAGATCTGGGATCACCTTCCTACATAAAATGAGCCAGTCACTCTGAATTGCCTAAATACGCCATCAGTCATTGATTAAACATTAAGTGGTGCTCAGGTGAAGGAGATTTTATGCAGGCGATGTGATCTCTTGTCCATGCTTATTAACTGTCCCACATTTGGTAGGACAGCCCATTTCCTTGTTGTATACTATTTAACTGCCCCACTGACCAGGAAATGACTGGGCTTGAATAATGCTCTGCTTACCTCAGTGATGCTCACCGAGATTAACTGCCTGGTGACTAGGTAACATAGTCTCCCATAATGAAAACAGCTGGCTAGTTAGTTAATGCTCTGAGTTGTCTGGTGATGATGACTGGTTGGTTAGTGGATAGCTGACGGTTACAGTGAGAGCAGCTTTGGTCTGTGGTGGGTACTCTGTGTATTCATGATTAGAGCACCTGGCTGATCAGTGTGTGAACTGGTCACTCAGACTGAGAATGGCTGGTTGATTATGGGGTACTAGACAGGGAAGTCACTGTGAGGGCAGTAGGCTGGTCAGGGATTATTTTGGAAAATTACAATGAGGGTGCCTGGCTGGTCATTTGTACTCTGGGAAGCCATTGTGAGGGTGACTGGCAGGCAGGCTGTACACTGGGAAGCCATGGGGTGGACAGCTAGCTGCTCAGGGGGCACAGGAAGATGGTGTCTATGTGATCAGGGATATTATGTGAAGTCCCAATGAGGGCAACTGGCTGGTTGGGGTACTCTGTGACATCACAGTGAGGCCAGCTGGCTTGGCAGTGGGCATTCTGAGAAGTCACAGTGATGGTGACTGACTAGGAAGTCAGGGGGAGGATGACTGGCTGCTCAGGGAGTACAGTGGATTGTATGGTGTCTGGGTGATTGGGGTAATATGAGAAGTCCTAGTGAGGGCAGCTGGCTGGTCACGGTATTTTGTGACATCACAGTGATGCTGGCTGGCATGACATAGGCATTCTAAGAAGTCACAGTGGCTGGCTGGTAAGGGGGGGATCCTCTGGGAGTCTGAGAGAGGCCAGGAAGCTGGTCAGAGTGTATTCTGTGAAGTCACAGCTAGAAGCACATGCTTGTCTGGGGGTGGTCTAAGAGGTCACAGTGAGAGTAGCAGATGTGTCTGGGAGTACTGTGGAAGTCACAGTGAGGATAGCTGGCTAGTAAGGGGTACTCTGGGGAGTCACATGGAGGGCAGCTGGCTAGTAAGGGGGTACACTGAGAAGTCAAAGTGAGAGTGACTGACTGGTGAGAGTATACTTAGAACAATCTACGAGTAAGGCAGCTATGTGCCAACCTCATCCGGCCTGGTTAGTTCAACTAGAGATGAGGGCCCAATCCACATAGGTGGCTGGGATACACTCAAAACAAATGTATCCTAGCCATGGCTCTGCACCCCCAATGCCCATTGGCTAGTGTGGAGCCGTGTGTGAGGCTGAGGGCAGCAGAGGTGGATGGAGCTGGTTTGGACCATGGGTATCTAATCCAATGCCCATGCTGGTCTGCTAGTAGGCCAACATGGTATTGGCCCAGCCAAAATGGGGGATAGCAACTCAGCCGGAATGCAAATATGGGCATATACTGGGGTGGATGACCCACTGGGGATAATTTATTGGACACCATGTGGGAGAAAATTTGGAAGGCAGAATTTATAAACATGTTTTCCCATTTACATCAGGAGCTGCTAGAGGAGGAGGATGACAAGAGAGGTAAAAGGGACTGGCCACGGAGACCAAAAGTCCCATATACATTTGAAATTGGCAGCAGCTTTTGAAAAGTAAGTAAAAAAACTGCTGAATTTCAAACTGAAAAAGTGCACCAATCCCAATTGCTTTGGGGACAAAGGACTTTGCCCTGTACCATTGAGTTTAGTCAGAGCTCGGTTCGTCCTGCGAGCTGCATCCAAGGGTCTGAGGGCTTAACAGCTGGATTCCTAGCCTCCCTCTGCAACAATCAGGACTTGCCCTTTTCTCTTTATTTCCACAAAATTTAGCAACACTGCAGGGAACAGACCAGCCGCAAACATTTTTTGCCTGCCCCCGCCCCCACTCATTATTAAATACACAGGATACAGAGGAAGTACTTGGCGTGCAACAGAGGCGGTGCAGTTTAGAACTTGTGCCTTTTGCTGTGCATGGTGATAAATAAGACTGTGTTTATGTTTACTGCTTTATCTTGAAGCTATCTATTTTTATTTAGGAAGCAGTGTTTTTCATAAGAAGGTGTTCATATAGGTATAGGAAGAAATATCTCATACACTCTTACATGTTATGTTATATTTGCTAGTTATCTAAGCTAATTATCACTATATGAGTAGTAGTGTTCATCATAGGAATGTGTCTTATGTGGGATAAAATGTGTTTTTTTTTTTTTCCATATTACTGGTTTTGCTATATCTGCTAAAAAAGGATTAGGCTTCTGACACATGAATGTACTCCTCATCTTACCCATAGGTCACTATCTGTGCAAACAGCTCTTTACTTTGTTTGTCCAACCTGCTTGTCTCACCTACTCCAAATCAACGTGACAATATAAAGCACATATTCAGACTAATGCCTACCTTCTTGAGGGTGTTCAAAAGACTTAAATGGAGAATAGCCGCTAGTCGAAAATGTTCCAGGTGGTGCTACCTCACCTCACTGGCCATGCTGTTATTAATTTCTGCAGGGGACATTGAGCCAAATCCAGGTCCTCCCACATATCCACCTAATGGACCCTGTCCACCTTCCTGGGCGGGTACCAAATGGCTGAAGATTACGCATATCAACATTAGGAGCTTGCTACCTAATCTGACTGAACTACCTGGGTTCATCATTACCAGCCAGATGTTTTGGGGCTATGAAGATTTGGCTTATGCCCACTATACCTGACAATGTGCCCTACCTGGATATACATATGTTTGTCAAGATAGAAGTCCAGATGGGGTTGCGGTACCCTATTCTATTTCAAGGATCACCTGAATGTATCATTGATGTGTTGCTGCTCACCAAAGGTTGACATACAGTACATCTGGAATACTGTCATATTAAGCTCCAGCTAGGATAGGTAAAAAAACTGCATCTTTTCTGTGTCTCTATACCCCCATCCAGCGGCATCAAAGCATTAGAACATTTGACCAACATAGCAACTGATCAGATCAAGGGAAACAAATTCTTTATGCTAGGGGACTTCAACATTGATTGGTTAGGTAATCAAAGGACCTCAGCCAAACTTCACCTTAGTAAATTAAGTGCTAATCAGATCATTGAGGAACCTACCAGGCTGATGAAGGGTGGGGCCACGGCCACATTACTGGACTGGATAAATACACCTAGAAATGTTAGAATTCCATGCTCTAGTATTCTACCTGATTCTATTAGTGACCATTCCCCTATTTACTTCTTATGGTCAGCAAAAATTCAGTCTCCTTCCCCAAGGCTAATAAAGTTCAAAGACTATACCATACTTGACAACATGGCATTCAAGTCTGATCTTGCTCAGTTGGACTGGTTATATCTCTGGGCCACAGACAATGTTCAGGATGCCGTTGCATTCTTTAATTCAACATTTGCTACCTGCTGTCAGTGGCTCAGCAGGTAGCGCACTCACCTCTGAGGCTGGGAGATCAGAAGGCTGTGGGTTCTATCCCCACACCAGGCACTTGGGTTAATTCCCAATACTGACACTGTAGTGCAGCATGAGGGGGGTGCTGTACTCCTGAGGTGCTGTCTCTCGGATGAGATGTTGAACTGAGGTTCCATCTGCCTGTTCTAGTGGTAGTTCAGGTGGATGTTAAAGATCCCATGGCACTTCTCAAAAAAGATTAGGGTCATTTCCCCGGTGCCCTGGCCAAATTTCCCCTCACTTACTAAAAAAAATGCCACCAAGTTAATCTGGTTCAAGGTCAGTTGGCATTCATTTGTGCCTGAAAATAGGCAGAATTTGTCTAGTGCACTTACCCGGTCTACAAAAACTAAATAAAAATTTCAGGAACTACAGGACAAGTATGTACCAGTCATAACCAGGAGAATCAGGGGACTCGCCAACAAATGGATTGATTGAACAGCGCTCTAAATGATGAAAGCAAGGGACAAGCAATGGGGTATCTTCAACGCCACAGGAATTAATGATGACTGGCAAAGATATAGGCATCTCCGAACTCAATGCAAAAAATATATAAAACAAAGAAAGCTCTACTGTCTTCTACTATGGGATCCCCTCAAAGCTACTGAAAGCAAATCAAGCAGGTCCTTGGTAAAAACAACTCCCCTGTACACCTTGAGCTAAACATTAATGGCATAAATTGTAACAATCCCTCCACCATAGCGAATGCATTTAGTGCTCAACTCTGTGATCTGTCTATGTACACTGAACCTAACTCTAGTGGAAGCCCCACCCATCAATCATACTATACATCCTCCCTTCTACTTCAAAGTAATCAAAATATCTGAAGTACGAAAACTGCTTAAAAGCATCCCTGAATCTAAAACGGGTGGCTCTGATGGGCTTGAGCCTAAACTGCTCTAACTTGCTGCATGGGAAATTGCACCTGCTGTTACTAGACTGTTCAACCTCTCATTCATGAGCAGAGAAGTCACCTCTGCATGGAAGTTATCCCATATTGTCCCAGTCTTTAAGAAAGGAGATTCTAAAACCCTCAGTAACTACAGATCTATATCAATCTTGCCAGTACTAAACAAGATTTTGGAAAAATTGGTAGCTACCAACTGACTACTTGACCGAATTTAGTCTACTGTCACACCACCAACATTGATTTTGAAGTGATCACAGTATAGCCACTGCCTTGCTAACACTTACTAACTGTATTGCATCTGCCACGGATAGCAGGGCATATACAGGCACTCTATTTATAGACTTAACCAAGGAGTTCGATCTTGTGGACCACGGTATGCTCACACACAAGTTAAAGGATCTAGGACTGGTGCCCCCTTTCCTCTGATGGTTTGCCAATTATCTCCACCAGAGGCAACAGCGAGTGAAGCTACGAACTACCTTCTCTGAGCCTATGTCCTCCAGTATCGGGGTCCCCAAGGCTCCATATTGGGACCCCTCCTGTTCTCAATCCATATCAACAGTCTACATTAGTGTTTGAAGCACTGTACGCCTATACTGTGCATGGATGGTCTTGTGCTGTCGGCTCCAAAAATTTAAGTGACATAAATGAGAAGTTGTCACACAGTCTGCAAGGGATTCAAGCTTGGCTGACACAAACTAGGCTGATCATAAATGTGGCTAAAACGCAAGCCATGCTGTTTGGCTCTCCCCCAAACTAAGGAAATGCCAAGCTCCTCCTCAGATTGCTTGTCTAGATTGGACCTTACTGGATGTAGTATAGTCCTTCAACTATCTTGGGGTAACCCTGGACCCCACAATTGACTTTAAGCTATATATATCGAAAACATGTAAAGCAGTTAATTCTAGATTGGACCTGTTATACAGGATTAGGAACAATCTTATCAACCATGCCTGCCTGTCAATTGCTTGTGGCATACTGCTCACCAAGCTCTTGTACAATGTTGCAGTATATGCACCCTCAGCATCTAAGCTTGCACTGAGGTGGTTGGATGTCACTTACAACAGAATATGTTGATTTGTGCTCCCCAACAGCAGATTTGTGCATCACTGTAGACTATATGAAAAGTTAAATTGGCTACCCACTGAAGCTTTGAGAGACCATGCACTAGGAAACACCATCTACAACATATTAAAAGGACACTGTCAACCCCCTTAGGCCTCAAAATGTCCCTAGTTTATAAAACACATTTTTTGCTTGTTCACATTCTGTAGAAATTGCTAATGCAGTTGATAATTTGATTCTGATTCGTTTTTTCTTCTAAAAAGTGCAAAACTAACTGCCCATCATACTGGTGTTACCACACTAAAACATATTTGTTTACATTTCTTGACTAACTCCCACTGCATATTTCCTTGACTTAGAGGAACACCCCAACGCAGTCTAGCCACTCATTATGCAGTGGGAGTAGAGGAGACTATTGCTTCATAAGTGGCTGAACCGTTTAAGGGTGTTTCTAATGTTCAGGTAGTATGAAATAAGAATAAAACTAGGATTTGAAGTAAAACAAGGCTAGGTATAATTGGAAGCTGGGCCTGTAGTTCAATGGACGAGCAGCCAGCAACTCCCCCTTCCTGAGCTATAGGGGTTCTGCTCAGCCTCCTTCTGAAGCACTTTTTCTTTGCAGCCGGAGGCTCTGTCATCTCCTCTGCGGCCTGCTGGGGCTTGTATCCCCTCCATCTTGCTGTGTTTTGGCCTGCTGGTTCTGCTGGGATTATGTTTTTTTTTCTGTTCTCCTGCATTTGGTTTGTATTGCTGCCTCCAGCTGTGTGCTTCTTTGTGTTGCTGTTTCTGTGCTTCTGTGTCTTGTTCGGCTGTTTTTCTTTTTGGGGGGATTCTGTTTCTAGACTCCTTGTCTCTGCCTATATTTTGTTACTCCAGAACTCATGCCACTTGTTCCCCTTCCTCACATTTGCAACTGCAAAGGTTCTGTGTGCTCAGCTCAAGTTGCTTCCCAGCTGCTGCTCCATGCTATGTACCTCAATTATTTTCACCTGGTTCAGGCTCACTCTGAACCCTAGGCCATGCAGCTGTATCCTGCTTCTTGAACTCCTACCATGTACCTCATTGCTGCTGTTTTTACTGCACTGCCTAGCCAGTTTGCTGCTTCAGAGCTTTGCCTTCCTACAGTTTCTGTGTTCATTCAGATCGCTACCCCTGTGACCCTTAGTTACTCAATGCTGATGCTGCTCTATTACATTTCATGCTGTTATTGTACTCTGGAGATCAGTTAGGCTACTGCTGATGCTGTAAACTAGTTTTAATATCTGCATGTGGGTCATGGCCTTTCCCATCACTTTCTTGTTTTTTCTACTGTGGGGGACTTGGGGTGTTGTTGAAGAGCCGTGGCCCCGTGCAGCCTAATTACCTCATGTTTGAATCCTGCCTCCGCCAACAAAATCCTCTGAGTATTTGTCACCTTTTCATAGGCTTCCTTGGTGGGACTGGTTGGCTTTACCCCTACTAATTCATATTTGCTGTTCCTCCGACCTACGTGCAGGTCCAACCATTGCTACTCTGCCTTACAGACCTACATGCAGGTCTGACCATTGCTACTGTGCCTTACAGACCTATGTGCAGGTCCACTCATTGCTTATGCAATTCATTTGCTCAGTGTTTGCTACTAACACATCTAACCTACGTGAGGGTCTCAGCACTCACCACTTCATTCAGCCTTCCTCCTCATTTATTTTCTGGGACGTGCCAACAATGACCATTAATTCCATATTGCAGGGCCGCCCTGCTGCCGAAAGTCTCGCTCTGCACCCAAAGTCCGCAGCTTGAGCATGCGAAGCTTGGGGCGGGGTCCTTCTCACCTGGCCCATAGCTGGGAATGTCCTCACTCCGGGTGGACCTTCAGTCATTAACTGTACTGACGGCACCTCAAGTTGTAGAATTTAAGATTCAGCAGCGAAGGGCTGGGGCTCTTGCAGAGCCCCTTTAGCTGCCCAAGTGGTTTCGGAGGCACCCTTCGAAGCTATTCTCCCCATGACTGCCTCTGGTTCACCTGGTTTGTTTTTAGGGCGAGTAGGCCAGGTAAGTGCCTCAGCAGTCGTTGCTCTCCTCCTTCCATCTTGGTTGCCCGTTGTTGTAGAGTAGTGCTCACAACCTTCCACGGCGTTCCCATTAGAGGGATCAAGTGAGAGCTTTCCTCCAAATTGGAATATTTTCTACCTCCCTTTAATTGGGTTTCCAAATTGCAGCAGCAGAGCCATCACTAAACAAAATATCCCAAGCCTGGAAGGAAGGTGACCTAGGCCTTGGATCCCCAGAGATTTCCTTCTCAAAGGTTTTTTTTTCTCTCCTCCGTGCCTCTGGTCATAAACATTAGTTAGCTGTAGTTAGTGTTTCCTAGTTCCTTTAGGTAGGTTCCACTGTTTGTTGGAGGTGGATGGTGTCCCTACCTGCCATTCCCTCTCTCCTTAGGAGGCCCCCTCAGTCTCCAGTGCAACCAACATACTCATACCATTTGCTCATCTGTGCATCTCATTACCTGTCAAGCTGCTTTGCCTATTCTACCCTGCCTCATGGCTCCAGTTGCCAACATTCTTCGTACCAATACATTTCTTATGAGGGATGCTTTCTAAGGTACCTTTAGCCAAGGGAATCATCCGGCAGCACCTCTAGGGGTGGAACCCTCTTTGAGGATTCCTTGCCTTTGGTACCCCTACAGGGTGGTAATTCCTCTGGAATATAGAGTGCTAACGGCCAAAACCAAAGTAACACTGTTGCACTAGCATAACACTATACTGGCTGTGTAGGCCATTGAATTGGAAGGCTGGGCCTGTAGTTCATTGGACAAGCAGCCAGCCACTCTCCCTTCCTGAGCTATATAAGCAGTTCCTCTGTCTCCATTCTGAAGCACTTTTTCTTTGCCCCACCATCCTCCCCTCCTCCTCCAGCGGCATCGCCTCTCTCCTCGGGATGCTTCCTAAGGTACCCCAAGGGAATCGTCCCGGGGCACCTCTAGGGGTGGAACCCTCTTTGAGGATTCCTTGCCTTTGGTACCCCTACAGGGTGGTAATTCCTCTGGAACAGAGAGTGCGAACGGCCAAAACCAAAGTAACACAGTTGCACAAGCATAACACTATACTGGCTGCGTAGGCCATTGAACTGTACATTACCATACATTTCAGTTCTACTAAGCAAGGAGGCAGATAAAACAACCAGCAACATCAATGAATTTCAGAGAAGGTAAGCAATCATAAAATGTGGGTTTTTACTTAGAAATAATATGATGCAAAAAAGGTTGACAATGTCCTTTAAGTAAACAGCAATCTCAACAACTTGCTATGTGGCTGCGGCCACATTACAGTCTGTACCTACTAAGATCCTCAGATTGTGGTCTGCTTGAGGTACCTAAGTTGAGAACTAACCTTGGGACTGCAGCGTTTCAATACTTTGCTCCCAGATTATGGAACAATATCCCAGCTGAGATTCGGGATCGAGCCACTGCAGGGAGTTTTAAAAAATTCCTTCATAAGCACCTACTAGGTACATCCAAATGTAAATGTCCCCCCAAGAGGTGAACTGGGTATTGGGGCCCAATACTATTCTTGAGTCTGCTTACCTCTATGGCATTAATATTCTAACTGTGTTTACCAATGGCTTATAATAATTGCTTATACTGTCTTGCTCTATGTCCATCTCTTCCAATCATATCTAGCACTTTGTACTCACCTTATGACACACCTGCTTACATATCCTTAAATGTTTGCATTCTGTCTATTGTTTGCATTTACCTGAGTAATTGTTGTACTTTGTGTATACTGTAAACTGTTTTGGTGTTGCATCACATAAGTTGTAACTCTCCTAGGTCGTACCTGAAAACAGGCAGCTTCTGCCTAGTGTACCTATCTGGTTAACAAAAACTAAATAAATAAATATATATATCTGTACACAGTATGAAATACCCTGAGAAGCTGGTGTCCCTGCTTAAGTATCGGGACACCATTAAACTCACCCATCTATCTTTTGATGGCTACGAGTGATTGAAGCACGATGAGTAATTCCATTTGAAGATGGTGTGGCAGCCTAACCTAAGATGGTAGAGCATGCACATGGATCTATTGGGTCATTATGTAACCCATGGGGGCCTAATATAGTCATCTATGTGGACAGCAAGCACATGATCACCAGGCAGGGTTCAGGAGATGATAGAAAGGACCATAAGAGAGGAAACAAAGCTTGCTATGATTATAAAAATGGCCAGTGTTTTTGTGCCTTTTCTAAGTTCAACCACATATGTAAAAGCTGTGGAGGAGACCACAAAGTCACCAGCTGCAAGGGCCCTGACTCCAAGCAGCAGTGTCAGAAACAACTGGCAGAGAAAAAAAACAAAACAAGGAACTGGTAAATCTGGCTAACTTGCCAGTTCAGCTTGCAAACCTCAACCCCTGACTTTCCTGGTACCCTGACTGTAAGGTGGCACAGTTTTTATTAGAAGGTTTTAGCAAAGGCTTTGAGATTCTGTACATGGGGCCTCAGGTGACCACTACAGGACATAATCTCAAATTGGTCAAGGAGATACTTGAGCAAAAAATAAGGAAGGAAGTTGAAGCTGGCTGACTGGCTGGTGAGCCCTTTTGGGCAGGCACTGCTTCCAAACCTTAGAGTATCTCCTCTTGGGATAGTCCCAAAGAAGAGCCCAGGTGAGTATTGTTTGATGCACCATCTGCCTTACCCAAAAGGTTGATCAGTCAATGATTTTATAGCCCTGGAGGGCAGCATGGTCAGGTATGCATCCTTCGACACAGCTGTGGAGCTGTCATACAGTCTGTGGCACACTAATGGAAAAATGATATCAAGCCCGCACATCATCTCCTTTCCAAGTGACTGTGAAATCACCTTTTGGGTGGGAGTTGCATGATGACGGTCCTTTTTCTCCATGAGGTCGGGTCCCCAAAAGGCCATGTTGACAATTTGGGGTCCCAATCTCAAAAAATGGCTACGTTATGCATAAATGTTGAACCCCCATTGAAATACATTGAACTGCATTTACCTTGTTTTTTGTGGCTGTGAGCGGAGCCTACAGCACTATTGGGATCAGACTGTAGCTCTAAAACGGCTGATCGTGGAACTCCCTTTTTGGACATTTGGAAGTATTCCTCCACAGCTGCAAAATAGTGTACTCCCCCTCTGATTTTTTTCTATTTGCTGCTCTATGTTAAAGGCATCTGAAGGGAGGGGGGATGCTACTGTATTGTACCTCAGAACTTC
Organism: Neoceratodus forsteri; assembly: GCA_016271365.2. Taxonomy (NCBI): domain Eukaryota; kingdom Metazoa; phylum Chordata; order Ceratodontiformes; family Ceratodontidae; genus Neoceratodus; species Neoceratodus forsteri. The sequence continues at coordinate 141,919,710 of CM028131.1, read as the reverse complement.
TCAGGATATTAACACAAAAAAAACCTTTTTAAACTGCTGTTTCTATCATCTGTCCAGCTCAGTCTAATAGATTTATTCAATTTCTTTCAGCAACCTAGGGGTTAACTCATTATATGTTGTCTGGAATTTACTGAACCTCTGAAAGTTAGACTACAGTGTCAGATCACAGACAGTGCAGTTTGCAGCCTGTGTTATCTATCTCATTCCTATGGGCACACATACATACAGCAGCAGCATGTACTCTGACTAAATATATTCAAGAGGACTGAATTAGCAGCATGTCAGTTTTTTGATGATTGTGACTAAACAGCACTATATGGCACCAACAAGACAATAACTTTGGTAGCTTTTCACAGCCCTATTGGCTCTGGCTAGAACTTGTTCATATTGTAGTCACCAGTTCCTGCAGCAAGACATGTCTTCAGTCGGAGCATGGGTCTTGAACTTCGGACCTGTTCAGGTGAGTGAAGGTGTGTGGGAGTGTTCTGGAGGATATGGGATGGTGGGTGGTGAGTGGGAGGTGGGGGTGGGGGTCAGATCGCTGAGGGACCTTCTTGTTACTTCAATATGAAGCATGTAATACTGTATGATTTGCTTACAGAATTAGTAGTGTAATCTAGAGTATTTTCTGGTGCACACGATAGCAGGGACCTCAATATTATCAGAAGGTCCCACAGAATGTGAAGTTTTCCTATCTGACCTCAGACGTAATGGCAATTACTCCAGTTCATATCCCATAAGGTCTATGTGTACTTTATTTCTCAACTCTTAAACTCAAATCTCAACTCTTATGTGAAGCAGCATATTGTTTTAAACACAGGCAATCAGAAGAAATGTTCAGTCACTATACCAGTTCTCTGACTCACTCTGCCACCTTTTTATCTTGTTCCATGTGGTGACTTTGTGGCTCAATTGCCTAACCCCTAAATGTCAAATGACCGCTGTTCCATAAAAATTCTAGTCAGTTTGCCAGTTCTCTGACACAGTCACTTTGCACTTTTTTATGTTTTCAACTTTGTGACTTCGTGGTTCAATTGCCTATGATTGCTTCTGTGTCCACAAACCTCCACCACGCTACCAGCTTCATAAATTATTTTCTTTTTCCTTAGCTGGAAGCACACTTTTTAATAAAATAAATACTGGAATACTTACCAGTACAAGAGATAGCATGTAATTTCCACGTCAGGAAGAGACCACTGGTATCTAAGCACCTGTTGTAGAAAACGACCTCTAGCAAGGGGAGTACGAGCATTGAGCTCTGAGTGTAGTTATGCCCCGTGATCTCTAACCAGCTGGGTATTTATTCCATCACCTGCTCCTATATGGAAAAGTAGCATTTTTTTTTATGAAAAAGTGTGCTTCCAGCAGAGACCTGGTATAGTGACTGAACATTTTTTCTGACTGCATGTGTTTAAAAGAATATGCTATTTCACATAAAAGTTGAGATTTGAGTTTATGGATTGTTTTTAGTTGTCAGAGCAATAAAGTGCATATAGAGCTTACAGGAAATGAAATGGACCAGGTCTTCATCAGTATTCTCTGCTGTTTTTATCCAGCAGTTGTTTAAATATCACTTCTGCTGTGACTAAAATGAATTACCATGTGGCAGGCAGTGCTCCCTGACCTTATGGGACAATAGACGTTCAAAAACAGCTGCAAATACTGATGAAAACCTGGTTCAAGCCATATTAAAAGGAACGCTCCTTTTATTATTTCAAATGTGAAAAAAAGCACTAAACCAGACTCAAATTGTGGAAAGAAGGGTATCATACAAGTCAGGAGGTAAGTGGCAATGTAAAATAGCATTAAAAAGTATATGTCAAAATTTTCACCAGATTGACGCACTGCTGCTTTAGTCTGAGTGCAGATAGGATGGCTTCACATTCTGTGGGGCCATCTGATAATGATGATAATTATCTTGTTTTACTCCATAACTCTGCAGATAATAAGAGCTGCATGTCCCTTGACCAATTTTACTTTCTTTTCTCAAATCTTAAAATCAATGCCACCAGGTTCAGTTTGAAAATGACAGTTTTGATTCTGTGAGGGTTTTGGAGTGTGGGGGGGGGTGCCACCAAACACTAGGGAAAAGGCAGCTCACAGCACACACTTCAGCCAGCAGCATGAGTTCAGCTGGGGCTGCAGAAGTAAAGAAATTGGGGGAAGTGCTCCTCTCGCTAAGCTGGGCACCTGGGATTTTGGGTGCCCAGAAAGCATATTTGTGGGTATCAAGTTAAAAAACAAGAGCTGGCCTGGTGGTGCAGAGTGCTGAGGCACTGAATGCCTTACCTCACATCATGCCAGTGACCCATTCGGAAACAAGCCAGGGTCGGCGGGAGCTGGCTGGGTGGGGGGGAGGAAGGGAGCAGGGCTGAGCAGTAATAATGGTGGCTCTCCTCTGCGGGAGGATCTCTGTTGCCCCATAGTTCCACTGCCCTTGGTGGAGGTCCAATAGGCAGCGTAGGTGGGCAGGGGTGGCAAGTAGCAGGAGGGTGCCTCGGAGCCGCATCGTGCGCGTGCCTACACATGCGTGCCCACAACCAAAGCATGAGAGGGGAAAAAAATGGGGGAAAAAACAGGGCATAAAATGTTTGTAGGAAAAAAGTAAAAAAATAAACATCAGAATCTAGCTAAATGGATCCCTTTTAGCTAGGTTCTGATGTTTGTTTTTTGAAATCCCTTCATTTTTAAGTGTTTTCTACCTTTGTTAGTTCGTGGAAAACAGTAACAAGATGGAGGTTGGCAGGGTACAAAAAATGTTTGGCACCCTGCCAATTCAGTGGCATGAAAGCAAAAATGAGCATTTGTGGCATCAAATTTTTACTTTTGCCGAGCAACATTATCTGAAAAATCCTACTGCACAAGTGCAGATCAGAAAACAATAAAAAGTAAAGCCTTATAACTCTGAACTCTGAAGCCCTTAAATATTTTCTCACCAGAACTGTCAAAGGCACTACTTTAAGACATGGCACAGGTCTCCTGCAACTTCCAAAATTTCAATCCATGTAGGCTGTAAGAGAGAGCAAAAAAAAAAACATGCTAAGTATAGGAAAAAAGTTTGATTTTTACAAAAAATTGACACATGTGGGTCTCAGAAACTGCACAAACTGCCATCACAAAGACTTCCACACTTCAAGACCTTGCCTCCTAGACAACACATACAACATTTCAGCTCATTTCGACAAAGGGAGCCAAAGATATTAATGTGCAAAGTTAGGCGTTTAACATTAAACGGGCTACTCAACCCTAACTATAGAGGTGCTACCGTGCCTATAATATATAACCTGTATAAAATGAAAACCATCCATCGATGTCTGTTGCTGCGGCCCCTGTAACTGACCCCCACCCGACCCTCTGTCTCAGCACCCCCACAAACATAACACTGACACTGGGGGTACCCAATCCCCCAGTGTCACTGTCGCCATCTGAAATAAAGAAAAACATCCCTTGTCATTTTTTTCAATCCTGTAAAAAAGAAAAACACCCATTGATGTCTGTTCCATCATTAGTCCCTCCACCTGACCCTCCCACTCAGCACCCACTACCCCATATCCCCCTAGCCCTTACTTACCCACCTGGGGTCCAACACCATAATCCTCTGTAGACCACAGATGCGTCTTCACTCTTCAAAGCTGGACCATGAACTGAGGAAATCAGGTATACGGTTCAATGTATTTCAATGTGGTTTTGAACTTAGTGGCATAACCTGGCCATTTTTGAATATTTTTGCTCAAAATTTTCAACATGCCTATTTTGAGACCCCACCTCATGCCCAATTGCAGTGAAATTAGGCACATTTATCCTGAAGGTGATTTTGAGGTCACTGCGTGAAATCACCTTTTGGGCAAGAGCTGAACATTTTCTCTGGCCTGTCCATGAGGCAGAGTCATAAGAAGGCCATGTTGAAAATTTGGGGCAGAAATATTAAAAAAACAACGTTATGAGCCTACACTGAAATTTGTGAGCGCAGGCTTATAACTTTGGTAATTTTCAATATTTTGACCCTAAATTTTCAACACAGCCATTTGTTCACAGCACCTCATGAATGTGACAGTTGCCATTTTTCAAATCCTGGTCAAAACATGTTTTTGTGTCCCGAAAAGGTGATTTTGCAGTCCCTGCGTGAAATCACCTCTCAGGCATGAGTTGAAAATTTTCTCTGTACTTGTTCATGAAGTGGGGTCATAAGAAGGCTATGTTGAAAATTTGGGGCAAAAATATTAAAAAACAACAGTTATGAGCCTACATTGCAATTTACGAATGCCATGTTATAACTTTGATCATTTTCAATATTTTTACCCCAAATTTTCAGCATAGCCATTTCTAGACAGCACCTCATAAATATGAAAGCTGTAATTTTTCAAATCCTGGTCAACATGTGTTTTTGAATCCCTAAAGGTGATTTCATAGTCCCTGCCATTGTTTTATAAATGATACCTGTCGTGCTCAGAAAGAGCGGTCATAAAAAGATTATGTTTAAAATTGGGGGTTAAAATGTGAAAAATCAACTGAGTTATGAGGAAACGAATTGTTCCAACATTTACTCATAACTTTGTTTTTAGCAGATTTTGGCCCCTAATGTTCAACATATCCCTTGTGTTACCCCACTTCCTGAACATGGCAAGTGTCATTTTTTTCAAATCACCTCCAAAACTTGTTGCCACAGTCGCCCAGCGAAATCACCTTTCAGATGGGATTTTAAAAATGCCACCTGTCCTGATCATAGCGTCAGGTCATAAAAAGATTGTTGACATTTTGACATTTGGGGTCAAAATGTGGGAGCCCAATTACAAGTAGATGTTGCTTGTCAGCTGCCCTATCCTGAGTATTTACAATCTAACAATGTGTCAAAGCAGGAAACCACCGAAAATGACATGTTGCAACTCATCTGCTGTATCCTGGGTAAATATATAGTAAAAAATGTGTACAAGCAAGACCCAGTTGCACAACAATGCCATCCATGCACATTCAGCATTGACACATGCTTGTTTTCTCTGCCAGCTGTTTGCTATATGTGAGAAAAAATGTGTGACAAACTTTCTCTCAAAATTCCACTAGGTGGCACAAGGATATCATTGGCACTGTGTCCATGATGACCAAAAAGTGCCACCTTCATGGTTGTTGCTCAATAAGGAAATGGCTATTAGCCAGTCAGGATGCAAAAAACTCCCTACCCATTTTATAATATATATTATAAAACCTTTAAAAAATCCTAGTCTCTAACACAGAAACATAGAAGTTGACAGCAGATAAGGACAGCAGGGCCCATCCCGTCTGCCCATTTTTTCTACCTTACGAATGTGCCATAGGCCTTTACTCTGTCAATGACCTATCTATTCATACTCATCTGTATTGCTCCCTTATGCCTATCCCATGCCTGTTTGAAGCCCTGCACTGTATTCATATCTACCTCTTACTGAGGTAGGTCATTCCATGCATCCACCACCCTTTCTGTGAAAAAGAACTTCCTCACATTACCCCTTAATCGGCCTCCATCTAATTTGCATGCTGTGTCCTCTTGTCCTGATATTTTTCTTATATTGAAACATGTTAGACTCTTTCACATTGTTAATGCCCTTAAGATGTTTGAATGTTTCGATCATATCATATCAAGTACTCCGACCACTGACCAGGATTCTCAACCTCTCCCTCAGCCTCAACCAGTTCCCTGACATATGGAAATCTGCCATGGTAAACCCAATTCATAAAAGTGGTGACAAAACAGCTACCGAGAATTACCGTCCAATTTCCATCCTTCCTCCATTCTCCAAGGCTCTAGAGCGCATTGTATCAGACCAACTTACCGAATTCCTAGACAATCACAACATCCTGTGCAAGGAGCAACATGGCTTCAGAAAAGGCCATAGCACCTCCACGGTGCTACTTGAATTCACTGGTGCAATACATCACCCACTCAATAACAGTCATCTTACTGGGTCCACCTTCATCGACTTATACCATCTTTGATACCATCAACCACAATCTCCTGCTTGCCCAGCTTCGACTAGCAGGGCTCTCACCCAACTCAGTGAACTGGTTCAAAAGTTACTTAGACAACCGCTCCCAAAGAGTGAGAATTGCTGGCACACTCTCAGACCAAAGACCAGTCCGGTCCGATGTCCCACAGGGCTCAATCTTGGGCCCTCTCCTTTTCAGACTTTTTCTGAACACACTGCCAGAATCCTGCCTGGAACAGATCCTTCTCTACTCAGATGATGCTGTCATCCTGGCATCCCACCATGATCCAGTACATCTACAAGGTAGCCTCCAACAGGCCTTCTCTGCAGTCAAAAACTGTTTCACAAAACACAGACTTATCCTCAACCTGAAAAAAACAAAGACCATGATCTTCTGCAGCCCCCAAAACAAATACAAACAATATCAGCTCTCCATTAAAACCAAGCAAGGTCTCACCCTTGAACAAGTCCATTCCTTCAAATACCTTGGCCTCACCCTCAACTGTAATCTCTCCTATGTCCCACACATCAATAACATGGCAACAGTAGTCAACACCAGGATGGGCCTTCTATTCCGACATAGGAAACATCTAACCCCAGAAGCTCTGTCCATCGCTGTCCAGAGCTCCATCATCAGCATCATTGACTACGGTCTCATTATCTATGGATCTGCCACAACCTCCTCTCTTAGGCATCTTTCGACTTCTCTCAATCAAGCCTGCCGACTCGTTACTGGTTCCCATTCACACCTGCGACCTCTACTCCAAAACACGCTGGCTGCAACTGAACAACCATATCAAATACCAAACCTGCATTATTGCTAAGAAAATCAAGATGGGAAAGGCACCTCCAGGAATCAGCACACTCCTTAAACCTAAAATCATAAACTGCAACACCAGGAGCTCTAAGCACCAAATCCTTTAAATTCCCCACTGCCGAACATCTCAAGGCCAAAGGTCCTTTGCATACAGGGCCCCGAGTTGGCTGAACAAGCTCTCCAGTGACACCTCATCGACAGCAGCGTGCATTCAAAAAAAAGCTCTGCCACTCCATAACTGGCTTCACTACCTGTGCTTGCACCCCATAACATCGTTATCCCCTACGCTGTTTCTGACCCCATAGGTGTCAGTTTCTGTCCTCCCCGCTTACACTTACCTGTCCAATGCAACTTCTAATGTACTTGCGTGTGTCTGTCCTGACAAGGCCCCTCGGCTGCCTCGCCCTACCCCACTACACCTATGCCTTCCCCGACCCTCAACCCTCTCCCCTGCTTGCCCTCTTCCTCCAATATGTTTCTTGTATTACACATCGCTCAGTCTGAGTATGTCAAGTAAAGTTACTGTCTGAAACCTTGTACCTTTAACTGTCTTATGTTTGAGTGTCTGTTACCCTGTAACCAGCCTGACGTGGAACATTTGTAAAAGAGCCTTGGCTCAAAGGTACTTTGTAATCCTAGACATGAATAAATAAATAAATAAAATAAATATCACCTCTCTCCCTCCTTTTCTCTAAGGTATACATATTGAGCTCCGTTAATCTGTCTTCATATGTTTTCTGATGCAGTCCCTGCACCATTTTGGTTGCCCTTCTCTGGACTGCCTCCATTTTGTTAATGTCCTTGTGCAGGTGCGGCCTCCAGTACTGCACGCAGTATTCTAGATGTGGCCTAACCAGTGTCTTGTAAAGAGGGATTATTACCACCTTCTTACAACTTGAGATACCCCTACTAATACATCCCAACATCCCTCTAGCCTTAGCTACTGCTTTAGTGGTCTGCGTCTGCTTGGATGATTTCAGGTCATCTGTGATGATGATGCCCTAGTCTCTTTCTTCCCTTCTGACTGCCAGCAATTCCCCTCCCAACCTATAGGTGGCTTCAGGGATTCTCTTACCTATGTGCATGATCTTGCACTTCTTTGCGTTAAACCTTCTTTGCAACTCTTCTAACCAATTTGCCAGTTTATCCAGATCTCTTCTCATTCTGCCCACCCCATCTGGATCATCTACTTTGTTGCAGATCTTGGTGTCATCTGCAAACAGACAAACCTTACTTTCCAGTCCATCTGCGATGTCACTGATAAAGATATTAAAGAGGACTGGCCCCAGGACTGATCCCTGAGGTACCCCACTTGTGACTTGCATCTCTTATGACTGTATACCGTTTACCACCACTCTCTGTTTTCTGCCCGCCAACCAGTTTGCCACCCAGTTGGCCAACTTCTGACCCACCCCGAGCCTACCCATCTTATTAATCTTCTATGTGGAACAGTATCGAAAGCTTTGCTGAAGTCAAGGTAGGTGACATCAGCTGCTCCCCCTTGGTCCACCACTCTGGTTACCCAGTCAAAGAAATCTATGATATTAGTTTGACAGGACCTTCCTGTTGTAAACCTATGCTGTCTTGGATCCTGTGCTCCTATGGATTCCAGGTGTTGCATTATTATTTCCTGAAGGGGTGCCATACCTCTCAACTGTACCACATTACGAGGAAAGTTCCTCATTTTGCTTCACAAAAGCTCCCTGTTCCACATTGTGAGGACTTGCTCCACATTCAAAGTCAACATTTTAAAGCAAAAATCCATAGTAAATGATGCAAAAAATATAATATTCAATTAATAACAGACTTTCTTAACATAAATGCAACATGTTAACAGTGTTTTGAGCTTCTTAGGTAAAGATTTGAGTAAGTGTTCCACATTTTGCCCATTTGTTCCACATTCTGACAGGCAATGTTCCACATTTGGGGGACAAAAGGTTGAGAGGTATGAGGGGTGCCTCCATAATCTTGCCCGCTACTGAAGTAAGACTAACTGGTATGTAGTTCCCTGCCTCCTCCCTGCTACCACTCTTGTGGAGTGAGATCACATGAGCCCTACTCCAGTCTTCTGGGACCTCCCCTGTGCTCAGAGACTCACTAAACAGTTCTGATAATGGTTCTGCTAGTTCCACCCTTAGCTCCTATAGTACCCTAGGATGTATGCCATTACGGTGCCTTCAGAAAGTATTCACCCCCCTTGGATTTTGTCACATTTTGTTGTGTTACTACCAGAATTTTTAATATGAACATACGAAATTTGCCAGCAGATAAAGGCCTAGAGGTCTATCAAGTCTGCTCGAATGTGCAGCTAGCACCCCTTATTCTGCAGCTGCCCCTCCCTTCCACCCTTCCCCTTCTTTAACCCTCCCTCTTGTCCTGTCCCATCCTCGTTTGAAGCAGTCCACTGTTCTACTTTATACCACTTCTGCAGGTAACGCATTCCACCCAGCCACCACCCTCTCTGTAAAAAAGTGTCTCCTCATCTCCCTCCTGAACCTTCCTCACTCCAGTCTCATATCATGGCCCCTGGTGTCCCTCCCCTCCTTTGAACAGCCCCTCTGTACTTGTCTTGTTTATTCCTTTCATGTATTTAAAGGTTTCAATCATGTCAGCCCTGTCTCTCCTCTCCTCCAGTGAGTACATGTTCAACTTCTTCAGCCTCCTCTCGTATGATAAGTCCCCCAGCCCCTTGATCATCTTTGTCGCTCTGCGCTGAACCCCCTCCAGTAACTTAATGTCCCTCTTCAGATATGGACGCCAGTACTGCATGCAGTACTCCAGGTGTGGTCTAACTAATGACCTATACAGTGGCAGAATCACCTCCTCCCTCCTCGAGGATATACCCCTTGCAATACAACCCAGCATTTTGTTGGTCTTTGCAGCTGCCTTCCTACATTGTGCCGAGTTGTTCATTGACCCTGTAATGAGCACACCCAGATCCTTCTCCTCCTCTGTCTGGGCTAGCTGCACTCCCCCTAGCTGGTAACTCCTCCTTGGGTTCTTCATCCCAAAATGCAGCACCTTGCACTTTTTGGCATTAAAGCCCAGTTGCCAGGTGTCTGACCAGGTTTCAAGCTTTGCCAGATCATCCTGCAACCCTGCCATCCCTAGGTCATCCACCACTGCGCCTACCTTGGTATCATCAGCAAACAGACTGATCTTGCTCTTGATGTCCCATGATATGTCTGCAATGAATATCCCAAACAACACTGGTCCCAACACGGGCCTGTGGAACACCACTCGTCACTGCCCTTGGGTGTGAGGCTCCCACCACCACCACCCTCTGTTGCCTTCCCTGCAGCCAGTTTCCTATCCATCTCACCAGCTTTGCACCCGCCCTGTGCCTACTAACTTCCTTCCCAGCCTTCCATGTGGCACTGAGTCGAATACCTTACTGAAGTCCAGACAGGACATCCACTGCATGGCCCTGTCCAGTTGCCTAGTTACCCAGTCATAGAACTCGACCAGGTTGGTTTGGAAGGATCTGCCACGTATGAAGCCATGCTGTCTGCTGTCCTGTAGTCCTTTGGCCTCTAGGGAGGCCACCAGCCTCCTTCAGGATGGTCTCCATTAGCTTACCCATGATGGATGTGAGGCTCACTGGTCTGTAGTTTCCCAGTTCATCCTTGGGACCACTCTTGTGGAGGGGCACCACATGAGCCATCCTCCAGTCCTGAGGTACACACCCTGAATGTAGTGAGGCATTAAATAGGTCTGCCAAAGGTCCTGCAAGGACCTCTGCCAGTTCCTTCAGTACCCTGGGGTGGATGCCATCTGGGCCTGGCGCCTTGTCCACCCTCAGTGCCTTCAAACCCTCTCGAACTCTGCTCTCTATGATTTCCCCATCTGTCACCACTTCCCACCCTGCTTCTGCCATTTCTCCCACCTTGGGTGTCACCCCCCTCTTCTCTTTAGTAAATACTGAGCAGAAGTATTCATTTAGTGCTTCCGCCTTATCGCACCCTGCTTCCACCCAACCCCCCTCCTTCCTAATCCTTACTATGTGGTCCTTACAGCTCCTTTTCTCCCTGATGTACTTAAAGAAGTCCTTCTCCCCCTTCTTAATGCCTTGTGCCAGCCTGAGTTCCGTAGATGCTTTGGCTCCCCTTACTGCCCTTGTCACCTCCTTCGATTCTGTCAAGTACTCCTCCCTGTCCTCCCCCCTCCCTGTTTTCTTGTACTTCCTAAAGGCAGCTCTTTTCCTCCTTACCTTTTCCATGACCTCCTTGCTCAACCAGATCAGTTTCTTAGCCCTAGCCTTCTTGCTCTGGGCTTTGCAGCAGGTTTTGGTTGCCTCCACTATCCCCAGCTTTATGAGCTCCCACCTCTGGTTAGTGTCCATACTAGATTGAATTCTGGCCAGGTACCCTTTTACCACTTCCCCCATCCTCCCAAAGTTGACCCTCCTGAAGTCCAGCACTATTGTGCCAGATTCTACTCCTTCCTTGCCCATATCTAATGTGAGCCATACTGAGTGGTGGTCACTCCCTGACTGCGGTTCCTCCACTATAAGTTCTCTCACAAAGTCCCCATTTGCCAGCACAAGGTCAAGGGTATTCCCTAACCTGGTTGGTTCACTGACCATTTGCAGCAGGAAGCTGTCCTGCAAGGCATCCAGCAGTACCTGCTCCCTTCTGTTCCTGGTTGTTGGGGTGCTCCAGTCCACTCCTGGCATGTTGAAGTCCCCCACAATCACCACACTACCCTTTTCGCAGGTCCTCCTGATCTATCCTGCTAGTTCCCTGTCTAACTCCTCCGTCTGAGATGGTGGCCTGCACACCACTCCCATTCTAAGAATCCTATTCTTGGAATCCTGGATTTACATCCAAAGTGACTCCGTACTACCCTCCTCCCTTCCTCCCTTACACATTCAGTCCTTCCTTTCATATAGTGCCACCCCTCCTTTCCCAATCACCCTGTCCCTATGAAATAACCTGTACCCTGGTACAGACAGGTCCCAGTCATTGTATTGGGTGGCCCATGTTTCCGTGATGGCTGCAATGTCCACCTCTCCTCTGCCATGAGAACCTGTAACTCTGCAGTTTTCCTCCCAAGGCTCCTAGCATTAAGGGTAACCACCTTCCACCCTTCCCCCCACCTCCCATCCTGCCCTCCTTTCCTAGCATCACCAACAGTACTTGCCATTTGTCCTTTGTCACTGTTATGGGGGGTAAGCTCATATGATTTCCCAACCTGTGGTCTCTGCATATCTCTTCCCCAACTGCCACCCCACTCCTAGTTTAAATTCCCAACTTCCGCTATGTACTCCTCCATCCTCTGTTTCAACACTTTCTTTCCCTCCTCACTCAAGTGTAGTCTGTCCTTGGCATAGAGACTACTGTCCTCCCAGGTCCCTCCCCACCCCCAACAGCCCATACCCTTTAGCACAACACCAGGTTCTTAGCCATCCGTTAAATTCCTCTATTCTCAGCTTCCTTGTTGTGCTTGCCTTTGGCACCGGACGTATCTCTGAAAAAGTTACTGATCTTCCTGCCTCCTCACATAATTGTGCTAGTTCCTCAAACCTCCTCTGGACTGCATCTACTGTCTTGTCAGCCAGGTCGTTTTGTCCCAAGATGTATAATTAAATGAGGCTTGTCCCTACCCCTTCTAGCATATTTCAGAACAGACTGTCCCACCCTTTCCGCTGTCATTCCTGGCATGGCCTCCACCCAAATGCGACTATGCCTCTCCCCCTTGCTACCCCACCTAACTCCTCTTAGTATTGAGTCCCCCAGCACTAAGATTCCACCCCTCTTACTCCCTGCTTGCTTCCATTCATCTGCCTCTCTCATTTCCAGCTCCTCTTCTTCCTCCTGCACATTATTTCCCCCTTTTACCCCTGTTGCAATTCTCCCAGCAGAACTTCCCCCCGCTCCAGTTTGGTCCAGGCATTTATCAATTACTCCTCTAATTTCATTATTTCCCTCCTCCACCTTCTTCCTCTCTAGCAGTGCACAACTATTTTCTGAAGGCCCTTCACAAATGCTTTAATGCACTGAAATGATTTTTCCCCCGGGATTCACACAGCATACCCAACAATTTAAAGGGGCCAAAATATTGTTATTGTGTAACAAAAATTTATGAAACATTAAAAACTGAAATATCTTGTTTACTTAAGTATTCACCCCCCCCGAGTCAAGACTTTGTAGAAGTGCCTTTGGCAGCAATTACAGCTTTGAGTCTCCTTGGGTAGGTCTGTATCAGCTTTGCACATCTGGATTTGGGGATTTTCGACCATTCTTCCTTGCAGATTTGCTCAAGCTCTGTCAAGTTGGATGGGGAGCATCGGTGAACAGCAATCTTTAAGGCTTTCCACAGATTCTCAATGGTATACAAGTCTGGGCTTTGGCTGAGCCACTCAAGGACATTCACCTTCTTGTTCTGAAGCCACTCCAGTGTTGCTTTGGCTGTATTCTTGGGGTCATTGTCCTGTTAGAACATAAATCTTTGCCCCAGTCCAAGGTCTATTGCAGACTGATGCAGGTTCTCCTCAAGGATGTGCCTGTATTTGGCTCCATTCATTGTTCCCTCTATCCTGACAAGTGTCCAGTCCCTGCCGCTGAAAAACATCCCCATAACATGATGCTGCCACCACCATGCTTCATGGTAGGGATGGTATTACACGGGTGATGAGCTGTGTTCGGTTTGCGCTAGGCATAGCGCTTTGCATTCAGGCCAAAGACTTCAATTTTTGTTTCATCAGACCAGAGAATCTTTTGCCACATGGTCTCAGAGTCTGCCATGTGCCTTCTTGCAAACTCCAGGCATGCTATTATGTGGCCTTTTCTCAGGAGTGGCTTCCGTCTAGCCACTCTCCCATAGAGGCTACATCTGTGAAGTGCTGCAGAGATTGTTGTCCTCTGGACAGGTTCTCCCATCTCAGACATGGAACTCTGTAGTTCTGTCAGGGTGGTCATTGGGTTCCTGGTCACTTCCCTGATCAAGGTCCTTCTTGCCCGGTTGCTCAGTTTGGGAGGACGGCCTGCTCTAGGAAGAGTCTGAGTGGTTCCGTAATCTTTCCATTTCCTAATGATGTATTTGACTGTGCTCCTGGGAACTTTCAACACCCTAGAAATGTTTTTATACCCCTCTCCAGATCTATGCCTCCTCACAATTCTATCACGGAGTTCTACGGACAACTCCTTGGTCTTCATGGTAGAGTTTCTGCTCTGACATGCACTGTCAACAGTGGGACCTTATATAGACAGGTGTATTTCCTCTGAAATCATGTCAACCATTTAAACTGACCACAGGTGTACTCCATTCAAGTTTTAGAGTGATCGCACAAGGAAATTGGATGCATCTGAGCTCAATTTGGAGTGTCATAGCAAAGGGGGTGAATACTTTTCAAATCAAGACATTTCAGATTTTTATTGTCGAATTGTCGAGTACCTAGGGGCCAGAGGGGCACAGGACCTAAGGCAGCATGGGTTCACAGCAGGAAGGTCATGCCAGACGAATCTGATAGATTTCTTTGACTGGGTGACCAAAGTAGTAGATCAGGGAGGGGCTGTGGACGTGGCCTACCTAGACTTTAGCAAGGCATTTGACTCAGTCCCACACAAAAGATTAACATACAAGTTAGCGAGCCTGGGAGTGTATCCCAAGATGATAGTCTGGGTAAAGAATTGGCTGGAGAATAGGACACAGAGGGTAATAGTAAATGGAGTCCACTCTGAAGAAAGGGGGGTTACTAGTGGGGTGCCACAGGGTTCAGTATTAGGACCGGTCCTCTTCAATGTCTTTATAAGTGACATTGCAGAGGGACTGAAAGGAAAAGTATGTCTCTTTGCAGATGACACAAAGATCTGCAACAGAGTTGATGCACAGGGTGGGGTGGAAAGGATGAGAAGGGACTTGGCAAGGTTAGAGGAATGGTCAAATGTATGGCAGCTTAGATTCAATGCTAAGAAGTGCAAGGTAATGCACCTGGGAAACAAAAACCCAGGGGAAGAGTACACAATGGGGTGAGATACTAACAAAACAAAATGGAAAGGGACCTGGGGTAGTCATATCAGATGACTTAAAGGTGGGCAAGCAATGTGAGAGGGCAGTAAGGAGGGCTGGGGGATACTGGGATGCATAGGGAGAGGCATCACCAGTAGAAAACAGGAAGTTGTTATCCCTCTGTACAGACAGCTGGTTAGACCCCATCTGGAGTACTGTGTGCAGTTCTGGAGACCCAATCTCTACAAGGACATAGACAAGATGGAAGCTGTCCAGAGGAGGGCAACTAAAATGGTGCAGGGTCTGCACCAGAAGACATATGAAGAGAGACTAAAGGAGCTTAATATGTATAGCCTCGAGGAAAGGAGGGAGAGGGGGACATGATAGAAACTTTCAAGTACCTCAAGGGAATCAACAAAGTCCAAGAGGGTAGCATCTTTCAAAAAAAGAGGTGTGCAAGAACAAGGGGGCACAATTTGAAGATAGAGGGGGCTCAGAGGTAATGTAAGGAAGTATTTTTTCACAGAGAGGGTTGTGGATGCATGGAACAACCTTCCGGAGGAGGTTGTGGAGTCAAAAACAGTGGTTGAATTCAAGCATGCATGGGACAGTCATAAGGCATTTCTAGGGGGTTGGGGTAGAAAGAAGTAGTCTGCTGGTTAACTAGGATCTGCAGCTTATCCATCAGGTAGGGAAATAGGCAGACTGGGTGGGCCAAGCGGTCCTTATCTGCCATCAAATTCTATGTTATGTTTCTATTTCAAATTACATGTACAAAAAATTCCAGAAGTTTCATTCCACTTTGACATTATAGAGTACTTTGTGTAGATACGTGACAAAAAAATCCCATATAAATGTATTTTAATTTGAGTTTGCAACATCACAAAATGTGACAAACTCCAAGGGGGGTGAATACTTTCTGAAGGCACTGTAGGTCCCATTGCCTTGTCCACCCTGAGCTTAGCGAGCTCTTGTAGGACCCTTTCTTTTGTGAAGGGACTAGTGCACACGTCCCTCCCCCCGTGTCCATGGTGCTGAGCTGTGGGCCCTGCCCTACCTTCTCCTCAGTAAATACTGAGCAGAAGTATCTATTTAGGATAGATGCTTTTCCTTGGTCCTCCTCCTCACACTCCGCCTTATCTCCTTTGATCTTAGGATACTCCCTCTGGACTTTCTCCTTTTGCTAATATATCTATAGAAAGTATTGTCCCCTTCTTTTACTGTTCATGTTAGTGTTTCCTCGGTTTGGGCCTTTGCCTTCCTTACTGCCTTCCCTGCTTCCCTTAGGGAAGTTTGGTATGCCTCCCTATCTTTGTCCCGCTGCGATCCTTTACATTTCCTGAAGGCCAACCTTTTGGCTGTGACCTTTTCTGCTACTGTTTTTGAGAACCAAAGTGGTTTCCTTCTTCTTTTGCTCTTGCTTTTCTCTCTAACACAATGGGATGTTGCTTCGGGTATTGCATCCTTAATGCTTGCCCACTTTCCCTATACTCCCTCACCTGTATTTCTTTTTGCCATGGCTAGCTTAACTCTGCTGGCCATCTTATCAAAGTCAGCTCCTCTGAAGTCCCATATTTCTGCCTTGGAATGGGTTGATTTAGTTCTAGTGGCCAAATTGAACCATACCATGTGATGGTCACTGGCCCCCAGGTGACCTTCTACCTGGAGATCTGTGATCCTTTCCCCGTTTGTCAGTACTAGATCTATGATAGCCCTGTCTCTTGTGGGTTGTTCTACCAGTTGTTTGAGGCCCTCCTTCTGCAGGGAATCCATTATGTGTCTAGTTCTGGTGGATGTTCCTACTGGTATTGACCAATCTGTATCTGCCATGTTGAAGTCGCCCATTATCAGAACCTCCCCTTTAGTTGTCATGTTTTGTATATCTTCTAACAGTAATGTGCCTATGTCTTCCCCCTGGACTGGAGGCCTGTAGACAACCCCAGTTCGTATGGCTGTCCCATTTCCTGTTTCCAGGGTGACCCACAGTTCTGGCTCCATATGTGAATTCTGAATTTCTGTAGCTTTGATATTTTCATTGACATAAAAGGCCACTCCACCCCCCCCCCCCTTTTTGCACCTCGGTCTCTTCTTAACAGTACATAGCCGGGTGCTGAAGTCTCCCAAGTGTGGTTACTGGTGAACCATGTCTCACAAATGGCTACTACAGTATGCCCAGTTTAGCCTCTGTCATTGTTGCCTGCAGGTCTGGGATCTTGTTTCCCAGACTGCGAACAGTTGTGTGCATGATTTTCCATAGGCCAGATTTCGGTGTGTTAGTTGTTGGGTGAGGTCCGGCGTTTCCCCTGTGCATCGTATGGGGAGCCAGACCTTTTTCCTTACCTGGTGATGCAAATGAACTACAAACATGCTGAACTCCTCTTTGATCACTAGCTGAGGGGGGAGGGGTGTGCTTCCCATTTGATGTATCGGGTCCTGCACCCCCTCACCATTTGCTAGTTTAAATATTCTGCAAAGATGTCAAACGTCTGCCCCAATGCATTGACTCCCTCCTTAGTACAATGCAGTCCATGGAATTTAAAGAACTTTCACTCCTAAAACTGTTGCCAGTTACCTACAAATCTGTGTCCTTTTTCCTGGCATCAGCCCTTGAACCACATGTTTAGCTCCCCTATCTCCCCTTCTCTGACCTTCTGTCCATCTGCCCCCCTCTCCCAGACCAGCAGGATCTCAGAGAAGGAGATGCCAGATGAAATGGATGACAGTTTGATGCCCAGCCTGGTCAGGTGTTCCTTGGTCTCCACAACTGACCAGCTGGTGAGATCATTAGTCTCTATGTGTACCAGTATGTCGATGTTTTCTCTTGCTTCCAGCATTATTTTAGCAATGCGGTCAGTGTCTCTCCACGCTGATGTACTTGGGAGACATCTGACCATTACCCCCAGCTGGAGGTAGGTATCAACTCCCCAAATCATGGAGTCTCCTATGATCAAAAGTGTTTTGGATTTCCTTTTTGTTTTGGTCCCTGTTTTGGGCGAGTTTTGTTCTGCTAGCTCCTGTGCTGCAGTGTCCTGCTCTGCAGTGTCCTCTGCCCCTTTGTTTGATTTCAGAGATAGAGGCACATACCTGTTTGTAGTTTTTATATGGTTTGTGGAGGTGATACGTTGGAGAGCACTCAGTGATGGGGCACCCGATTTGCCCCTCCTAACCACCTGCCAACCTCCCGGACCAACTACCCTCTGTGGTCGAGGTGCTTCTGTTGGATGTTGGGGAAATGGGTGGTTCTTATAATATATTTCCTCCTGAATATGCGATTTGAAGCACGCAATCTCTGCCCACGCTGCCTGGAGCTGAGCCCTTAGATCTCCAATGGCCAGCATGTAGGACAGTGACCTAAATCCTGTATAACTGCCCTGTTGAAAAGTGTCTTGCAGTACCTGCAGTTAATAATATCCATTCCACATGAGTTGCTGGGTTTATAACCTGGGCCAAGTAATTAGAAGGAGGAAAATGAAAGCAAAAGTTTGATTTTGTGTTTTGTTTGTTTTTTTATAGCTTGTTATAACAAGTTAAATTACTTGTGCCCCTGTAAATGAGGTCACTGTGTAGATACCTCTGTGATCCTCCCCTTCCTGCTTTGCTACAGGAAATGTCACGACTGTGCTACCCTATAAAATAAGTGTAGTGTGGGGTGATTGGAGATGGGGGTGGGTGGCTGGGCCCTTCCCCTGATGAAAAAGAAGAACCACTGACAAAAGAAACAAGGATGTAGGAGCAGAAACAATCAACCAACAACAAATGCAGTAGCCCTGAAAGCTTAGCCTAATGATAGATAAAACTGTAAAACCTGTAATACTTTCACAGAAGATATACCCTGTAAAAAACACTTTGCTACAGAGAAAAATAAAGCAGTAACAGAAGATATGCCTTGCAAAAAACAGTTTGAATCAGAGAAGATTACAGCAGTAATCTGTAAGCACAAACCTGTAGGCGCACCCTGTAATAATGCAGCAGAAAGTATACCTTGCAACAGCAATCTGAATCAGAGAAAAATAAAACAGTAAAATGTTAGCAACAAACAGTACCAAACCCTGTGACTACAAAAGAAAATAATAACACATAGTAAATCTGCCTAGCCAAAAGAAGCCTTAGTCTTTTACCTTGCTCTGATAAGGTTCCTTGCTCTGTCTTTACAAGCAAACCTATAAGAAACGAGCTCAGGTGAAGCTAGGTACCTTTGCCAGCAAACCTAGTCATCCACCTCTGATTAACCCAAAGCCAGTCATCTGACATAGAAGGTTTTTGAGCTGTTGAACAATTTCAAACTGAAACTGGTCAATAGTGTACTAGAATGGGCAATGATCTTTTCAGCTACTGACCAGTCAACCTGTCCATTATCCCTCACCACACCCCCTGCACAAAGCATCCTATATTAACACAAAATTGAGACCTACACTTAAAGAAGCTGTTTTTTTTCTACCCTGGTGGGAGTCTAACTACTGGTCCTTTAAAATTAAGCAATCAATACTGCATTTTCAACCCCCAAGTTTAAGCAGTCACCCACTGTAACTTTAAACAAAAAGGCAGATGCTTAAACCCTATAGGGTGACAGACCTGATGTTTGCACTGAGTCCCTCGTCTTTAAGTGGTAACCCTTGCATACAGAATACAATTAAAACTTTTAAAAAAATAGTCTCAGTTTTTGAACTTAAGACCTTGCAATTAGGATATGCACTTCTCTGGAATACAGGCTTTATACCATTTAACAATAGGCCTATGGTGGATTCCTTGGGGGGGGGGTGCATAATCCACATTGTTACAGACATAGTAAATCCAGACACAAATGTACTTTACCCATTTGAAGAGGTCAGGAAAGGAAATGTAATCCAAATATTTCTTTTTTGTACCTTCTTGCAAATGTGAGAAGCACTGTTAAAGGTTATCCTGCAACAAGATCTGTTCACTCTGAGATTGTCCAGAATGGGTGCATTAAGTCGGGGGGTGGGGGCGTGGGAGGCTAACTCCAAAAGGGAGCAAGTCATATATTTTGTAGCACAGAGTGACCCAAAGCCTACAGACTTACATCTAAAATAAAATGGGAGAGGGAGCTTAAAATCCAAATAACAGACGAAGAGTGGTCCTCTACCAGGACTAGCACAAATCTTTGCTGTTCAGAGTCAGAGGGTAAACTAGTGCAATAGAAATACTGCACTACTCTGATTATTCCCCACAGATACTAGAGGATATCGGTTTTCTTCTGGATGGTTCACACAAACTTAGAACATTGTTTTTTTTTAATTTGTTATAATCAGGTAACCCCAAGGGCATCAAATGCTCATTTTCATGGGAAACCCAGAGGACATAACAAGTACATAACAAAAAAAATATAAACATAATCACAACATCACAATCAGTTAAAACATTTACAAATTGAGTTATCTCAGCAATGTTGTTTCATTTTGTTTTTTGAATGATTCGTAAATCCTTGACCAATGAAAGTCAGCAGGTAACAAGTTCCAGTCATTGATGGCTTTATAGAACAAGCATTTGTCAATGCCGAATGTTTGCTTGCTGGCATTGGCATTGGTAGTGTAGGAGTTAGAGAGCTGTATAATAGGAATCGCAGGGAAGTATTGAACTGAAGCCAACCCCACCACCACCCTGCAGAGACTGACAGGCATTGGGTGTGCCTTTGGGTCGTCAGGCATAACGGCCACGCCATTTCACCACACCCTACCCTGCAGACACTGACAAGTGTCATGGTGTGCTGGGGTCTTTGGCCTTGCGCACCCCATTCCATCAGGAAACACGGTGAGATGGGTCCTGTATAGGAAAGTGGGTGAACTTTGGGGTCGAAGAGTCCAAGGCACACCTCGATGCCTCTCACTGGCTGCAGGGTATGGAATGGTATGAGCATTACAGGCGAGAATCCCAAGTCACACCCCTGATGCCTCTCAATCTCTACAGGCTGGGGCGATATGGTCGGAAATCCGAACGCCTCAGGCGTTCGTTGGCATTTTCACTCCAAATTTTCAACATGTTTTTTTTGTGACCCCCACCTTATGAACAGTGGCAATATTAGTTTGTTAGCCGAAAGCTGATTTCGCATAGCGATTACGCCATTTGGCAATTACAGGTGCAAAACATTCAACAGAATGTGAAAATGACAGCTGTACTGTTCATGGGGAGGTGCAAAAATGGCAATGTTGAAATTCTGCAGTGAAAATATTTAAAAAACTGGTGAAGTCACGAGCGTGCGTAGAAAATGCACAACGCACACCTGTAATACAATTAGTTTGGGGATTTTTTTAAGCAGATTGTCAACACAGGGATTTTGTAACCTCCGCTCATGGACAGTGTCACTGTGATTTTCTTAATCTGTCCCGAATAGTGATTTCCCACAGCGACCACGCATTTCTGCGCTGGAAGTGTGAAAACACATTTCCACCATGGTGTGAAAAATGACAGCTGTACTGTTCATAAGGAAGTGTGGAAAAATGCCAGTGGTGAAAATCTGGACTGAAAATATTAGAAATCCATGAAGTTACAAGGGTGCGTGGAAACTGTGCAATGGTCACTCGTAACACAGTCATTCTATGGACGTATTTCACTAAATTTTTGACATAGCCATTTTAAGACCTCTGCTTATGAACAGTGTCACTGTGATTTTCTTAATCTGTCCCGAACATTGATTTCGCACACCGACTGCGCCATTGTACGCTACATGGGCAGAAACACATTTTGCCGAGATGTGAAAAACGACAACTGTACTGCTCATAAGGAGGTGTGGTAAAATGGAAATGCTGAAAATCTGGAGTAAAAATATTGAAAATTAGCGAACTTATGATCGTGCGTAGGAACAGTGCAATGCATGCTCATAAAACAGTAATTTTTGGGAATTTTTTCACCAAATTTTTAACATAGCCATTTTAACACCTCTGCTCATGAACAGTATCACTGTGATTTTCTTAATATGTCCCAAACATTGATTTCGCACACCAACTGCACCATTGTGCGCTACATGCATGGAAACACATTTTGGGTCAGATGTGAAATGACAGTTGTACTGCTCATAAGGAGGTATGGTAAAATGGCAATGTTGAAAATCTGGAGTGAACATATTGAAAATTTACGAACTTACGGGCGTGCATAGGAACAGCGCAATGCATGCTTGTAAAACAGTAATTTTTTGGGAATTTTTTCACCAAATTTGCAACATAGGGTTTTTGCGGGCCTACCTCATGAACTGTGACACTGTCCTTTCATAAATCGGTCCCGAAAGATGGTTCTGCACAGTGACCGTGAAATCACCTTTCGTGGCCAATTAACGCCATGACAGTGACAGAATTCATGAGGTGGGGTCCCAAAAACCCCATGTTGAAAATTTGGTGAAAAAATTCCCCAAAATGCCCAAGATATGCACTAAAGTTGAAAAAGCCCTATTTATTACATTATACAGCTTACCGGCATTTCCTCAGTCCGCGGTCGGCTTTGAAGAGTGCAGACGTGTTCCCGGTCCACTGAAGATCATTGCGCAGAGCTCTGGAGGCAAGTATGGGGTGAGTAGGGGGTGTGGGGAGGCATAGAGTGCAGAGGGTGGGCGCGGGTTGGGGGAGATTAGGTCAGGACAGTCAGCGAGGGAAGGTTTTTTTTCTTTCAGGTTTCTTTTTGGTTTTTAACTTAGGCGACACGGGACTTGTGCCACGCTGGGGGGGCTCCCAGTGTGGCAGCTGGAAGGCTGTTTGTGGGGGCCGTGGAGACGACGGAGGATTGGGCACCCCCGTTGGCCATACGATCTGTTGCCACGCTGGGGTGGGCTCCCGGTGTGGCACCCTGCAGTCTCTTGGGGGGGGTCCAGTGGAGCTGATGGGGATTGGGCACCCCGTCGGCTATATATATTGCCATGCTGGGGTGGGCTCCAGCATGGCATCTGGAACTCTGTTGGGGGCGAGCACAGCTGATGGGGGATTGGGGACTCCCGTCGGCTATACAGTGTGTGTGTGTGAGGGGGCACTAGCATGCAGTATGCATGCGTGTGTGTGTGGGGGGGGAGCGTGCATGAGTACGCAATATCTTATCGCTGCTTACTGAAGCGTAGCTCTCCCTTTCAACTGTACGGCCACTGCATTTTCAACTGCTGTCATAGACAGCTGCAGCGTTCATTGGAGAACTGCGGCCGTGCCTGCAAACACACTGACTGAATTGGAAGACTAGTGCCACACCTCTGAAAACTCGGATGATGGCACTATGTTTCTTGCACATGCGTGCAAGCAAACATAAAAATGATTGTTAGGCCAAAACAATTCTGTGAAAAAAGGAAATTTCAGTTTTGATGCTGCGGATGAATGTGTAACATGAGAAGCCCCACTAAACTGTAGTGAATCCTTGAAAGAAAAGGATACTGAGCCATTAAAAATAACCAAAAAGAAATCAAATGAAAATATAAACAGCGAGCATCAAATGAAAACAAATTCAACATAGAATACAAATTACAATGATGTGTGTGCCTGGAACAGTTCAGAACAGATTTGCAAGCATTATGATACGAAACAGCGACTATGTTCAAAGCCATTTCAGTAGCAGAAGAGTACACTGGCAAACGATAATAAATAACCAAAAATATAAGCGACAGAACCAAAAGGTTTTTAGAATTAAAGGAAAGACAATTATGTAGTTATACAGTTGGCCTAGTCTGGTATTTACAGTTTTAATCAGAAAATCAGTATGGACATTGTAAGATAAAAACTGATCCAAATAAAAACCCGGATACGTAAAAAAATCTACCATTGCAACCTTATTAGTGAGTGCAATCTTGTCAGTGTCAGTGGCTCAGTAGGTAGCACACTTGCCACTGAGGCTGGGAGATCAGAAGGTTGTGGGTTCTATCCCCCCTGCAAGGCACTTGGGATAATATCCCATACTGACACTGTAGTGCAGTATGAGGAGGGTGCTGCACTCTGAGGTGCCATCTTTTGGCTGAGATGTTAAACCGAGGTCCCGTGTGCCTGTTCTGGTGGTTGATCAGGTGGATGTTAAAGATCCCATGGCACTTCTCGAAAAGAGTAGGGGAAATTTCCCCTGGTGTCCTGGCCAAATTTCCTCCATTCAGTAGAAATACCACCAACATCTTAATCTGGTTCAGTTTCAGTTGCTTACCATCTGTATCCCCACCCCTGGGTTGCCCCCTGAAACTTTTAATGAACAATATAACCACTAGCAATGCATAGTGAAGTCATGGTAGATGATTTAGACTTTCCCAGTAAGCTCAGCTGCACACTAGAAAGTCTGGTAAATAGTTATAAATGCATTTGTAAGGTTTGTCTTTTCTTCCATTTCAACACCATGGCCCAGATATTCAAGCTGCTCCACAAAGTGGCGCAATAGCAGGAGCAGGTGCAAGTCCACTGCGCCCATGTGCAACATGCGTGATATTCAAACACTGTGCAGGTCAAGATGCGCCTGTGGCACACGACTGAATATCGCGCCAACTGCGCCATTGCGCAACCAGGGATGTGCAGTGGCACAGGTCTGATGCGCAATAGCACAACCAGGGATGCTCAGTGGAGCAGAGTAGCAGTGCAAAAGCACAACCAGGGATGCACAGGGACAGGATGCAGGGGCCCACCACCCATGGTAGAGATGGGTAGAGGAGCACACAGCAGAACAGACATCGCCCCCCACACCCCATGCACTGCACAACCCGGAGGAGAGCTGGAAGAACTACCGGCCCATGGACACCAGCAACAGACCCACAGCTGGGGCATGGTGCCCCAGCACACCTCCTGGCAAGCTGTGACCGTCACACATGGATGTCAGGCCACCCTGTTCCACACCATCCCACCAATGCAGAGCATACCCCCTCACCACGATCCCATACACCCTGCCCAGGAGTAGCGCCCAACAGTGCAGGACACCCCATGCATGCCATCACCCCCACTGTGACAATGCAACCCTGTGCACCACAGAACCATGCAAGGCAGTCCCACCACGAGCATCCTGCAGCAGGCAGCAGCAGACAGCGATGCAACGACTGCACACACAGTGCCACCCCTCACGTCCCCCCCTGAGGTACAGCTGAGAGACAGGCACATGAGGTACCCCAAACGTGACAGGGCATGCCCCAGACCCCACCACCAGTGGTACAGCATCCTGCACACCCTCCCAAGGACACACCCCATCACAGCACTGGCCACAACAGCCAGCCCAGATACCCACAGTGGTGCATGGAAGCATGCACCACACAGGATGCAACACAGTGCATGGACAAACACCCACCCATACCCAAGGGCACACCAACACAGGGACACAGTAGTGGGTCAACCAAGCCCCCAGCGTGTGACCATGGCAGCCGTGTACACATGGCCAGAACCCCTCCATGGCACAGGTGTGCCAGCAACCCTGTGCAGGCACCACGACGCTGTACGCCACCAGCATGCGGCCGGAGCACAAGTGACAGACAGTGGCGCACATCCCCTGCAGCAGACACAAGTGACAGCACTGAGTTGGGACAACAACAGTGGAGGCCACAGTGCCACCCAAGGCAGACGTGCACCATACCAGTGACAGGGAGGCAACCCGGCATCGTGCTGGGTACAGTGGTTGTCCAGCATGGGCAGCCACCACTGACATGCCAGTGGACTGTGCAGGTCACAGACAAGCAAGGGTGTCAGCTGCGCAGGCCATGGATGGTCTGACAGGGGCACCATGGACACAGTGCATGCACCGTGGACCACTGCACACAGTCATCCAGTGCACAGGGAACAACACACAAACCACAGACAGTGACTGAGAGCTACGCCCACACCAAAGTCGCCTCCCCTACGGACACACACACATACACGCCCATGACTGCACCACCACTGACGCCATGCACACCACTGCAGCTGAGCACCTTTAGCCTGCTGCAAATCAGAGACCACCACAGTAGGCATAACAAAACAAATGTATTGAAAATGTTAAAACACAACTATTTACAACTATTTACAATTCAGTATGGGGTGAGGGCCACAAACCAGGTGGGGGTGGGTAAGGGGCAGGGGTGAACATATGGGAGAGGGAAGGAGGGGTGTGAGGGTGGGTCCAAGGGGGTAGGGTTGATCCCAGGGCATGTGCACTTCAGTGGGCACCCCGCTCCCTGCTCCGGTGGTGCCTCCCACCATGCCTCCTGCGGATGCCGTGTTGTTCCACCCGCTACAGTATCTCAAGTGAGGCCTGTGCCACCTGCAGCAGCTCCTGCACTGCCCTCTCTATTTGCATCATCCTCCGTCCACCTAGAACAAGGAAGCAGAGTCAATAGGTGTGAATGCCCATCCCCCTGCAGCCCACCCATTGTGCATGGCGTACAGCCGTGGGACATGCCTCTATGATGGTGTCTGACCACCCACAGTGATCGTGTCCACATGACCTGCCCACCCAGGTGCACACAGCCATGTGGACCACTGCACACACCCACTGCCCAAGTCCCACACAGCACCACCGTGGCTGTACAGTGACATGGCTATGCGGTGTGAAGGCAGTGGCACAGCCATGTACCCGGTGCATGCATGGACCACCAGTGATGCACACCCATACATGCAGTGCCACTGGACAGTGCTGACTGTACCATGTGGCGTGCACAGCAGTGGTGTCAGTGGATGGTGGCCATGCCCCGCTGCCTGCCCTGCTAAACAGCATACACAGAATATCCTGGATGAAAGGCACTCACCATCATCGGCCTGGTCGTGGCACTGACCCACGATTGGACCTTCTGCACATGGCCGTTGCTCCCCTCATCTCATGTCGTTGTCGGTCCTCCCTAGCCTGGTGACGCTCATCAGGGCCTAGGGTGCAAACATGGAGAGAGGAACATAAGTACAATCCAGTAGCAAAGGCCCCCCCCCGGGTGTGTGTGATCCCGCACAGCCCAACTATTCTGCAACCCCCCCCACACCACCACCACCACTACTGCCCACACTGGACGGCCCATCCCCCCGTGTGGTGGACACATGCCCACCGCGATACCCGTACGGATGCAACCAGTGTATGGATGGGGCACCTACCTGGTTGTGGAACTGCGCCTCTCCTGGCACATGCCCGCAGGTGGGCAAGCCTGTCTAGGTCCCTCCACTGGAGGTCCCCGTACCTGTGGAGACACTGCTCCACTGATTGGTCCATTCCTGTGGCCTCCTCGAGTGCCACGCCACCTCCTCCCACACGGCACTCCTGGTCCTGTCCAGGGGTGCATCTCCAAATAGTGCACCAGCATGGGGCTCCACTAGTGCCACCAAATTTGCAAGTTCGATCTGGCTCCAAACTGCAGCCCTCCGACGTGCCATCTCTGAAGCAGCTTGGATTCAAAATGGCGCTCCCTAGTGCACGTCCGCCACGTGCAGATGCTGCATGGTACAGCGCTGCCATTCCCTATCACACTGTCACCGAACAACGCGATAGGGGTGCACCCATGCGGACGCGTGGCGCCTAGGGGGCAAAGGTCGGGCATAGGGTCAAGGGTCTCTCGCACACGGACCGCCACAGCGCGATTGGTCCTCCCCGCATGTAGCGCAGTAGGGTGCCTGTGTGGAACTTCCTGTAGTGGTCTACCACGCTGCGGCACCACGGTGCCTATGGCGCTCCAGGGCAAGGGTGCCATACATTTGAACAGCACACTAGCACCCCTGGTACAGTGGTGGATGTGCCCTGCACTGCCTCCCACACTCAGCACATCAGCAGCGTGGCAGGCGTTGGTGTCAGCACCCCGGGCATGCACCGTGAGGTGCCTACTGTGCACGTCACAGAGCTGCGCCTGAGCACAATCAACACAATTGCACAAGGTGCAACAGCGTGATATTCAGCCGGCATATGCAAATCATCTCATCAGCAATTGCATGGTGCAGCTACTGCATTAGCATCCACTTAAATTTGAGCCTCACCTCATTTGCAAGCGTTGCACTATATAAATGTGACACGGGGCTGCAGAGGCCATAGTCTGGTATTGCAGTCTATTGTGGTGGGTTGCATGCTGTTTGCCAGTGTTGACTGTGGTGTGTGGGAGGTGCATGGGACTGCCCAGTGAAAGGTAACACCTGTCATTCCCACAGGCTGTACAATGATTGAACGTGAGGAAGAGGTGGAACAGGAATGTTGGAGGAAGAGGAGGCCCAACTTCACACGGGCAGAAACAGACGCCCTGTTCGAGGCATACCTTGACAGGGAACCGCTGCTCAGTGGACAGCAGGGAACACTACAGGCCCACGCTACGGCATGGGATGAGGTTGCACATGCCGTGAACCAGTGGTGGGCAGCCGGATGTGCCTCGCCTGACGCCACAGGAGGAGTGGATGGCCGGCAGCATGCGGCGTTCTGCCATAGAGGGCATTCCAGGTGATGGCTTCCAGATGGATGGCAGCCCGTCACTGCATGGTAGGTCCTGTGCTGTCACTGTGTGGGTGGCAGGGGGAGTGCCACAGGGTAGGGCGGAGACATTAACGCTACTGTGTTCCCTTGCAGCTCCTGAGCATCTACATGGATCAGTGGTGGTGGGTGTGTCCACCGTGGGTGAGGCCCTGGACACGGAGGAGCGCCCATCCACCTCCACAGGTGTCCGTGAGTCAGTACCACCGCATACCTGCCTGTCTGTCCAGACTGAAGATGGTGGTGATGGTGCTGACGAGTCCCTGCCTGTGTCCTAGCATGACAGTGGCCACGGAATCCAGCATGCTGGGACACAGACTGGTGCCGGATCAGGCACCGATGATGATGATGGATCACACATCCCAGACAGTGATATGTATGGGACGCAGGATGGTCCCACAGTAGGGAACGGCACGAGCGTATCCTTGGGTGGTGCCGCCGTGGAGGCCTGCGTAACATCACAGTCCCAGCCCGTGCCTGTATGCCCCAGTGGGGCAGCACTGGTGTGCGTCCAGACTGGTGGGGCTGTTGCAGATGATGCGTCGGTACCGGCGAGCCCTGGCAATTGGCGGCTGAAGGGGCAGTGCCAGCAGTTGAACAATGGAGACGGGGGGACAGTGTCGGGGGAGCGGCATCAGTGCACCGCCTGAGGACATGCCCAGGTATGGCCCTGGTGTGCAGCACCTGATCTCAAGGGGTGCTGCCTAGCATGGCCGCGAACACCATGAGGGACAGCATGCCGATCAGGCGGATGACCTCTTAGATGAGCACACCCGCATACTCCAGGATTCAGTGGATCAGCAGTTGTGGCTTGTGACGGCGGTGGATACACTCAGTGCGGTCCTGCACCAGGCAGAGGAGCGGCACAGCAGGGACACCAGTCTGCTCCTGGCAGGGATGGACCAGCTGCGAGAGGATGTGACCGCCGCCATTGACAGGCAGACACAGGCATTCACAGCTGTCATGGCCACAATGGGCACCCAGTTATTTGCCCATGCGCCGCAGACACCATGCAGTGCCATGTCCACCCCCATTCCTAGTGTTGTGCGACACCTCCCATGTCAACACCGTGTTCGGCTGTGGGCATACCGAGCACCCTAGATGCAGGCATGTTCAGTGAGCTGCAGACCCCTGCATGAACACGGTCACGTCCCACAGCGTCACCCCTGGTGGTACATCTTTGCCACCCCAAGAGGCCAATGGTCAGCCTGGCATGGCTGGCAGATCTCAGCAGGGCCACCCACGCATCTGTGGCAGCTGTGGCACTGTGCCGCATGACTGACCTGTCTCCCACCATGGCCACTGTCTGCCACTGCCCTGTGTGAGGTGTGTTGTGCACCGTGAGACACACGGTTGGGGTACCAGGCCCTGCACACACACAGTCCATGTGCACACACCCCCAGCTGCTGGCCACTGTGGTGTGTGCATGATGATGCCTGCGTTGCACTGTCCGCCAGTGTGCAATGGTGCCCAGCATCTGATGCACGCACAGTGACGGCCACTGGGCGTTGCCATGTGTGGGCCTGTGTGTGGATAGGTGTTGCAGTCGTGGTCGGCGTGCCTTCTACCCCTTGTGCATGTCTTGTGGGGTGGGGGTGTGTGCGTGTGTGCACGTGTCATGTTTGGCCATGCCCATCCCTGACAATGTGTGCTGATCCATGCTCAGTCCCATTCACTTGCCACCATCCACCCCTGGGGTTCGTCCATGCATGTGTGTGGGTTGTGCCCTTGCCATTGGTGGTTGCACACGGCCCCGTGACCTACCTGTGTTGGCCGAAATGCTCCTCTGTGATGGTGTCCTGGTGCAGCTGAGCCATCATGACCAGGCAGGGGTCCCTTCACCCAGGGGGTGGCTGCTCATCACCGTCTGGACCGGCGTCCTCATCATCCCCATCGCTGTCCCCCTCTTTGACCTCTACAGCTATCCCACAGTCGTTGGCCATGTTGTGCAGGATGCAACAGACCAGGAATAGCCCACAGGTCTTCGAGGGGCTGTATTGTAGGGCACCGCCAGATGTGTCCAGGCACCATGAATTCAGCATCCTAAACACACGCTCGATGATATTACATGTGGTGGCATGTGCCTTATTCTATCGTTGCTGCCATGGGGTTATGGGGCGCTGGTACAGTGTGAGCAGCCAGGGACGGAGTGGGTATCCACTGTCACCTGTGTATAGAGGGTGTACATTAGTATGGTGGTCTGCATTGCTCTGCCATGGGCTGTCAAGACCGGTACCCGTGGCACCTCTGACTATGCCTCCCCCCCACAGCTGCCCATGTCATCCTGTATGTTGTGCATACTCACCCACTAGGTGGCCAGTGGGGATATCCCCACTCTCAAACCTATGGCACAGTGCTGACTGGTGCCAGATGAAGGCGCCATGTGCTCCCCCAGGGTGCGTGGCACAGACATTGGTTACACGCCCCCTGGCATCGCACACCACCTGGCAGTTGATGCTGGAATATCCCTTGCGGTTACGATAGGCAATGCCTTCCGGGCCAGGTGGTGTGCGGATGACCACATGGGTGCAGTCAATGGCCCTGAGCATGCCACGCATGCGTGCTACTCTGTGGAACTGTTGTATGTGTGCTGTGTGCTTCGCCTGTGTGCTGGGGAAATGGATGTACTCCGAAGCATGTGGCAGCAGTGCGCTGAGGAATTGTGTGAGTAGGCATGACGCAGCCTACTGGGTTATGCCTGTCATGTCCCCTGTTGATCTTTGGAAGGTGCCCATGGTGAGCAGGCACATGACAGCTGTCACCTTCGTCTCCACTGACAGAGCATGGCTCCGTCGTATGGGTGCCTGCATCTCATCACTGCACAGCTCACAGAGCTGCCTCAGGATCACCCGGTTCAGGCGGTACCGGGCCACAATCTCTGTATCACTATACTGCTCGAAGGTGATGCGGGCTTGGTACTGCCTGTTGGGGGCGTACTGCCGACAGGCCCTTCCACGGCCGTGCCCCCCTGCTGCCTGCCTTCTCACACCCCTCATTACTGCCTCCATCTGTATGGTGGCACTGGCCATGTCCCTGGCTGTTGTTCACCCCACTGGCAGATGTTGTTCCGGTCCCCCCACTGTCCTCTATGCTGCTCCCCCTGCACCGGGTACACCTCCGGCCTTCTGCTGTCCTGCCTCCTGCCACTGCCCTAACCACTCTGCAGCACTGCCCTGTTGTCCCTGTTCTGTTTCTCTGGCTCCCCAGACCTGTCCTGCATGGCACAGGTGTACCCTGTCCTGCTCCTCCACTGTCCCTCTCTCTGGTCCTCTCTCTCACCCCCACTGCAGGCCATCCTGTAGCGTTCTTGCACCTCTCTCTTGCTCCTTTTTAGTTTGGCTCACTTCCGTTATGGCGCAACTTCTGCTGCCTCCCCTACTGCGTATGGAGCATGTAGTTGAATATCGCATTGTGCCATTTATTCATGGTTCCTCCCCCTACGGTTGTGCATGCATTCATTAACATTGAGCTCTTGCACATTGCAACTTGGCGGCTCAGCTGCCTCCTGCTGAATATCCGCACAATGACATGTTTGGGCACCTAGCGGCTAAGCATCTCTGTTGATCATGGTGCAACCTTTTTGAATATCTGGGCCTATGTGCTTTATTTGTTATTGAATCTCTCTTACGATTCTGTACTTGTTGGTAGCAAGTGTTTGATTACATGAGGGGTACAGGGCAGCATATAGCCTTAATAGCAATTAGGAATACAGGGTCACCATGCATATAAATTTATTCCTGTAGAGTTCTTAGGTGTATCCCTTTGTTAATTGCTAAAAGTTATATGCAAATTTTTCAATAACCTCCCCAATTATGTATCTAATGGGGTGTGGATCCTATTTTTCCTTTGTAAGTGGTTCCTATATATGTTATCAGTTTGCTAACCTTCTGTGCAAGATTGTATGTATTTAGTTACAAAATTGTAAATAAAATCATTAACAAAAAAAAATTCAGATGTGATCAGATGTGGACCCTGTCCCTCACCCTTAACTTCCTAATTGGGGCTACTTTGTCACAAACTGCAATAAACTAGGAAGACATGTAATCTAATATGGAATTGATTTCTGGAATACAAAAAAGAAAATGAAATAGGCCATCAAAATTCCACATAGACCTTGAAAAAGTAAACATTGGGGGAGGACGGGCCTTCTAGCAGACCAAGTGCAAACAACAGGACTGTGGTCACCCAGTGCATCAAAAAGTGTCCAAGCTTGGAGAATATGATCAACTCTGGATGTCAAAATGTAATCAATTAAACTACTACACCCAGTCCAGTTTACCAGAGTAGGATGTTGGATTACCTGAGAAAGACCTATTCCCTCCAGTTTGTCCCTGTATTTCACATCAGCTATTTTCATCCAGTTGACATTCGTATGTCCAAGAAGAGCAATTGCTTTAGAGTCACCTTTGGACATATGAAAACCCACCAGCATAGAAAAGCCACCATCAGAACAACCTGGGGGAAAGTAAAAAGCACCAACAAAAAGATGTTTAAAATTCATACTAACATACTATTTGCCAGCAGATTAGGCCTTACGGTCTATCGAGTCTGCTCGAACCTTAGATCCTTAGTTGGGTGCCGAGGCCCTCCCATCCCTTGTGCTCCAGAAACCCCTATCATCCATCCCCACCCCCCGGGACAGGCCATCATCTGATACATCCACTTTCTGTGTCTGTCCCATCCTCTCTTGAAGCCCTCCACTGTGGATCTCTGAACCAGCTCGCCAGGCAATGCATTCCAAGGGTCCACCACCCTCTCAGTGAAAACCTCCTTCTCTCCCCCACCCTTCCACCTTCCAACTTCAAACCATGCCTCTGGTGATACCTCCTGCTTTAGTCTAAAGATCCCTCCATGTTTACTCTATTTATTCCCTTGAGGTATTTGAAGACCTCAATCATGTCCCCGTCTCTCCTCTCCTCCAGTGAAAACAGGCAGAGCTCCTCAAGTCTATCCTCATCGTCAAACTCCTAGCCCTCGATCATCTTAGTTGCCCTCCTCTGTACCCTCCAGGAGCTGTATGTCCCTCTCAAGTGTGGTCTCCAGTACTGTACACAGTACTCAAGGTGTGGTCTAACCAGTCCACTGTACAGTGGCAGAATCACTTCCTTGCTCCTAGAGGTGATCCCCCTTACGATGCATCCCAACATCCTGTTTGCCTTGCTAGCCGCTCTCCTGCACTGCTCAGAGTTATTCATACATGCATCCACCATGACCCCTAGGTCTTTTTCCCCTATTGAGGCCTCCAGTGCCTCCCCTCCCAGGGTATACCTGTGTTTAGGGTTTCCGACCAAGATGCAACACCTTGCACTTGGTGATATTGAAATTTAATTTCTATGTGTGAGCCCAGCTTTCCAGGGTGTCCAGGTCCCCTTGCAGGGCCAACCTCCTCTCTTCTCCCTCCACTACTGCTCCCATCTTGGAGTCATCCACGAAGAGACTCATTTCACACCCTATACCCTCTCTGATGTCCGATATGTATGCATTAAACAGGATCGGACCCAGGACCGAGCCCTGCGGTACCCCACTACCAACCTCTCTATGGTTCGAGAGCTCCCCACAGACCACTACTCTCTGGGTGCATCCAGCTAGCCAGTTTTCAATCCATCTGACCATCAAAGGGCCTACTCCTAACCCCATCAGTTTCTCCACCAGACCATTGTGGGGGACAGAGTCAAACGCCTTGCTGAAGTCCAAAAATAATACATCCACAGGCTTTCCCCTGTCCAGTTCTGTTGGTACCCATTCGTAGAACTCCACAAGGTTGGTTTGACATGACCTACCTGGCACAAACCCATGTTGCCGACTATCCAGACCTCCCACCTCCTCCAAGTACACCCCCAATTGTTCCTTTAGTATACTTTCCATTAATTTTCCCACCATCGAGGTCAAACTGATGGGTCTATAGTTACCTGGTACTTCCCTCGACCCCCCTTTATGGATTGGCACCACATGTGCCTCTCGCCAATCCCTAGGTACCCTCCCTGTCTCAAGTGACCTGTTGAAGAGCTCCACCAGGGGTGCAGCCAGTATGTCCGCCAATTCCCATAGTACTCTCGGATGAATGCCATCCGGCCCAGGAGATTTGTCTTTCTTTAAGGCCTTGAGGGCTAACCACACCCTTTTGGCGGAGATAGCATCATCTGTCCCCTCCACCTTACTGGCCTTTTTATCCTTATCCAGATGTGACACCCCTGGGGTACCTCTCCCTCCCTCTTGCTCCATTTCTGTTGCTCCCCTGATCCCACTTACTGCCACTTCTATCCCCTTCGTGCCTTGCTTTGTAGATATCCCATCCCCCTCCCTAGTGAACACAGAGGCAAAGTACTCATTAAATACCTCTGCCTGGTCCCTCGCCTCTTCCACCCACCCTCCTTCTGATCTCAATCTGCTGAGATGGCCCTTAGTTTTTCTCTGCTCCCCAATGTACCGGAAGAACCCCTTTTCCCCTCCATGTATCCCCTGCGCTAGCCTTTGCTCTTTACTGGACTTTGTTCCCTTCACCATACAGGTGGCTTTTCTAGATGCAAGATGGTACACTTCCTTATCCCTATCCCCTCTTGTTGTTTTATATTTTTTGTAGGCCGCCTTCTTTTCTCTGACTGCTACCTGTACCTCACTGGACCACCAGCATGGTTTATGTGACCTTGCTCCCTTACGTTTCAACTTAGCGCAGATCCTGACTGCCTCATGAAGTCCCCGTTTTATGACCTCCCATCTCCTTTCCACACTTGTCATTGATGTAATCCCCTTCAAGTGATCCTTGAGAATATTTCCCATGCCCACAAAGTCTGCCCCCCTGAAGTCCACTGCCAGTGTCCTAGATCTCACCCCCATGCTTATTTGAAACCAGACAGTATTGTGATCGCTTCCAGTCAGGGGGTCCTGTACAACCATGTCCCTTACCAGATCCCCTTCTCAGAACCACGTCCAGGACATGCCTCCTCCCTGTGGGCTCCATCACATGCTGTGTTAAGAACACATCCTGAAGCCGTCCAGCAGCCTCTGCTCCTTGGCCACCTTAGAAGACATGGTTCCCCAGTTTGTACCTGGCATATTAAGGTCCCCCATCAACACCACTCCTTCCCCTTTTGATCCACACTGGGCAATGATGTTGTCCAGCAAACCATCCTCTAGAACATCACTCATCCCGGGGGTCCTATATACTACACCCAGCTTGACCTTATCTCCTGCTGGGGATCGTAAGGTGACCTATAAGGCCTCCACATTTCCCTCTGCCTCTTCTACCCTAGCAATTTCTATGTCATCTCTAATGAACATAGCCACTCCACCCCCTCTGCCCTCCTTTCTATCCTTCCTAAGTGTAGTGTACCCTGTATGTTTAGGTCCCAGTCATGGTTTTTGTTGGTCCACGTCTCCGTGACTGCCGCCACATCCACCCCCCCCCCGAACAGCATGGCCTGGAACTCTGGCAACTTGTTTCCCAAGCTCCTGGCATTTACTAACACCAACCCCCACCCTTATCCCTGATCCTCTTTGTGAACCCCCCAGATTCCTTATACTTCCATCCTCCTCTGCTCCTCCTGAAACCTCCACCCCCAGTCTGTTTCCCCCTCCCCCCTTGGGCTTAAGTTACTCCCTCATCTGGAGGAGAGGGCTTCTGGTCAGCCCTCCTTATTCCTTCCCTCCTCACAAGTTTAAAACCCCACCTTTCTTGAATGTAGTCAGCCATCCCTGTTTAAGGACTTCCTTCTCTAATGGGGCAAGATGAAGCCTGTCCTTGGCATATAGTCCCTTATCCTCCCAAACTCCATTCCAGTTCCCAACACCCCAACCCACTCTCTTCACCCCACTCTGAGCAGTCATTAACCTCCGTGAGCTTCATTTTTTCTCCACTGAGGCCTTTGGTACTGGCAATATCTCCGAAAAGGAAATGTTGCATCCATTATCCCGACAGACTCTGGCAAGTTCTTGGATCTTGCTTGGATTTCAAAATGCTATTTCCTCTAGATCGTTAGTCTCAAATGCACCAGGAAATCCGTTCCCTCCACAATCCCTAACCATTTCATACACTATGAACTTTGCTCTGTGCACTGTCAGCCCAGAGATACTCACTACCTTCACCTGGCTATGGCATCCACCCCTGTCCTCCACTGGATGCCCTAATCATCGAGTCTCCAATAACAGAACCTTAACACCGCCATCATCCTTATGGTTACCTCCACTATGCCCTCTCAGCCCCCTTCCCCCTTTATTCATGATCTCAATTCCATGGGAGTCTTCCTGCCTTATTAGAGACCCCTTGCTCCCTCCCTTTCTGCCTCTCTCGTTATTTTGCCCACTTAACTCAAACCCCTCTGAATAGGTGTCCCTTTAACCTCTCTTATCCAAACCATTTATCCTGGCCCTGATGGTTTCCCTTCCCCCACTACCATCCTCCCCCTTGTAATAGTCCCCTGCCTCCAGAGGCTCTCTGTGGGTCCCCTTTAGCTAGGGCCCCATCCTTGGTACTGACCCCCCTGCTGAAGGGGGGCTCCTCTCCCACCTCCTTGTCTCCCAGTTTCTCTCCAATCATGCTGTCCTCCCTCATGTCTGCAATATGTTGCATCTCCCCCATTTGCTTAACATTTATGTTTCCCCTTCTCCCTCTGGGAATATTTCCATCCTTTCCATTGCCGGTCTGTGATGCCCTATGGGTATCCAACTCCTTCCCCCAGCCTCTGTATCAGTTTCCTCATTTCCACCAACCCCTTCCTCCCCCTCTAGGTTGCTTAGTAGCTCAAATTTATTGTGACACTCTGTCAGCCTCCATCAAGTAACCCGAGTTTCCCCTGACTGCACCTCTAAACTGCCCCTCTTCTTCCCCTCTTGCTCAGTTCACCTTAGGAGCTCCCTTCCCACAGTCTGCTGTTTTAGGCTTCCCCACAACAGCCCCTCCTGACTCGTCCCCCTCCACTCTCTTTGTATTCAGAATGTTCCCCCGTACTCTTTCCCCTTAGCGTCAACATCTCTATCTAAGGGTCCTCTGTCCCTAATATCCCCCCTCCTGCTTGCTGTAACATAACGTCCTGTAATTTCAGAGCATTGCCCCAGCCTCCCCTCAGCCCCACCCTTCTGCTGCCCATATCCACACCCCTTATCCTTGGACCCCCCCCCAGCTTACTCCTTAACCAATATACCTCACTCCTGATACAAGATAGCTGTCTACAGAGTGGGCAGCCTCCATCTCTCCAGGCTCAATTGAGAATTATTGCCATCCCACAGCCTGTGCAGCCTACAACCCTTCTGAAGATGCCTGCCATGGTGGAATATGGTGACCCTGTTTATCCCCCTCTGTTTATAATGGCACACCCCCTTTTCTCAGTCCCTTTCCCCTGGAATACAGTTTCTCTCTATACTGACTGCAGTTATTTACAAACCCAATTTCAACCCCACCAATAAAGTTCCCAAGTCTCACAAACACATACAGTCCAGTGTGTGTTCAGTCCCACTAACAGTGTGTGTATGCAGACATCAGGTACCGTATGATGTCACAGGCCCACCAGCTCCTGTTGCTTCAAATTTCAGTCCCAAACAGAAATACTCAGCCCTTCAATCCCAACCCCCAGTGGCTTTTCAGTATTTAAGAAAGCCTACAAAACAGGATAGGTGGGAGGGCTCTTACCAAACACCAGGCAAACAACACATTTAAATTTCACTCTAATTATCACTGCCAAACAACTGTTCCCAAGCCTCCAAAGTTACAATATCACAGCCCAAGTAACAGTTCTAACTCAAGGTAATAATTTTTAACACAAAGTACTAATTTCACTTACAAAACTATTCAAATATTTCAGTTAAAACAGAATATAACCCCAGACCTCTGTCCTTACCAACCTGCTGCTTATGTTCCCAAGTGAACAATTCCCTAATAATATTTTAATTGAAACAAATCACAATTAGTTTTCTCACAATCAGATTCATCTAACGTAGCAGTTACAGTAGATCTACCACATATTAGGATCCCCTCTTCCCTTTTACCCTTCCTATTACTACGAAATGTGCCATAATTAGACAGTGTGATCTCATCATTAGATGTTTTACTCATCAGCCAGGTTTCTGACACTGTCACAATATCAAACTGATGCATATACATCCAGGCTTTAAATCCATCAAGTTTTGCTAAAACACTCCTGATGTTATGATGAACCATTGTTAAAGATCCCATCTTAGCATCTGCAGACTGACAGGAACCTTTTACAGGAGGAAGCCCCAGAATTGTCTGAATATTGCCAGATACCAAGAGGAACAGTAACATCTGTAACCTCTTGCACTGGTACTATTCAGTTGTACAGACTCTCATTTAGACAAACTAGTGCAGTTAGGAGAAGCTGTTGTCCTGCTTAGGGTTACCACCTTTTAAGAAGCCCAAAGTGGGACATTTCTTACTGAAACTGGATTTTTCGCAGGGCAATATGTCATCTTGACCAATGCAACAGACACGTTTTCTCTAAATAATAAGAATTAAGAGTAAGTGTTGTAGTTTTTTAGTTGTTTCTTATGTTTTTTATTATTCTAAGGTATTTTAGTTAAGGTATTATAGTTTTTTTGCAACATTTAGAGGAAAATCAGAAAATATTTTTTCTACTATAATGTCAGGACATTTAGTATTTTTCATGTTTTTCTGCAGGACACAGCTGCCCAAATCAGGACTGTCCTGCGAAAATAGGGACAGGTGATAACCCTAGTCCTGCTGCATGCACCCCTTTTGGCCACAGGCAACTGTGGGCAACCATTAATTTTTAACAAGAACAGATTAACTCAGTATATCTGTTGAAGAAAATTGTGCACAGAGTACTGGCAAGACAACCCCTGGTCAGACTATTGATTGATTTACTAGGTAACATAGAACTGCATAGAATAAAAAGTGAAAAACACTCAAAAATATTTTAAACAAAATCATCTTGAAATTCATAGTATAGATGGGTATAGTAACCAGCCCTGGCTCCTTTGCTCCACTGACTCCTACTTCCCACTTTGCCCCAGAAGCTACTGCCAAGACACCATTCATCTAGTACTGCAGATATTTAAACATAGTAGCCCTACCTCCAGGTGCTGCCACCACCTGTCAGAAGGAAGGACGCTCGAGCGGGTGGTTTACAGTGGAACTGAGCTCATAACTTAAACACTGTCAACTGATCGCAGTACTACAGGGGTGCTGTACTTTTGGGGTGTGTCACCCTTCAGATGAGATGTTGAATCAAGGTCCCTTCTACCCATCTCTGGTGCTGTCCTGGTGGGTGTCCAGATAGAAGTAAAAGAACCAAAGGCACTTTTCGCAAGAGCAGGGGTTTTCCCCTGTGTCCTGGCTCCTTCCCATAAAACTGGTTCATGCAGTTGTCCAAGGCTGTGTGTTGGTGTTGATGTGTGAAATGGATGCCACTACACATTCAGTCACTTCACTACCAGCCTAGCATTGCTTGCAAAGTTTTGGTATACAGCGTGTATGAAAAGCACTATATACATGCTAATTATTATTCTTCAAACAGTGGGAGCACAAAATAGGGATTGGCTGTTAACTTTGCAAAGCAGTTAATAACGGGTAGAGCAACAATTTGTGATTTTGGGACGGCTCTATAACATATATTATGGACCTGTCCCACAATCATAAATTTGCAGTCAAGTGTCCAAGCAATATGCTCAGATGTCACTGGCCAGCATATACCAATGGTGTCATCTCAGTTAATTCTAGGTTTAATCCCTGATTCTCTTGTTATACAGAAGATGCAGGTACTCTGAGTTTTGCCAGCAGGATTAGCAGTAAAGCAACTGTTTTTATGCAGTTGAAAGGTGGGTAAAATACCTCACATTCAAGACTAGATTTATTACATGGGTAATATGGTGAACAATGACAAAATTAATTATTTTTTCCTGAACAAATCTTAACCTTTTGAAAAACTCTGGTCCCCATTCCTAAAGCTGTTTAAAACATAGTATGTTAGATTTAAAAAATACTGTATACCTTTTGAACCTAACTCAAGTGCATTCTGAGCTCTGAATCTTATAGGTATTCTATATGCTATTGCATTTTTATGAAATGGGTTTAAGATTGAGAGTCCTCTGACTCGTTGTTAGCCGTACGCTGAAAGTGTCTAGTGCATGGCTAAAACCAAGTACTGGCAGCCTGGACACAGCACAAAAAAATCAAATACATGCACATTTAGAATGTTTAAAAAAGTTTTGAATGTTAACATCGGCCATGTTTTTGTGTGTTCAACTTCACCATAAAACTAATCAAAAATGCCTCTGTACAGTACCGTTTCTTTAAAAAAAAAAAAACTTAGTTTTTTGAAAATGTTATAGTTTTGTCCTCTGCTTTCAGAAAAATCTTCATTCTGCCTGTTACTGTCTCTCCCTCAACTGACCAACTGCCTGCTCGATGGCCAACCTGCCAGTCGCTCGCTTGTTCCCTCCATAAACTGCTCACTTCTTTGACAACCACTGACATTTATTTAGTTATTGATTGATTCATTCATTCATTCATTCATTTAACATGTGCTTTTCCCAACTGCTACTGATATTCTTGCTCTGTGACTGCAGTGCCAAGGCTGCGGTTGCTGATCTAGTTGAGTGTCTCCTTCCCCGCATGCTAAAGACATTAGCAGGGTCTTCTCACCCACGCTAACCACTACTACAAAACAAATTAATGCCACTTCCAAATTCTGGATTTTCAATAATTCAGCCTTGTCCTCTGGATTTTCAATGGGACTGGGGAGGGAGTGAGTACTGCCATGATAATCACATGAATAAAAGTATTACAACAATGAGGCCACTGTAGGACAAAAGTCCTTAAGTAAAAAAAAAAAGATACAGTACACTGATGCCGGCGGAGGAACTAGTTTATTTAAAATTAACACAAAGATTTAACTCTTTTATTACTTTATCCTGTAAATTTTTATTTGGACATGTATGTAGAATTCTGATGTCCATTTCATAAACACAGTAAGACACTCCAGGGTTGTGTGCTAGACACTTCCAATGCACAAGCAGGGGCTGAAGGCATGAGGCCACTAGAAATCTTTAGTGCACACTCCATTGTCTCTTATTGCTTACATATTTATGTTTTCTTTTGTTGCTGTGTTATTTCATGTCACATGTTATGATTATTTATTGGATTTGATTATTATTTTAAATGAAAACATTTTTATGAAAAAAAAATAACTGGGTGATGATGGTGGAGTACCTTTGAACCAATTAGTGTATGTCTACTTGGTTTAAAACCCCACTTCAGATTATTGAATGATTGATGTAAGCAATAAGACATGACAGGGTGTGGATTATGGTGTGATAACCACACTCCTAGGGGTGCAGTTAGGCACGAGGCCAGAGTGTCTTATTGCGCTTATAAAATGGCCATTTATTTTTACAAGCAGTTTTTTTTTTATTTTGAAACCCATTTTTAAACAAGTAAAAATGTAAGTGAATCCGTGCTTTTAACATAAAATAGTCCTTCCGCCTATTGGTGCTAGATTAAAATAGTGTTATACAGTGTGTGCCTCCCTGCCCACTTAAGCTTCATATTTCCCTGCCAGCCACAACTCACAAATGCTGCTTTTTTTATTCTAAGTATGACACATGATATAGCCGTGTTACTTTATTTCATTCTCCTCACTCTATAGACACAACTAAAAGGAAGCCACAACAGAGGCTTCTCAGTTTCCCAGTGCTGTAAGCATGAGTGTGGTTCAAAACTGCCACACTCAACTGACAGCATCATGAACTGCTCGCTCTGTCCTAAAAGATAAACAGCTGGGTGAGTCATTTACCACCTTTTCTCTTTGTTTATATAGTATTATTGCTTACTTTCTTCATTCTGTGTTTTTTTTTTCTCTGTGTTTCCCCACATTCGAGAAATGGAATGTTTATCATGGAATGTTTACCATGGAATACAGGGATTCAAAATGCTGCTCAGTTCTACAAGTAGAATGTTCCTTTACTAACATACTGTACACACACAACAAAGGCCTGTTTTAGAGCCAGAGACTCAATTTTCTAACTGTCAGGGCAAGCAGTAGAGTATTCCCTGATGAGCAGGTAAAGATAGAAGAGGGATTTTTCACTGTTAGCTAAGAAACAGTTGTAATGAAAACTATAAACAATACTTTGTTTCTAATTTGTTCATGTGTGTAAGGAGTGTGGTGCTCTGGTAAACAACATTTAATTAATTTGTTTTATTTTATGTTTAAGGTAGTTTTTTTTTTTTAGGGCCCAGTTGAAGGTTTATACAATGTAAAGGTAGCAGCCATGTTTGTGGTGAAAGATCATTTCTGGTTGTAGGGAGAATGATGGAAGATAGTTCTGGTTGTAGGAGGACTGATTTTCTTATTGTGTGATGTGGTTTAGGACCAGGATGACTGTCCATATATAGAGATTTAATGTATGGTCAGCTGATCTCTCTTGGCCAATGAGATTTCTGGATTTTTGCTTGCCATTTTATAATGACTGACTCATTCACTTGGTAACTGAGTTGACTTTTAGACCGAAACTGCCTGTTTAAGAGAGTGACCCAGGCATCACACATATATACATATGTAACCCCCTTGTTCCCAGGGGTTACAAGAATCTCGGTTAGAATTACAGTAGTGGTAGGCAGGGAAGGCAGCTAGTGATTTTCCAGTAACTGGATTTCACTCTATCTCTCTGTGTTGTCAGTCTCAGCTGAGAGCCGGAGAGGTGATGTCACCATAGAATTCTTGCACCAGCATAAACCACACAGCCAGTTGCTGTGAGTGAGGGAGATAGAATTCTGTAGTCAGTCTGGTTACAGAGCTCAGTGTGAGCAGTAGCAGTTCCAACAGCAGCTCTGAGTGGAGCTGCAGTGTTCCAGCTTTCTCACCCTAGTGGAGTATAGCATTTTCCAGCTTTGTCTAAGTGGTGGAAATCGTCTCCAGGGATTTACTTGTTCTTCATCCTAGGAGGGATGGAGCAGGCTGCCAGGATGTTAGGGGCAATTCTCTGATCCTACCAGGACATTGTGAAGCTGCCTTGTGTGACTACTTCTGTGAGTACTTTTGTTTGTTTAAGACTGTCCAGGTGTACCTGCATTTTTTGGGTGAATTCTCTAACAAAGAGACCCTGTCACCTAAACATTTTAAAAGTCAGCTGTTCCACAGTGGAGTCCTGTCTGTGACTGCCAAGTGAGCGGGACTTTTGTTCTTGGCAACCCTGTGGTGTCCTGTGAGGATGTTAAATGTGAAATACATTTCTAGAAAGCATCATCAGTACATTTTGGACAACGTGAGGTGTATTTACCAGCGGGATGGCCGAGTATGAACTTGGAAACAAAAGGTGGGAGAACCCCCATTTGCAGTAACCAGTTTAGCACTCTGGGTTCTGAAGGGCACCTGTCTTTTCTGTCAGTGCATGTGGCCAATGCCTTAAGAAACTTTTACCCCAGTGAGTGGATTTTCTCCAGTTTTACTCCAGTGAGCGGGGTTTCTCCAGTTTTTCTCCAGTTTTACCCCAGTGAGTGGGTCTTCTCCAGTTTACCCTTGTATGTGGGTCCTCCATTATTGAGCCTCTAGTGCTCCAATGTGGTCTGTGTGCCACAAGTTAATCCTATGCAATACGGGAAGTGATCAAGTACTGGCCGTATTTGCCATTTCTAGAAGAAAGTGTGTGTTCTAAAGGTGGCTAGTCCACAAGGTCTACAGTCATCCTATGCCAAATGGGAATTCTTGGAGTTCTGTATCTCAAATGTCTGCATTTACCATGTGTGTAACCCTTGGGGGTCCATCTTCGCTTTGTGTTGTTCCTACTTTGTTACGGAATAAAGCCACACTCTAGAATCCCAACCTGGTATGGACATTTATGTTATTGCTTCTGTGTTGGAGTTACTTGAGTACCCCTGTCCAGAAGCGTAAACCAAGCATAGCCCCGAGCAAGTG
The DNA here is from genome assembly GCA_016271365.2 of Neoceratodus forsteri. Lineage (NCBI taxonomy): Eukaryota > Metazoa > Chordata > Ceratodontiformes > Ceratodontidae > Neoceratodus > Neoceratodus forsteri. Next base: position 141,875,755 of record CM028131.1, on the reverse strand, counting down.
TTTTCTCTCTGGGACCTGGATTGTTTGGCCAGGTATTGGTCCCACCAGGTGTGTGCCAGGTATTAGCCGCACTTGGTTTGTGTTTTATAATTTCTACTCCATCTGCATATCCCACCTTGTCTATGGTGGCAAAACAATGTAACCCCTACCCCTCTTTTTTCCCCTAGACTATGGGAGGTGTGCCTGCTAGTTAAATAAGGGGCAGGTGGGGATGTTACAAAAATGGGGGCTCGTCCGATGATGTTGTTTATTTGGGGAGAAAACGTTGGATAGTTTGCTTGGGGTATGGCTAGTGTTTTGTCTGTCTGGCAGTGTAGTAGCCCAAAACTGGAAGGGAAACTTTGTTCCAAAGGATCTGCCTAAGATAGTGCCATCCGTATGTGCCACTGTGTGCCTGCTGTTCAAATGCTGCTGTGTGTTTGTGACATCTTTACCAAGGGACTGTAAAGCCAGAATGTGTATGCCCTTTTCCTCCATCAAGAATGCTATTAGAACTTTTAAATTTCAAGTTTTTTATTGTCAAAAGTAATGTGGACTTCGGGAAACAGAGCGATAAATGTGCCCTGAAAATTTCATGACCTTTGTGTGTGAATTGGGGAAGCCACTAAAGAAATAGCCACGTTCTGAGTAAAGAAATGGTCAAAAACAGCACTCCCACTGTGAAATTTCAGCTGAGAAAAAAAGTTCAGTTTGCAGTTTAAATTTTGCCCTGCTCGACGATCACCGTGGAGGAAGAGCACGAGGAGAGAGAGAGAGAGAGAGAGAGAGGCTCATTTGCATGGCGTTGAGTAATTGGTGTGACTGCAATCAGTCCCGCCCCTAGCCAGCTTCAGAGTGCAGCCTAGAGTTCAAGAAGGAGAGAGCGAGTGGTGTGCGAGCTGCTCAGCCAGGAGAAACCATCAAGGGGCTTGTGAACATTCTAAATCTGTAAATACAGACTTTTTCTTTTAAAATTCAGGCTCAACCCATTATCCGACTGATAGGGAAGAAAGTGTGGCATTCGTGGTAACAATTGGTGGGATCACCAGCCCGTTTCACCCCAGAGGCCTTCCAGGATCAGCTTTAGGCCGAGAAATTTCCACCGGAGCAAGCTAGCTACTGATTCAGTGAGTACCATTCAAAGTTTCTGTGCCTCAAACTGTGTGTGATTTTAAAAGCCAGCTGGATCTGTGTGTGAACAGTGAGATTGTTTTGCAAAGAAGGACTGTGAGTTGGAACCTGAAACACAACAACCAAAATTTCTGAGCATAGACTGTGAGCATGTATAATGGATTCAGCAGCAGTAAAATGTTCTAAGCAAGTGAGAGACTTTGAGTTGTGTATTAGGCTGCAACAAACAGGCAATCCTGTAAAGAAATACTGGGGCTTTCAGCGACTTTAAGAATGTATAAATAATTGATTTGTCTGCTAATCATAAAGTCCAAAAAATCATATGAATGTGCTGAGAAGTGTTAAAGCAGTGCAATCGATAACAGTTTGAGCAGGAATCAGTAGCTGAAAGGTCGGATGCGTAGTTTTATTTGAGCCAGAGACAGATTTGATGCCAGAGGAGTGCTGCCACTGCCATTACAGGGCAGGGCAGTAAATGTAAACACAGCAGCAGGGAGCCATTTTAAGAAACTGTTCAGAGTATCGTGAACCAGTAGTAATAACAGACTTTATGTGTTTATTTTCAGATATGGCTTTGGGGACATCTCGCTACCCGTATCATGCTCAAGCTATGATAGCAGAGGAGGTTGCCAAACTAAAGGAAATAGAGCATGTTTTCTATGGTGAAGGGTTGCCTCCACATGTTGCAATACCCAACTACCCTGTGAGAGTATGCTTAATGTGCCTCAAGGCTGGAAGGGATGTGTTTTTAATTCCTCATTGTTCAGGTTGCCTAGTGAAGTATGGTCTGTCCAAGTCACCACAAATTCATCTGGCTCCCACCTGGACCAAAGTAGGAAACCTTGCATGTAGCAGTACACAGCACCAGGTTGAACCTGTTGGGGGAGGCCCCGTAGAGTGTGGCACAAAGGAAGAGAGTATGGATTTACTGCAAGGACAGACATCTCGTGATGTTTCCTTGCCTATGTCTCATATGGACAGTGTGGAGAAAGGATCTGTGGACCCATGGAGAGAGGGTCCTAGCCTAGTAGGGGAGGATGACGTTCGAGAAACTTTGGATTGGGAGGTGTCTACCTCCACACCCAGTGAGGAGTGGATTGTCTCAGGAGAGAGGGCAACTGCTCACTCCTGGACCCAGGTCCGAAGTGAGGAAGAAGAGGATGAGAATATGTATCTTCATGTTGATGGTCCCAGTGAGCGGCCTCAAGCTCTTGCCTCAGAGGAGCCAGAGAAAGAAGATAGTGACTCCACTGCCCTGCCTGCAGAGATGGTAGGGGGCAAGTTCTTTTGTCCTTTAAGTATGCTGCACTGGATGAACCAGGACTAGTCACCCCGGAGCCATGCCAATGGCCGTGTACTTATGAAGATTAGTAAGGAGGAGAGACTGATTCATAGGAGGTCTGATGCCATATATGGGAGGTCTTTTCCTACCTTTCTTCATAGAGTTTGGGAGGAAATTGAGCAGAGTGGACAATCCTGGTTATTGGAGGAAGCAAGCAAGAATCTGCATCCAGGTGAAACCCCTTGTGTCAGAGACAGAGTCTTCAGTGATAGACTGAAATTCTGGAAATTGGGGAGGACATTGTTTATCGACACTGTGAGATTTGTGGACAAAGCAGGGAATGAGACATTCCACAACATCAACTACGAACACCTGTTCCATGGTTCGATTTCAGACATGACATCAGCTCAGCTGTTTTCCTGTTTCATCGACTGTTTTCCAGAGGACATCAAGCCAGCTGTATCCGAATGATGCCACCAGAGGAGGAGAGTCTTCATCTGGAGAAATAAGTGATTTCATTGTTCAGTCTTCAAGGAACTGGTAAGACCCATCTTTTCTATGTTTAACTGACTTTGCAATACACATCCTACACCTGGCAGACTTCCAGACTGTTTGAACTGTCCACAAAGACTCTCCCTTTTGGACTACAGTGCTCAAGGACTGTATTTCAGTGGGCTCAGGCCCAGGAGAGACTCCTTCATGGACCTTGCCTTTGGGCAACAACATTCTGTCACTAGATGGGACTTTCAGGGCATTCCATCTCCAAAAAGTGTGTTGTATATAATGTCAGTGTTTTCTTCTGTTTTCTACTTTTCTATATAATATTTTTGGGATTCTTTAGTGTTTTATGATCAGGTTGTATGCAGATTTGGGGTGGGTTTTTTTTGTGTTTTCTCTTTCAGGTGTTCTTGACGAAGAAGGAAGAGAAGACCAGAAGAGGATTTGGAGAACTCATCGGAGCTCCTCTGTGCTTTAGAGTGTTTGGGATATTGTGCAGTTGTTAACATGTGTTAACCATTGTTTTCTTCCACAGGTGTATGTGTGGGGGATGTGGGAGTTTAATGCTTAGTACAGTATTGTGCTCTGGTTTGTTTTTGGTTTGCAGGTACCCTGGGTTGTTGAGAGACAGTGCTGAGGAATTTATTGACATAACAAATATAAACTTGTGCAAGTATCCCCTCTTAGCATTTGCTGATGACATAGTCATATTTTCATTGTCAAAAGCAGGATTACAAAAAAACGTTAATATATCTTTAAAATCCTCTGCTTTAAAGTTAAAAATAAACTTGAATAAAACAAAGGGTCTAATTTTTCTAAGGGACAAAAGAAAAGCTCTACATCTTGGACACTGGGGAAAGAGAGACTGGAAAGAGTTAAAGGATACCTGTATCTAGGTGTAAATTTTCAAGAAAATATAACCTGATCAAAACACTCCCAAACTTTGTTAGACAAGCTAAAGAGCACAGTTGCAGGTTTGGTCTGTTTTAATTTAAAATACGGAGGGATGACTTTAAAACCCTTGATACAAGTTATAAAAGCTAAGTTTGATTCACAATTACTTTATGCTTCAGAAATATGGGACAAATCAATTTAAATAAAATACTTGTCCCACTACATAAATATTTACGTTTGTTACTAAAGGTGGGCCATTCATGTCCAGCAGTTTATTTAAGAACAGAATTGGGACTTAATAATCTTGAAGCCTTGATGGAATCCAGGAATGTCAATTATTGGCTCACTCTGAGTAGAAAAGACTTTTCAGCTGTGGCATCCATAGCGGTAAGGGAAAAAGAAAAATGATTTAATATGGGTATCAAACAAAAATTGTGGTGTACAAATTTAATGAAAATAATGAAGGATAATGAATTAAATAATCTCAAACAGATAACAGAAAAAAGTATTGTCCTAAATTTAAAATATAAGTCATATGTTACAAAGAAAATTAACAATTGGAGTACTAAAGATTTACGATTAATCAAATCTTCACATTATTCAAAAAGGTTTTCAGAAAATAATTATTATTTTAGTTTCAAACCTTACTTGGAAATTCTGACAGATATTAGAATGAGAGCCACGTTTTCTAATTATAAGTTTGAACAAGCAAAAAGCAGTGTCCTGCTTTATCGTTATAAGGCGGAAGGTTTCGTTTCTGGGGATTGTGATTGTGCTAAGGGGGGGTGAAGAAAATCTTGTACATGTACTATGGGACTGTTCTTGGTATCAGTTCCAAAGGACGTATTGGTTGGGTCCTTTTTTGAATGAGATGTATGTACTAGATAAAAAGCTTTTGACCAATATCTTGTTACACACAAGTGATGCTTGGTCACTGGAATGAGTTGCCAAATATGTTTTGTCAATAGATAAAATTAAGAAGAACTTGAATGTTGTCCAAATTGTGTATTCTGGTTTCTATGATGTTACATTTTTAAATAAGATAACAATTGTATGTCATAGAAACATAGAAACATAGAATTTGATGGCAGATAAGGACCGCTTTGGCCCACCCAGTCTGTCCATTTCCCTACCTAATGGATAAGCTGCAGATCCTAGTTAACCAGCAGCCTACTTCTATGATCTTACTATGGAGAATCAGTGGCACTGGGAGAACTGTCCAAAGCATGCCCTAATAGACCAGAACTGTGGCCCCTATGGCCAGTCAGGACTAAAATTTACCATTTCCCAAGATGTTTAATCTTAATAGAGTGATAATACTGTAATTTTTTATAGATTTGTATTTGTTCTGTTTTTTTACATTGTAAGACTTATTAGCCACACAATAAACTTTGTTGATGATGATGGTGGTACCCTGGGTTGGGGTGAGGTTCCCCTTTGGCTAGTTTGGATAGATAGATTTTCCCTAGAGGGCTAGGGGGATAGACAGGCTTTGGTCCTGACTGGCCATAGGGGCCGCAGTTCTGGTCTATTAGGGCATGCTTTGGACAGTTCTCCCAGTGCCACTGATTCTCCATAGTAAGATCATAGAGTAGGGGCTGATATGTCAGCCAATGGCCTCTGGGCCCTTAGTGTTACCTGCCTGTGCCTGGCACATGGTAGGAGAGGGCCTGATCACCCCTCTCTGTAGGCAACACATAGGGAAGGATGGTCTGGTGCCGGGTAAGGGAATGACTGTGGACAGTCATTTACCTGGCTGAGTGCGAGTGTAACCCCCTTGTTCCCAGGAGTTACAAGAATCCTGGTTAGAATTAGTAGTAGGCAGAGAAGGCAGCTACTGATTTTCCAGTAAATGGATTTCACTCTGTCTCTCTCTCCATTGCCAGTCTCAACTGAGAGCTGGAGAGGTGATGTCACCATAGAATTTTCGTAACAGCATAAGCCATATAGCCAGTTGCTGTGAGTGAGGGAGATAGAATTCTGTAGTCAGTCTGGTTCCAGAGCTCAGTGTGAGTAGTAGCAGTTCCAGCAGCAGCTCTGAGAGAGCTGCAGTGTTCCAGTTTTCTCACCCTAGTGAAGTACAGCAATTTTACAGCTTTGTCTAAATGGTGGAAACAGTCTCCAGGGATTTTCTTGTTCTTCATCCCAGGAGGGATGGAGCAGGCTGCCAGGATGTTAGGGGCAATCCCTTGATCCTACCAGGACATTGTGAAGCTGCCTTGTGTGACAACTTCGGTGAGTACTTTTGTTTGTTTAAGACTGCCCAGGTGTACCTGCATTTTTTGGGTGAATTCTCTGACAAAGGGACCCTGTCACCTAAACATTTTAAAAGTCAGCTGTTCCACAGTGGAGTCTTATCTGTGACTGCCAAGTGAGCGGGAATTTTGTTCTTGGCAACCCTGTGGTGTCCTGTAAGGATGTTAAATGTGAAATACATTTCCAGAAAGCATCATCAGTACATTTTGGACAATCTGAGGTGTATTTACCAGAGGGATGGCCGAGCATGTACTTGGAAATAAAAGGTTGGAGACTCCCCATCTGGAGTGACCAGTTTAGCACGCCGAGTTCTGAAGGGCACCTGTCTTTTCTGTCAGTGCATGTGGTCAATGCCTGATGAAACTTTTACCACAGTGAGTGGGTTTTCTCCAGTTTTAACCCAGTGAGTGGGTTTTCTCCACTTTACCCCTTGTATGTGGGTCCTCCAGTGTTGAGCCTCTAGTGCTGTGACGTGGTCTGTGTGCCACAAGTTAATCCTATGCAATATGGGAAGAGACCAAGTACTGGCCATATGTGCCATTTCCAGGAGAAAGTGTGTGTTCTACAGGTGGCTAGTCCACACGTTCTACTGTCATCCTATTCTAAATGGGAATTCTTGGAGTTCTGTACCTCAAATGTCTGCATTTACTGTGTGTGTAACCCTTGGTGGCCCATCTTTACTATGTGTTGTTCCTACTTTGTTACAGAATAAAACCACACTCTAAAATCCCAACCTGGTATGGACATTTATGTTATTGCTTCTGTGTTGGAGTTACTTGGGTACCCCTGTCCAGAAGTGCAAACCTAGCACAGCCCTGAACAAGCATTTTCTCCCTGGGACCTGGATTGTTTGGCCAGGTATTGGTCCCACCAGGTGTGTGGCAGGTAATAGCCGCACTTGGTTTGTGTTTTATAATTTCTTCTCCATCTGCATATCCCACCTTGTCCGTGGTGGCAAAACAATGTAACCCCAACCCCTCTCTTTTCCCCTAGACTATGGTTAGTGTGCTTGCTGGTTAAATAAGGGGCCAGTGGGGGTGTTACACATACATACACCTTAAGGCAATTTGTTGCCATTTTTCTCTGAGAAACAGGACTGCAATGATTGCAGATGGCAGATGTCATTACTAATTTTTCAGCTGACCTGGTGTGTGTCATGAAGACCTGGATGGAGGATAAATCTGATCCCATGTTGGAGGTAACTATCCCATCAGGTTACTCCCAAGGTGGAAGCACAGTGGGTGGGGGTATCTCTTTAAATCTGAATTTTGCCGCATACCTAGTGAGAGTCATTTGACTGCATGGTCTTAGGGGTGTCGTGGGGGGTCAGGATACTTCTTGTGTGCTGTCCTCTAGAGCACGAGAATGGGTTTCTACAGGAATTTGGTGAGTTTGTCGCCGACCTGATGTTGGAGTCTGCTAGGGGGCTGTTGTTGGGGGACTTCAACACCTGGTTCCACAGTGAATCCTCAGCATATGGAAACAATTCCTTTATCAAACGAATGTACTGGGCCATACACAGGTGGTTACCTCTGTGACTTGCCAACAAGGCTGTGCCTTGGATCTGGGTTTCCCACTGAGACATGATGTCTTTGATATGGTTGAGTTAACTGAGTTGTCTGATCATTGTGTTATGAGTTTTCTTATCAGGGCCCCCTTATTAGATTCTCTCCTACAGTGGAGTTGGTCTGATACCATCTGAAATGTAATCTTGAGCCTTCTGTGCTCACGGAGGTATTGCACTGGTTGAGCATGCTACAAACGTATGCAGTGGGGACAGAGGAGGTCATGCAGGATTACAATAAACCTCTTGTGGCTGCCTTCAACTCCCTTGTATCCTATCATGTGCATTCTAGGATTGCCTAGAAAGCTCCTCCTGGTATAATTAGGAGCTGAGGCAGCTGAAGGCCAAAGGGCGGAGGTTGGAGCAATCTCTGAAAAAGTCGGGACTGATGGAGGACAGACTAACATTGAGGACTCATTATAAAGAGTACCAAGGAGCAATCACACTGAGAAAGGCAGAGTTCCTGTTATTGGTGATTGCTCTAGGGAGAAACAGGCCCATTCAACTCTTCCATGCTATAGATTGTTACACTCTATCTTTCTACAGTCCAGTGAAGTGTTATCTACAGAAATTTGATAGAAGCCTGGACATTTTTTTCTTGATAGGGTTTCCTTGATCAGATTTGGAAACTGCCTCAGGTTGGTTGTTTTGGCCCAGCATGATCCAGCCAAAGCAAAGCATGGACATTCTATTTGTCTGGAGTGATTTTCAGCCTGTACTGACTGGAGGGATGATCCTGTTTGTCTTTGAGCTGCATCCCACTTACTGTATGCTGGACCTAGATACTACCCAGCTGTTGGTGGACTGCATGGAGCACCTGGGCCCAGTCATGGAAATAGTCATGTGCTACTTAGCTGAGGTTGTCTTCACAGCTCTTCTGAAGGATGCAGCAGTGAAGACTCTCCTTTAAATAACAACTCTGGGCCCTGACATCATTTCCAACTACAGACCAGTCTCAAACCTCCCTTTTCTTGGAAAGGTGATTGAGAGGTAGGGGCAACTCAGCTTGGGACACATCTGACAAAATATATAATCTCTGAGCCATTCCAAATGGGGTTTCAGATGAGAGCAGAGCACAGAGACAGCACTCATCAGGCTGAAAAATGACCTCCACCAAACTAGGGATAGAGGGTAATGAACAGTTCTTGCTCTCCTCAGTCTCTCCTCAGCTGTTGACACAATGGATCATGGTTTTTTTATTAGGTCATCTGTGGCCCTTTGGAGAACACACTTGCTCCATTTTAATGTGGTTCAAGTCCTTCCTGTCTGGCAGGGTTCATCAGGTAGCACTAGAAAGTGTTTCTTCAGGCCCTGCTGCCCTAGACTGTGGAATTCCTCAAGGCTCGAATCTATCTCCCATGTTGTTTGTGGTGTGTAATCTGCTCCAAGTGGAGGTAATTTGTTGGTATAGTTTAGGGTTTCCTTGCTATGCTGATAATATTCAGCTGTACTTGTCATTTGACCAGAAGAAGCCAGAAGGGGAAGGAAACAGATTCATTTCAGTGCTTTACAGTAATTGTACATTGCTATTTTTGTTTTAAACTTAGATTGTGGGCTTTTAATGACACTGTAATTTCTTTGCTGTCTTTACTTAGAATTGTTTTTGGGCTGTTGAAAATTTAAAACCTAGTTCGTTGTGCTTGTAGTGGTGGTGTATATCTTTGCTGTCTTTAATTGCTGCAAATGTTGTCTTGGCATGTCTGACTTTCCCTGTAGTTTGGGTGGGGGGTGCTAATTGTCTGGCCTCTGACCTCAGCTACATGATAATTGGAGGTGGGGCTTAGTCAGAGTTGAGGTAGCAAGTGATTTTTGTTTTCTCAGAAAAAGCCAGAAGGGGAAGGAAACATATTCATTTCAATGCTTTACAGTAATTGTACATTGCTATTTTTGTTTTAAACTTAGATTGTGGGCTTTTAGTGACACTGTAATTTTTTTGCTGTATTTACTTAGAATTGTTTTTGGGCTGTTGAAAATGTAAAACCTAGTTTGTTGTGCTTGTAGTGGTGGTGTATTTCTTTGCTGTCTTTAATTGCTGCAAATTTTCATCCCCTCCCTCCCCTGCCCCAACTCTTAATTATATGCCCTGTTAAATCTGATTGACAGGAGCTAAGCACAGGATATAGTAGGGGTTATGGAGTAGGAGGGGCATAAGGGGAAAGAAGCCCAACCTCAGCACGACAAGTGTTTTGACTCATTTTTTATTTATATTTTTCTTTTTTAAAGAAAAGTATCTGAGGAGCAGTGGCAGGATTTTTAGGACAGTAAATCAATAAAAAGGGAACTAGGAGAGCTTCAGTAACAGACAAGTACTGGAATAGCAGTATAAGTGTAGTATAATGTGGGGAGTGGTGCAATGCAGTGGCTGCGGGGCAGCCATATTCAGGCAGACCTTCTGGATGCTGAGGTGCTGCCCTATCTGCATGCATCTCTCTAGACTGCAGGATGAGGTAGCCAGACTCAGAGTGGAAGTAAACTGGGTCAGGAGTACCATCACCCCTATCCAGAGACCACCCAGTCCAATGCTGCTGCCACAAAGGATGCCAAGAATGAGGAGCACTTGGATGACAGTGGGCTCAGGGAGGGTTAGAGCAGTCAGGCAGAGACACATCCCAGATCCTATTCCACTCAAGAACTCATATGCCACACTGGCAAATGGGGACAACCAAATAGAGGTACCCAGAGAAGTGGAAGGAAAGAATGTGGAGTTTAGCCAAGGAGGTGACCTCAGTGGGGAGAGCAGTGGACCCCAGAGGACGAGGAGAAGGAGGAGGAAGTGAATCCTGGTTGGGGACTCCATCATAACACGGATCCAGCTAGGAACACAGGAGGGGGAGGACAGGGAGGTGAGGTGCCACGGCATGGAGGGATGGAAGAAAGATCCTGGGGATCACTGGGAAGGCAAGACGTGAGGGCAAGCTGGATGTCATTATCCACCTAGGTACTAATGACCTGGCAAATGGGGAGCCAAAGGAAGTTCAGGGAGAGTTTAGGAAATTGGGGAGAGGTCTCAAGCAAGTAGCTACTTCTGTCACCTTCTCAGAAGTACTACCTGCGAGAAGCATGGGAGAGCATAGGGGTGCATGCACAAAGAACTTTAACTCATGGTTGAAGAACTGGTGCTGTGAGGAAGGGTTTGGATTCATTGGTGACTGGGGACCCACCTGGAGGGATGGAGGCTTGTTCAAGCCTGACTGCCTGCATCCATCTTGGAGGAGAATCCAAGCACTCAATGATAAGTTTAAATGCTACATTGACAAGCATCTAAACTAGCCAAGGGGGGTGGCAGGCGAGCAAGGAGGGTACCTAATTGCCCACCCTCCACAGCTAGCAGTGGAACCAGTGAACCGGAGGAGTGGATATCTCTACAAAGCAGTGTGCAAAAGATGAAGATAAGTTCCCAAGAGGTGGATAGGCAGAAAAGGGGCAAAATTCAATAGAAGGACAGTCAGCAAGGAGAACCAGGGATAAAGGACAACCAGGGGAGGGGCTGGAGTAGAACAGCTAAGCAGTCTAGGGAGGTCAAATCATGGAAAGCCATGTGTGCCAATGCCAGGAGCCTTAGCAATAAGATGGAGGATCTGGAGGCTGTCATGGTGCAGTCAGACCTGGACATTGTGGTCATCACAGAAACCTGGTGCAATGATAACCATGACTGGGAGATGGCCATACCTGGCTACAACATATTCAGAAGAGACAGGGCAGGAAGGAAGGGAGGAGGAGTGGCACTGTATGTGAAAAATGACATAAGGGCCACAGAGATCCAGGAGGAACAAAATGGGGGAGAAATACTGTGGGTTAAGCTGGAAAGGAAAATGAGGCCAGCCATCCGCACAGGTGTGGTCTCTAGACCACCAGCCTAGGAGGAAGAAACAGATAGGGAGCTGACGCTAGCCATCCAAAGGATGGCAGACAAGAGTGAGGTAGTGCTGGTTGGAGACCTCAATATTCCAGATGTGGACTGGAGCATCCCAGCAGCAGCATCAACTAGGAGCAGATTTATCCTGGACTCCTTCAGGGTGCCTTCCTCAAGCAACTGGTCATGGAACCAACTCAGCAGAAGGCAATACTGGACCTTGTGCTCACAAACAGGGACAGTGTGATGGGGGTAACAGTGGGGGAGCACCTGGGAAACAGTGACCACCAGTCTTTGTGGTTTGAAATCACAGAAGGAGCAGAACCAAACCACACAAAAACACGTATCCTGGATTTTAGGGGGACAGACTTTGGGAAAATGGGGAGATGCTTGAAAGAGGCATTAAGGGAAACGGGGCAGGAATCGGGGGTTGAGGAACAGTGGGCAGTATTTAAAATGGAGATTACAAGAACAACAGAATTATGCATTAAGCAGGTTAGCAAGGGTAAAAGAAAGAGGAGGACATTATGGTTTTCCAAGGAGGTAGCAGAGAAAGTGAAAGCCAAAAAGATTGCATTCAGGCAATACAAAAAGACACAGGCAGTAGGGGATAGGGAGAAGTACCAGGAGAAGCAAAGGGAGGCAGGGAGGTCAGTAAGGGAAGCCAAAGCTCAGACAGAAGAGCACATTGCAAAATCAGTTGGTAGAGGGGACAAAACCTTTTACATGTACATAAGTGAAAAAAGAAAGGCAAAGGGAGGGATAGTGAGACTGAAGGGGGAGGATGGGGGCCACGTGGAGGATGACAACAGTAAAGCTGACATATTGAACAGGTATTTCTGCTCAGTCTTTACTGAGGAAGAGGAGGGTAATGGGTCTGAAGGGAGTACAAGGGGTGAGAATGGTGCAGAAATGGACACAAGTCCTTTACGAGAAAGGGTCCTGAAGGAACTGGAAGTAATAAGAGTTGATAAAGCAATGGAGGCTAGATGGGGTGCACCCAGGGTCCTTAAAGAACTAAGAGAAGTGGTGGCTGAACCTCTGGCAATCCTGTTTAGCCAATCACTGGAAACAGGGGAGGTACCCAAAGACTGGAGGACAGCAGATGTAGTCCTCTTATACAAAAGTGGGAACAAAGAGGAAGCGGGGAACTACAGACCAGTCAGCTTCAACTCAGTAGTGGGAAAGATCATGGAAGCACTACTGAAGGAGAGATTGGAGGAACATCTGGTTGTTAGTGGACTACAGGACCCAAGGCAGCGTGGTTTCACCAGGGGGAGGTCATGTCAGACCAACCTCATTGAGATTTTTGACTGGGTGACTAGGGAGGTGGATCAGGGGAGGGCAGTGGACATGGCCTATCTGGACTTCAGCAAGGCCTTTGACACTGTGCCACATAGAAGACTATTACACAAACTGGGGAATATGGGTGTGGGCAGGACAGTAGTGCAGTGGGTAGGTAACTGGCTGGGTGGCAGGACACAGAGGGTGGTGGTAAATGGCTGTCACTCCACGAGGGAAGAGTGACCAGTGGGGTACCACAGGGATCAGTGCTGGGACCGGTCCTATTCAACATCTTCATCAGTGACATTGCGCAGGACCTAGAAGGCAGAATTTCACTGTTCACTGATGACACAAAGCTCTGTAACAGAGTAGACACACCAGAGGGTGTAGACAGAATGAGAAGGACCTGCAGAAACTTGAAGAATGGTCAAGGGTTTGGCAGTTGAAATTCAATGCAAAAAGTGCAAGATAATGCATATGGGGCACAAAAACCCTGGCACAATATATCAGTTGGGGGTGAGGATAGAGCATGCACCAAGCAGGAAAGGGATCTTGGGGTTATCATCTCTGATGACCTCAAGGTAGGGAAATGGTGCGACAAGGCAGCAGGTAAAGCAAATATGATGCTGGGATGCATAGGCAGGGGCATCACCAGCAGGAAAAGGGAGGTCATAATTCCACTATACAAGACACTAGTGAGGCCTCACCTGGAGTACAGTATACAGTTCTGGAGACCTTACTTACGTACAGACATAGACAGGGTAGAGAAGGTTCAGAGGAGGGCAACAAAGATGGTACATGGATTGCATCACAAGTCCTATGAGGAAAGGTTGAAGGAATTGAATATGTACTCCCTGGAGGAGAGGAGGGAGAGAGGGGGGATATGATAGAGACATACAAGTATCTTACAGCGAGGAACAGGGTGCAGGAAGTCACAATTTTTAAGTGAAAAAGATGTTCCAGGACTAGAGGGCATGGGATGAAGTTGCAGGGAGGACAATTCAGAGGAAATGTGAGGAAGAATTTCTTCACGGAACAGGTGGTGGACAAGTGGAACACCCTGCCAGAGGAAGTGGTGGGGGCTGAAACAACCACGGGATTTAAGAATGCATGGGATAGACATAAAGGAATTCTGGAGGTCAGGGTTAAGGGGCAACAGACTTCTAGGAAAACATAAAGTAAATTTACAAGCTCAAAACGGCAGACTGGGTGGGCCGTAGGCCCTTATCTGCAGACACTGTCTATGTATCTATGACCTGGTGAGGGAAATGCTGTCAAGCTACCGAACAGCTGTTTATCTGGTAACAATGACTGGATGGCCTCCAAATGGCTTGGGTTGAATCCAGACAAGATAGAGGTGCTGCTGGTGGATACAGGTTCTCTGTAGATGACAGGATTGGGTACTGACATGGCAGGGCTATATCTAAATGCCACCCCTTACATGGCCATAGATAGGGTTTAGAATCTAGGCCTTATCGTGGACTGCGTGCTGACATGAAGAACATCAGGTGTCAGCGGTAGTCTGTAGTGTTTTTTTTCCCGTCTCAGGAACATCACCCAGATCAAACCCTGTCTGAAACCTTAGGACCTGAAAACACTGCTGAATGTCTTCATTACATCTAGGCTGGATTACTCTAATACTCTGTACCTTGGGCTATTGGAAGGTTAGCATGCCATTTGCAGATGGTACAAAATGCTGCAGCCAGATTGATTGCTGGAATATTAAGCTCCAAGCATATCTCACTGGTGTTGCAGATATTGCACTGGCTGCCTCTGAGGCAGTTGTCACCTTCAGGACAGTCGTTATCATACAGATCCCTGCACAAAGCAAGTTAGGACTCACCTCCTGCTTCACACATAGCTTGAATGGCCCATGTATGAGACAAGTTTATTTATTTATTTATTTGATATATCGGTTTACAACCTTTGAGATAGAGGCTCATTTACAAAGGTACCTCGTCACATGTAAGACATGGTAATACAGAAACACTGTATAACAACAATTACATTAAGCATGTGTTACAGACATTTGTCACAGACATTATTTACAGTATTTGGATGTAAATATTTTCAGACATTATTTATAATATTTGGATGACGATATTTACAACAAAACAGCAGAAGACATTATAAGCTTGAGAAAGCACTTAAACATAGTAGTCGGTCCTATTCATGGGTTTGGTGTTATTGGCGGAGGTTGCAATCCAATAATGGACTTTGTCAGAGAATTTGGATCAGAGTGGGTGAGAGAGTGCGATATTAGTAGCAGTTACAGGAGGCGGATATTGAAGAGGTAGTTCTAGAAGAGTGGTTTTGAAGTGGGCGATCTTGGGTGCACTAGTGATGGTGCTTGGGGTGCATTAAACCATGTGGGGGCCCTGTGGTGGAAAGATCTCTGGGCAAGGGAGGTTTTTACCCTGGGCACAACCAGAGGTGCTATCTCTGAGTTGCGGATGAGGATAGTGGGGGTTGCAGGATGAAGAGAGGCGGTGACCCCACTCCTCACTTTCTCAACAAGTAAGGAAATTCATTGCAAAAAGCTATGTTAATGAATTTTTAGGGTTCCAAAGCCACATTAGGAGGAAAACATGGCATTAGGGTTTTTTCAACCCAAAGCCCACACTCCTTCCCTAGGCTTAGCCTCATGACCCAAGGCCAAACTACAGCTCCAGGGCCATGCCCCATAGATCTGCTGCTTCAAGCTGCAGCTCAAGTGGCACAGTGTAAAGAAAGTCATCATGCCTCATGTTATGTTTCAGGCAGGGCCCTGTCTTAAGAAAGTTATAAATGATTTCCTGGTTCATGCTGGGCCTGCTTGGGCCAGTGTGTAGAAAGTTATGACTGATCTGATTTGGGTCCTGTAAACAAAGTTATGATGACTGACCTGCTTTGGGCCCTGCACCAAGAAACTTATGACTAATCTATTGTGGGCCCTGCACAAAGAAAGTTCAGGTATGGCTGGTCTCATGCTTCATGCAGGGTATGCAGGGTTGTGTGTCCGGAAAGTTATGACTGATCCTACGGGCCTTACATGAAGCAGCAGACTTGTGGAGCATGGCCTAGACCTGTAGCTTGAAGTAACAGACCAGTGGGGCATGGTCTTGGACTTATAGTTTGGTGTAGTGGGAAGTTTCTGTGTGATAACGGCAATTGCCAAAGGGCTATCACCATTAGGGCGAGTGTACATCACCAAAAATAAAGAACAGCAATGCACACTTGTAGCAATAACAGCAGCGGTGATGGCACTCAAATGTATGCTGGGGGCTGTGCCTCCCCCCACACCCCCCTAACTAAAGATTCTCAACTCCAGAGCGGTGCATGTCGGGGTGTGTGTGTAAAACTTAAAAAAATAACAAAAGCCACACACTGCAAAAACTACTGCACTGCCCAGACCCTGCACCCTCCCTACTGCAGCTGGCCACCCTCACCACCATGCCACACAGCCAGCTCAGTAGCCTATTGCCACACTGCCCCCACATACCTTCTCTCCCCTTCCATCCCTAGCACAGCGTGGTTCCTGTCACCCTTCTTTCTAGTCCCTCGCTACCCTGTCCAGTAGCCCAAAACACAGGTGCTGAGATTGAGTCACCATTATTGCGGTCACTCAATCTCAGTCGCACTGTTCACCGGATACCATAGTGGGGTGGCACTACAGTTCAAAACACACAAACACCACATTGCCTTTCTTTTGTGACTTTGGAATCCAAATGTGCATTAATGTAGTTTTATGTAATGAATACATACTATATATCTTTCAGTGTCACTGTTTAAAAGGTGGTAAAAAAGTGAGGGCTCGTCCGGGATTTGAACCCGGGACCTCTCGCACCCTAAGCGAGAATCATACCCCTAGACCAACGAGCCACAGAATGTGTTGTCTGAATTTTCATCTTTCTCTCTAGCCTCTGCCACGTCAGTAAACATTTCATGAGTCTGCTACAGATGAAATTGGATCAGATTACACTGTGGGTTGGACCTGCCCCAGTGAGTGATGCACAACATCTGGATCTGAAGAGCTCACAGCTGTGCTACACAAAAATAACTTCAGTGACATCCTCTGTACTACTTTTGTAATGAGACCTTAAACTCAGATTACCTTGGCTGTCAGTACAGAATACCATTACTGTCAGGGTTCTGTTTTAAAAGCACAATAAAATATTTATTTAATTAGTACTTTTTCACTATTTTTGAGTGCATTATTAATGAAATGGGAAGGATTGTGCATGTAATTGTCTTTCAGTTTAAAATACAGGATGAGAGAAACACCAAGTATTATGGCACTACTGTCATCCTGCAGTTCAGTCTTGTGCAAAAATGATATACAGATAGCATACTAGATGGATAGATTGCAGACTGTGTGAGAGTCCTTTCAGCACCATGCTTTCCTGCTTAAAGTTGAACCAGCATAACCTTCTGTGGTG
Organism: Neoceratodus forsteri; assembly: GCA_016271365.2. NCBI lineage: Eukaryota > Metazoa > Chordata > Ceratodontiformes > Ceratodontidae > Neoceratodus > Neoceratodus forsteri. Next base: position 141,858,596 of record CM028131.1, on the reverse strand, counting down.
ATTTTCATATACATCCCATGATGCTTTGCATTATGGGGATATGTGTGATTTTATATTTCTATAATAGATGGACTACATATAGCGTGGTAGCCATAGTGTGATGGATATACTGTACGGTTCAAAGTCAAAACCAGATAAGCTACTATAGCTATTACTAGGCAGAATCCAGATATAAGTCCTTATGGACTGCATATATAGCAATTACAATGCCATTCTAAATGTGTTTACAGCAAATAGTTACCAGTCCATATGGATTATATATAGCAACTACCAACCCATATATTATGTAGATAGTAAACACCAGTCCATACTAATTGTGCATATAGCACACATCTGTCCATATAGATTGTATATATAGCAAATACCAGTCCATACAGATTTTCAGTATAGAAGGTGCCAGTCCATACAGAATGGCCCCTATGCATGAAGGTGCGGAGTGGCTATACACAGCGTATTGTGGGTGTGTAGCCACCCCTCATCCATTGCACCCCCCACACAGGATGCACTAGCGGGAGGGTGCATGGACCCAATGTACCTGGTCCCCCACAGCCGCGGACCGCACCATGCTGGGGGCATTCCAGGGGCATGCCAGCACTATGCGGTATTCACTAAACTGCATAGTGCTGGCTGTAGGGGTGTGGAGGGTGGTGCCGGGTACACCAGCCGGTACCAGACATAACCCGGTACACTCCCCCACAGATGCCACCCGCCGGTCACAAGAGGACTGGGAAACATCCCGCAATGCCACCCAGCCCACGAGGCTGATCGGAAGGGCTCGGGCAGCATGTCCAGAGTCCAAGGGTGTCAGTGCCATGGGATGGGGGACCACCGACAGACTCCTGGAACATGGCTGTGCATGCTGGTGTGGGGGGGTTGGTCTCCTGGGCCAGACTGTCTGTGGTGTGTGGTCACATGGGTCCGGGCACCCACAGGGGCTATGCATGACCCGGACCCATGCCTACCGGCACAAGGGATCAATTCCTGGACCCAGGACAGGCATCCGATTGGATGCCCACCTGGGTCCATGACTCCACACCCAGCCACCCTGTGGAGTCCTGTGCACCAGAGGAGGAGCCCGCAGACAGGGGGTGGCATTGGTGAATGCCAGAATGGGCGCACTTCTGCAGGTGTCGCTAAATGCAGGCGGGTACCTGCTTTTTCATGTACCTGCTGCTCCACATCAGCATATAGCCTAATGTTTGTACAGCAACTACTAGTCCATACAGGTTGTGTGTATAGCAAATAGCAGTCCATAAAGATTCTTTTTTTACTTTGCCTTTTTACTGAGGCATAAATTCAGCGACAGTACCAAATTTTCATATTCATTTATTTCATTAATACATGCAGTTATTAAGTAGACATAAACAGCAATTAGTTCTAAGTAGCTTTATATTAATAGAGTTATGGCGAAGATAGTATCTATTATGATCTATGGGGATGTTTAGTATAAGGTTTTGATTATAATATTTTGCATGGCATTAATTTCCTACTTTTATTTAATGTTCTTTATTTGGTCTGCAGTCATTCCCCCTTAGGGTTCATGGAAGGTTAAGTTTTGTACTGAAACCTTAAATGTCTTTTTATGGGACAAAGGCATAAATACCAATCCAGAGTATTAAAGGAACTAAAGGAAGTGCTGGAAGAACCACTGGCTGCCCTTTTCAGTGCATTACTAGAGACAGGGAGGTACCTGAGGACTGTAGGAGGGCAGATGTCGTCCCTCTCCACAAGAGTGGAAGCAGAGAAGAGGCAGGCAATTATAGGCTTGTAAGCCTGACCTCAGTTGTGGGGAAACTAATGGAGTCCTTACTAAGGAGAGGATTGTGAAGTTTCTGGAGGACAGTAGGGCACAGGATCCAAGGCAGCATGGATTATCGGGGAAGGTCCTGTCAGATGAATCTTATCGATTTCTTTGACTGGGTAACCTGGCTGGTAGATCAGGGAGATGTGGCCTACCTGGATTTTAGCAAGGCCTTCAACACCGTCCCGCACAGGAGATTGCTAAATAGATTGGGGAGCCTGGAAGTGGGTTCTACTGTGGTAAAGTGGGTTGGGAACTGGCTAAGGGACAAGACTCAGAGGGTGGTTGTAAATGGCATGAAATTTGAGGAGAGGGAGGTAAACAGCGGGGTGCCACAGGGGTTGGTGCTGGGGCTAGTCCTATTCAATGTCTTCATTAGTTCAAGTTCAGGTTTATTGTGAAGGGATAAGATCTGTTGAGCAAGCTTATTTGTAAGGAGGCCCCTTGTACAAGCAATAAAACAGAACAAAACATAGCAGTAGGAATAGCAGATTTGGGGTACAGTACTTACAATATATACAATGTTTGCAATCCAACAGGCATTCAAAATAGGAATCACAAATTCAGGGTAGTTACAATATAAACAATATTTGCAGTCAAAACAGGGCATATAATAAAACAAAACATGGTAGTCACAATAATCATTTGTGTCCATGATATAGGAGAGAAGTAAGGCAAAGGAAGGGAGTGGGAAGGTAGAACATAATCCAGGAGAGGCAGGAAGGTGACCTGAACTAGTCTCATACTAGATGTCATTAGCGACATTGCAGAGCATCTGGAGGGAATGGTGTGCCTTTTCCCAGATGACACCAAGATCTGCAACAGAGTGGATATACCGGAGGGGGTGGAAAAAATTAGAAAGGACCTAAACCTATTGAAGGAGTAGTCGGGTGTCTGGTAGTTAAGTTTCAATGCTAAAAAGTGCAAGATCATGCACCTGGGTCACAAGAATCCAAAGGAGGAGTACAGGATGGGTGGGGAAATTCTGGCCACCACAAGTCAGGAGAGAGACCTGGGGGTTATCATATCTGATGACCCGAAGATGACCAAACAGTGTAAAAAGGTGGTGGGGAGAGCAAACAGAATGTTGGGGTGCATAGGGAGGGGCATAACAAGCCAGAGGAAAGAGGTGGTGATGCCACTGTACAGATCACTGGTGAGGACTCCGCTGGAGTACTGTGTCCAGTTCTGGAGATCACATCTCCAGAAGGACATTGACAAAATAGAAGCAGTCCAGTGAAGGACAATGAAGGTGGTCAATGGACTTCACCGGAAGCCCTACGAGGTAAGACTTAAGGACCTTAATACCTATTCACTGTGGAAAAGAAGGGAGAGGGGAGATATGATAGAGACTTTCAAGTACCTTTGAGGAATAAACAGGGTACAGGTGGAAAGCATATTTCAGAGAAAATTCTGCACGAGAACAAGGGGGCATGATATGAGGCTGACAGGTGGAAGGCTCAAGGGTAATGTTAGGAAGTACTTTTCCACTGAAAGGGTGGTGAAGCCGTGGAACAGCCTTCTAACAGAAGTGGGGGTGAAAACAATATGGAGGTTCAAGAGTGTATGGGATAGACATAAGGCTTATGTGGATTTATTCACATCACTACCCATTATTTGCTCACCGTAATTTTGTAGGAAGAATAGACATAAGGGTACCCTGGAGATATGCAGAGCAGGAGAGCTGTAGATCAAATAGAATCAGGAGCTGCAGCAGTGAGTAGGGGAATGGGTATGCTAAATGGGCTGTATGGTCCTTATTCGATGATAGAGTCTATGTTTCTATGTTTCTTTCTATTAATGATTGTGCATATAACAACTTCTTTGTAAAAAACTGCATTAGTTCACCAGTTAGGGTAACTTAATGCCACAAAAGCAGGGAAATGTGGGATTACAGTTTCCAACCCAATGTCCCACTTCCAACCCCAAGCAACCTCAAGCAACCCCACTCGCAACCCCAAGCAACAAAAGGAAAAAACATTAGGGTCTTAGGTTTTCGGAGTCTTGGTGAATCAGTGGTGGGGTCTTCCTTGAGAGTTGCCAGTCCTAATGATCCCCCTCCACCCAGCCCACAGCCTGCAGCCCAAAGAACAAGAAACAGCACCAAGCCAGTGCCTCATAGTGATGCACTCTTCAAAGGTAGAGAATTATGTCTCATGTTGCCAACACAATTTGTTGTAGCTTTCTTCATGGAGATCATATGTGATGTTGTTTGCTCAGGGAATGATGTGGGCATTAGGGCTGACAACCCCAAGGAAGACCCCACTACTGATTTGCAAAGACTCTGGAGACCCAATGCCAGCCTGGTGGTGTAGAGGGCTGAGACACTGGCACCTTACCTCTTACCATGCTGATGACCCGGGGTCTGGAGCATGTCAGTGGGTCAGCCGGGGGGGAGGAGGATTGAGTGTCCCAAAGACTGCGTTCCTCCTCCGGAAAGGGTAAGAGGAGGCGACTGCTGAGCTGCTGGCAACTGGTGGTGACAGGGGGTTGGTGCAGGCTCAGGGGGCACTAAGTGTGGGACAGTGCGGGCCAACATCAGACTTGCTACATGTGGAAGTGTGCGCAGCAGCATTCTTGATCCCATTGTATGTACGCACCGAGGGGGGGGATCACGAGGGGAAAACTAATTCTCCGGCATGCAATGTGAAGGCCAGCCCTGCAGCGCCACAGTGGATGCATTCCAGTCAGCTCCCCCTGAGCCCAGCCCCCAGGTCTTCCGCAGTGTGTGGAGTAAGTAGCCACTGTGATGCGGCCTAGAGCGGGAAGGGCATAAGGGGTCAGAGCTCTGACTGCAGCCAGTGCAGGGCCGAGGAGTCCATTGGATGGGGGAACCATAGGCACATACCCCCTTCCCAGCTGAGGAGGAATGAAAAAAAAAAAAGACTCTGGAGACCCAAAACCATAATGTTTTTCTTTTTGCTGCTTGGGGGTGGCAGTGGGGAGTTAGGGTTGGAAGCCCTAGCACCACATTTCCCTACTTTTGTGGTGTTATGTTACCCTAACTGGTGCATTTTAACAAAGTTTTTTGCAAAGAATTTCCTTTCTTTGTGAGATAGTGGAATTTTATCCTCATTCACGTAGGTCCCTTTCGGACCTACATGAACAGATACAGATGTCCTGCACCAAGGGAAGACTCTGTTCATCTGCAGAACTGCAGAGCCCCTGTGGGCTCTGCAGTTTTGTGCAATGATGGATGTGAAGAACTCATGTGGCTGTCTGGTGGGCTGCAGCAATCCAGGGCCCTGTGGTCCCTACACTTCTATGTGGCCACATCTACAGATGCACTGGGCAAAGAATGCTTCTGTCAGCCAAAGCAGAGGGCCCTCTGCCACCCAAGAGGGGAGAGGTGCAGGGCCCTATGCCAAGAGGACAGTTGATTTCACTATATGGTAGCTGGACCCATGAGAACAACCCTACACCTTTCATTCCCTGGCTGGGGGGGGTTGTCACATAACAGCGCCATCCCCACACCCTCACCCCATTCAGCTGGGTCACTGATGTCACCACTGAACTCAGCTCACTGGCACAGGATCACAAAAAATACTTGCTGGGGTCAAGACTTCTACTACACAGAAAGTTTGTTAACGATCTATTTGACATTAGTTAGGGAGAAGTCTTGCTGTATTGTATTGTCTGTTGTGACTTATATGCTGTCCTTCCCAGGACCTCTTTGCCAATGAGCTTTGTTCAATGGAATCTCTTCCTGGAAAATAAAGACATTTTTTTAATTTTTTTTTTTTTTTTTTAAATTTTGACCCAGAATTTTCAAGATACTAATTTTATGATTCACCTTATAAACATGACATGTATCATTTATAGTATATTGAATGAAATGTCATTTTGTACTAGAAGTCCAAAAACATGTCTCGTCCAGGATTTAAAACATGACAAATGAGGTGGTGTGGAAAAATGGGTATGTTGAAAATTCAGAGTCAAAATATTTTAAATTAGTGAAGTTCTGAGTGAACGCTGAACTATTGCAACATTCACTCATAACTTGGGCAGTTTACTATATTTGTACTCCAGATTTTCAGCATAGCCATCTTCTTACCGCACCTCATGAATATGGTAGGTGAAAAATTTCAAATCCCCACCAAAATGTCTTTCTGCGCAACTGAAACATTATTCCGTACCACCGGTGCGAAAACACATTTTGATCAGGATTTAAAAATTACAGATGTCACGTTCATGAGGTGGTATGAAAAAAAAAAATTACCAAAGTTACGAGCTAGCATGAAAAAATTTTAAGGTACGCATATAACTTTGCCATTTTTATGTACTCTGACCCTAAATTTTCAGCATAGCCTTCTTGTGATCCCAACTCATGAACAAGGGTGGTGAACATTTTTAAATCCCGTCTGAAAGGTGATTTTACCAAATGCACTCATACTCACCATTTGGGCCGGATTTGCATAATTCCACTACCATTGGTCATGAGGTGAGATCTTAAAAAGCCATGTTGAAAATTTGGGGTCAAAATATGCAAAAATGACAAAGTTATGCATCAAAGTTCAAAACCTCACTGAACTACAAAGAACCACACTTACCTCAGTTTCTCATATTGCAGTTGGCAGGTCAAGAGTATGGATCTTCACCCTGGGACATGTAGAGGTGAGTGAGGGTGTGTGTGGGGTGGGGCTGCTCAGTGGGAGATGGGGATGGGGGTTGAATCAGTGAGGGACCATTTTCCTTTTTCATACTAAGGTTCATTCTAAGGTGGAGAAAAAGAGCTAGTAGGCCGAGGCCCACAATGCTCTTATGCTAGACCAAAGAATAATATGATAAGTCATACCCAGACATAATTAGCATGTCAAGACGATGTTTAAAAATCTCTTTAGTATTACTAATAACTACAGCAGATGGGAGTTTGTTCCAAGGTCCAGTAGATCTCACAGTAAAGAAAAACTTCAGATTATTATGTTTAAAAGATTTGCCAATCAACTGGAGGGGGTGACCTCTAGTATCATGTATTGATGACTATTGGTTTAACAAAAAAAACCATTGAGGGATGGCTTTCTTTATTACAGGGAATATTAATGCGGGGATGGTGATTGGGGGGGGGTGCCACTAGACACCAGGGAAAAAAACATACAATAAGGGGACAGTGATCAGGGAGTGGGGGCTGTCACAAGACACCACAAAAAAAATGTACAATAAGGGAAAAGTGATTGGAGGGTGAGGATGCTACTAGATACCAGGGGAAAAAAACATACAATAATGGGATGGTGATTGGAGGGTGGAAGACACCACTAGACACCACAGAAACATTATATGAATGAGGTGACAGTGATCAGAGGGTGGGGGCACTACTAGACACCAGAGAAACATTATATGAATGAGGGGACAGCAATTGGAGGGTGCCACTAGACACCAGGGAAACATAACATGAATGAGGGGACAGCAATTTGAGGGTGAGGGGCACCACTAGACACCAGGGAAACATAACATGAATGAGGGGACAGTGATCAGAGGGTGGAGGTACCACTAGACACCAGGGAAACATAACTTGAATTAGGGGACAGCGATCGGAGGGTGGAGGCACCACTAGGCACCAGGGAGACATAACATGAATGAGGGGACAGCGATCGGAGGGTGGAGGGTGCCACTAGACACCAGGGAAACATAATATGAATGAGGGGACAGTGATCGGAGAGTGGAGGGTGCCACTAGACACCAGGGAAACATAACTTGAATGAGGGGACAGTGATGGGAGGGTGGGGGGCACCACTAGACACCAGGGAAACATAACTTGAATGAGGGGACAGCGATCGGAGGGTGGAGGCACCACTAGGCACCAGGGAGACATAACATGAATGAGGGGACAGCGGTCGGAGGGTGGAGGGTGCCACTAGACACTAGGGAAACATAACATGAATGAGGGGACAGTGATGGGAGGGTGGGGGGCACCACTAGACACCATGGAAACATAACATGAATGAAGGGACAGTGATCAGAGGTGGAGGCACCACTAGACACCAGGAAACATAACTTGAATGAGGGAACAGCGATCAGAGGGTGGAGGCACCACTAGGCACCAGGGAAACATAACATGAATGAGGGGACAGCAATCGGAGGGTGGAGGGTGCCACTAGACACCAGGGAAACATAACATGAATGAGGGGACAGTGATGGGAGGGTGGGGGCACCACTAGACACCATGGAAGCATAACATGAATGAGGGGACAGCGATCGGAGGGTGAGAGGCACCACTAGACACCATGGAAACATAACAAGAATGAGGGGACAGCGATCGGAGGGTGGGGGCACCACTAGACACCAGGAAAGTGGTAGCTCATTGCTCTCACAGCAACCTGCAGCATAAGTTCCAGCTGTGGCTTCAGAACTCAAGGAAGCCCCGTTGTTCTCATACAGAGAATGCAAATCAACAGCTCCTCTCACAAAGCTGGGCACCATGCATTTTAGTGTGCTCAGAAAACGTATTTGTGGCAAGTTTAAAAAAAAAAAACAGCAGAATCCAGCTAAACAGGTCCAGTTTAGCTAGGTTCAGTTGTTTGTTTTCAAAAGGTATGATTATTATGTGTTTTCAGTGTTTGTCAGTTTAAAATAAGAAATAAAAACACGATCGACATGATCAGTATTTTTTCAGCATGAGAGGAACATCATGGAAATAAACAGGTACGCTCATTTTTTTTACTATGCAAGAGGTAAATCATGAAAATAAGCAATCACGATAGTTTTTTTTCATTTGCTGTTCATGTCAGGACGTTTACTCTAAAATCATTATAATTCTGGAACCATATAATATTTTTTCACGAAACCTTCCAAAGGCACACCCATTGTATGCGCCCTTTCAACCCTGAAAATGTCATGAAAAAAATACCACACCGTCTAGGCTGTAGGTGAGAGCAAAAAATACTCAATGTTAAGTATAGGGAAACCAAACATGTTTTTTTCCTGGTTTTTTTGGCACTCTGTCTCTTGAAAACTGAAGAAAGTGCTGTCATAAAACTTTTCACAACTTGAGACTGTGGCAGCTTAAATATGCATGCCAAATTTGGGGCTAGTTCATTAAACAACGCCAAAGTTATTAAGGTGAAAAAAATGGGGTTTAACATTAAACAGCCTACTCAACCCTAATATAATTCTTTGCAAATAACTTCATTAATGCACCAGCTGGGGTAACTCAAAGAGCAACTGACGCCTTCAGGAGAACTTTCCAAAACATAATACTTAGACTCGGTTAAGCTTGTATTTCACATTATTTCTATATTTTGCCTCCCCATTATTTATCTCTGAGGTCATTTGCATGAAAACAGGATCTTCGACCCGAAGAGTTCATCTATTCCTGCTGCTTTCTCCCTACCGGATGTCATAATGCACTGTTTGTGACATCACAGTTATCCCCATGGCAACAGACTGTGATGTAACAATAGAGATTATGATTTGAGGTAGGGAGTAAGTTATAGAGGCAGATTAACTCAACGGGATAAAGATCATGTTTTCATGCAAATTTCCACAGTAATAAATAATAGGGAGGAGAAATCTATAGAATATATATGGAATGCAAGCTGAAATGTACCTAATTATTATGTTTTCAAAGTTTTCTTTGGTGTGTCAGAAGCTCTTTAATGCTTCAAAAGTAGGGAAATGTGGCATTAGGGTTTCTAACCCTAATGCCCCACCCCTACTCCCCAAACAGCAGAAAGAAAAAACATTAGGGTTTTGTGTCTCCGGAGTCTTAGCAAATCAGTGGTGGGGTCTTCCTTGGGGGTTGTCAACCCTAATGTGCACCCTATTTTTTATTTATTTTAGTCTTTGGCAACCGGGTAAGGCCCACTATGCACAAGTGCCTGTTTTCAGAGGTGACCTGGGAGCACTGGGCAGTTAAGTGACTTGCTCAGAGTCACACAGTATGTAAGTGGAGGTTGTGAGAATCAAACTCAGGTCTGGTCTGCTAGATGTACCAAGCTTGTTCACACCTTGTTCCTCTAGGCAATACTGCCAGCCCTGTTCTGTGAACAATGTCACACATGATCTCCTTTCTTCATGCAGGGTCCACACAGCCCTGCATGAAGACAGGTACAACAAATTGTGTTGGCAACCTGTGGCGAGTCTTAGTTCTCTACCTTTGAAGAGTGTATCATTATGAGGCAGTGGCTTGGAGATCTACCTTGTGCTTTGGATTGCAGGCTATGGGGGGAGAGGGAGCATTATAGTTGACAATCCCCAAGGAAGACCCCACCACTGATTTGCCAAGACTCCAGAGGCCCAAAACCCTAATGTTTTTTCCTTTTGTTGCTTGGGAGGTGGGGTGGGGGTGGGGCGTTAGGGATGGAAACCTAAATGCCACATTTCCCTACTTTTGTGATGTTAAGTTGCCCTAACTGATGTACTAATGACATTTTCTTGCAAAGAATTTCCTTTATTTTTTGTAGGGCCCTTGTGGGCCCTGCAGTTTGGTGCAATGACAGATGTGAAGACTTCATGGGGCTGTCTGGTGGGTTATGGAAGTGCAGGGCCCTGTGATCCCTGAACTTCTATGTGGCCACAGCTTCAGATGCAGAGGTCAAAGAGTGCATCTGTCAGCCAATGCACAGGGAAATACAAAATCACACATACCCCCATAATGCAAAGCATCATGGGCTGCATATGCAAATCACCATAGAATATTATGCTGGTTCAACTTAAAGCAGAAATGTATGGTGCCGAAAGGCCTCTCACACAGTCTGCAAAGGGTGCCAACAGAAGACACAGACACGTGTTTCGTCCTACCAGGACTCATCAGTGTGCCTCATCTATATGACACCCCAGTGGAATGAACCAGCTACCCTAAGTTGGTCTATCTGGATTATATTATGGTGAGCCCACTAAAAACAAAAAACAAGCTAAAAGGCAAAGAACCTCAGTGCCCAAGCACTGAGGCAAGGGTTACTCCAAAGTTCATTGGCCGGGAAGCCAAGTTTCTAAGAAATACAAAATCACACATACCCCCATAATGCAAAGCATCATGGGCTGTATATGTAAATCACCACAGAATATTATGCTGGTTCAACCTAAAGCAGAAATGTATGGTGCCAAAAGGCCTCTCACACAGTCTGGAAGGACGAAACACATGTCTATGTCTTCTGTTGGCACCCTTTGCAGACTGTGTGAGAGGCCTTTCGGCACCATACATTTCTGCTTTAAGTTGAACCAGCATAATATTCTGTGGAGATTTGCATATATAGCCCATGATGCTTTGCATTATTGAGGCATGTGTGATTTTATATTTCTATGAAACTTGGTTTCCCAGCCAGTGCCCTTTGGGGTAACCCTTGCCTCAATGCTTGGGCCTGAGGTTTTTTGTCAATGCACAGGGCCGTCTGCCACCCAAAGGGGAAGAGGTGCAGGACCCTATGCCAAGAGGGCAGTTGTCTTCACTATATGGTACCCAAGCCCATGTGGACAACCCTGCACCTTTCATTCCCTGGTGGGGGGGTTGCATAACAGCACTATACCCTTACCCCATCCAGCTGGGTCACTGAGCTCACCCCCGAACTCAGTTCACTAGCATGGGATCGTAAAGCATACCCATTGGGGTCAAGAGTGACACTACACACAAAGTTTGTTAACAATTATATATTGTTTTTTTTCTAATTTTGACCCCAAATTTTCAACATACTCATTTTATGATTCGCCTTATAAACACTACATGTACCATGTATAGTATATGGGCAAAAATGTAATTTTTCACCATAAGTGCGAAAACCCATCTCAACCAGGATTTAAAAAATGACAAGTCACGTTTATGAGGTGGTGTGCAAAAATTGGCTGTGTTGAAAGTTCAGCGTCAAAATAGTGAAACTTTAGTGAAGTTATGAAATACTGCATTGTTCACTCATAACCTGGGAATTTAACTGTATTTGTACACCAGCATAGCCTTCTTATTACCCCACCTTATTAACACAGTAGTGAAAATTTTCAAATCCCTGCTGAAATGTCATTCCACAGCATCGAAACGTCATTCCACATCACAGGTGCAAAAACACATTTTGGCCAGGATTTGAATATGACAGCTTCACATTCAAGAGGTGGTGTAAAAAATGGCTATGTTGAAAATTTGGGATCAAAATATTTAAAATTAACAAAGTTACGAGCAAGTATAGTAAAATGTCAATGTATGCACATAACTGCCATGTTTACATTATTTGGCCCCAAATTTTCAACATAGTCCTTTTATGACCACACCTCATGAACAAGGGTGGTGAAAATGTTCAAATCCCACCTAAGAGGTTATTTCACTAAGTGACCACAAAATTGCCTTTCAAGCTTGAGTTGTATAATTCCACCACCATTGGTCATGAAGTGGGGTCCCAAGAAGGCCATGTTGAAAATTTGGGCTCAAAATATGCAAAAATGAGAAAGTTATGCATCAATATTCAAAGCCCCATTGTAATATATTAAACCACACTTACCTTAGTTTCTCATATTGCAGTCGGCGGTTCCAGCAGCAAGACTTGTCTTCGATCACAGAGTGGATCTTCGTCCTGTGACCTGTTCAGGTGAGTGAGGGTGTGTGGGGTTGTCCTGGGGGTATGGGGTGGTGGGTGCTGATTGGGAGGTGGGGGGGTCAGCTCAGTGAGGGACTGTTTCTATTTTGCAGGTTTAAAAAAACACACCAAGGGATGGTTTTCTTTATTGCAGATCAGGATAGCGATGGAGGGTGGGGGTGCAATAATAGGGGGACAGTGATCAGAGAGTAGGGGTGCCACTACATACCAGGGAAAGACACAGGTATTATGGGGCCAGTGATCAGAGGGTGGGGGTGCCACTAAACACCAGGGAAAGACAAAGATAATACGGGGATGGCAATCAGAGGGTGAGGGTGCCACTAGGCACCAGGGAAGGACATAAATATTATGGAGATGGTGATTGGAGGGTTGGGGGTGCCACTAGACAATTTCACTATAGCACTGCAACAGTGCGCTCACCGACATCCCCCACAGCGACAGACACAATGCCGAGAATCGGCATTGTGCCATTGGGGGTGCTGATGTGTTTCTATCTGGGGACTGCACCCCCAAACCCCCCATGTGGGGGGCTCTGCCCCCACACCCCTTGATCTCTAGATATCTAACTCTGACTTGGAGTTGGACAGGGGGGCACAACACCAGGAGCTGCACCGCCAGTGTCTGCCTTTCACCAGCACAGCGACTCACCACAGACAGGCGAAATCTGTCGCTGTGCTGGTGTTCAAGGTGGAAGAGTTGACATTGCATCAGCATACCCCATTTAGACACCAGGGAAAGACAAAGATAATACTGGAACAGTGATCAGAGGGTGAGGAGTGCCACTAGATACCAGGGAAAGACAAAGATAATATGGGGATGGCGATCGGAAGTTGGGGGTGCCACTAGACACCAGAGAAACAGTAAATAAATATGGGGATGATGATAAGAGGATGGGGGTGCCACTAGACATACTTAAAGGGACGGCAATGAGGGAGCACCACTGGATACCAGGGAAACAGTGGCTCACTGCTGTCACTGCAGTCCACAGCCTGAGTTCCAGCATGCGGCTGCAGAAGTCAAGAGAGTCCAGCTGTTCTCATACAGAGGACACGGGTGAACAGCTCCTCTTGCTAAGCTGGGCACCCTGGATTTTGGGTGCCCAGAAAAGGTACTTCTGGCAACTTTGTAAAAAAACTAAGACCAGAATCTAGCTAAATGGCTACCCTACCATACCTAAGTATTTACTAAGGTAAGTGCGGTTCAGTGTATTTCAAAGGTGTTCTGAAATGTTATGCATAACTTGGTCATTTTTCATATTTTCACCCAAAATTTTCAACATCGTCTTTTTGGGACCACATCTCATGACCAGTGGTTGTGGTATTAGGCAAATCAGGCCCAAAAGGTGATTTTGCATTCTCTTGGCAAAATCACCTTTCGAGATGGATTTGAACATTTTCACTGCCATTGTTCATGAGGTGGGGTCACAAGAAGACTATGTTGAAAGTTTTTGGTGAAACTATGTAACAATTACAAAGTTATGAGTGTACATTGAAAATTTTCTACGCTCGCTCATAACTAAGGTAATTTTAAATATTTTGAGCCCAGATTTTCAACAGTCATTTTTTCACACCAAGTCATGAATATGACGGCTGTCATTTTTCAAATCCTGGCCAAAATGTGTTTTCATGCCTCTGGTGGGAATCACGTTTCGGTGGTGCCCAATAATGGTTCAATGGGGATTTGAAAGTTTTCACCTATTTGTTTCATGAGGTGGGGTAATAAGGAGGCTATGCTGCAAATCTGGTGTACAACTATGGTAAAATGCCTAGATTATGGCTGAACATTGCAGTATCTCAACATTCACTCATAACTTTGCTAATTTTCAATATTTTGACTCCAAACTTTCAACATAGCTGTCATATATGTGACAGATGTCAATTCTTAAATCCTGGATGAGATGTATTTTTGCACTTCTGGTGCAAAATGACATTTCGGCCAATTTGCTATATATTTTTTATTTTATTTCGTTTTTGTTGACCAGGTAAGTGCACTAGACAAATCCTGCCTATTTTCAGGGCATGACCCTGGGGAGGAGAGTACAGATGAATGCCAACTGACCTTGAACCAGATTAAGCTGTTGGTGGTATTTTTAGTGAATGAGGGAAATTTGGCCAGGACACTGGGGAAATTCCCCTACTCTTTTCAATAAGTGCCATGGGATCTTTAACATCCACCTGAACTACCACCAATCCAGGCAGATGGGACCTCAGTTTAAAGTCTCATCTGAAAGACAACACCTCATAAGTGCAGCACCCCTCTCATGCTGCACTACAGTGTCAGTGCTGGGATATTAACCCAAGTGCCAGATGTAGGAACTGAACCCACAGCTCTCTGATCTCCCAGCCTCAGAGGCGAGTGTGCTACCTGCTGAGCCACTGACATTGAAATGCTATATGTCATGTTTATATGGCAGTGATAAAATGACTATCCTGAAAACTTGTAGACAAAATTAAATAAAAAATGAAAAGTGAATGTGTGAAGAGTAAATGTATGAAAAGTGAATGTGTGAATAGTGAATACGCCAGGCCTTGCACTTCTGCAGGTGGCCAGAGTCCAGGGAAGTAACCAGGCATTTCAGATTTGTACACCAGCCTGCCACAGTGCTACCCTCTCCTCCAATGTTGTTCATGCCTCCCCCCCCCCCATAACTCGAGTCCAAGGTTCCTGGCTCCAATCAGATGATTCCCACACTAGACCTGCTGTCTGTCTACGCTGCTAATGGGGTGCTCGCTGCCCACTGGTAAACACCACTGACTGCACCACAAGTCCAAGACCACATCAGAAATTTCTTCTTTCTCCATCGCAGGTAGGCAGATTCACTCCACTTGCCACTCCATATGATGTCTTCATTCTTTTAGCTGGCTCTGCGTCTGTTCTTCTGACTGCTGCTCCTCAGTTCTTCTACTGCTTTTCTCACTCCCAGTACAACTGAACTATTAGTATGGCTTCTAACTTTGCTGGGGCATTTAAACTCACAGCACCAGACTTGCCACACCCCCTACCAGATGCTTCAGGCAATTACTATGCAGGCAGACCATGTGGACCCAATTGAGACTTTCAGCTTCGATGTCTGCTGTCCACTCTGCCACCCCTCCCAAAACAAAGTTGAAAGTGAAAAGAATAAGCCTGAGAAGCCAAACAAAGGAATTTAAATGCGATGGACTAGAGAAGGCAGAGCAATGCTGGCCAGCTTGTTTGCTACCCCCTGCTACTAAACTTTGTATGCCATGGCTTACTTGCAGTATCAGTAGCTACACCCTTGCTAGAATCTTCCTATGGTGCATGGTCCAAAGGGCCCTGCACATCTGCACCTGTTCACACAGATCCCAAAGGGGCCTGCATGAATGAGGATATGATTCCAGTGTCTCAAAAAGAAAGAGAATTATTTGCAAAAAAAACTTTGTTAATGCACTGGTTAGGGTAATTTAATGCCACAAAAGTAGGGAAATGTGGCATAAGCAAACAGCATCACTCATGATATCCTTTCTTCATGCAGGGCCCAAGAAAGCTACAACAAAATGTGTTGATATGTGGAAAGACATACTTCTCTACCTTTGAAGAGTGTATCACTGTGAGGAACCGGCTTGGTACTGCACCTTGTGCTTCAGACTAGAAGCTATGTGCTGGGGGGAGGAGCAAGCATTGGGAATGACAACCCCAAGAAAGATCCCACCACTGATTCACCAAGATTCCAGAGACCCAAAACTCTATTTTTTTTCCTTTTGCTGTTTTGGGGGAGTTAGGATAGAAAACCCTAACACCACATTTCCTTACTTTTGTGGTGTTAAGTTATCCTAACTGGTGCATTAACAAAGTTTTTTTGCAGTGAATCTATATCTATCTATCTACAGTATCTATCTATCTATTCACAATTTGCAAAAATCTGCATCATTGCACCAGTTAGGGTTTACATTATACCAACAAAGGTAAGGAAATGTGGTGTTAGGATTTATAACCCTAACATCCCACCCCCACCCTGCAAGCAGTAAAATAAAAAAAATATAGTGTTGGCTGTCCTGAGTCTAGCCAAATCAGGACTGGGGTCTTCCTCGGGATTATCAACCCTAATGCTCCCCTATCCCATCAACAAATAAGCTCAGATGTACAGACTATGAGAATGGGGTGAGGGTTAAGGTTCATAACCCTGAGGAAGACCTGAGGCCTGATTTGGCAAGATTCAGAACAGCCAAAACCTTAATGTTTTTTCCTTTTGCTACTTGCAAGGTGAGGGTGTGATGTTAGGGTTGGAAACCCTAACACCACATTTCCCTACTTTTTTTCAGTTGAATCTAAACCTTAACTGGTGCATTAATGTAGTTTTTCCCAAGGAATGTCCTTATTTTTTTAGACTGTATAATCACACCCTCATTCAGAACCTATGTGAACACATCCTTGTGCCACTTCCATGCTTCCGTAGATAACACATCCATGTCTCCAGAAAAGCAATTAATGTGCTTAGTTGTAATTGTTTTTTTGTGGGGCTTACTTCAAAGGAAAAAATATATTACGTGTCCCCCTTAACTACCAGTACCTGATAGTATATGGGCAAAAAAGTCAGTAAAGGTTTGTCAGTTTGCTCTGAAATCTGTTATGTTTGTAGTGAAAGATAAACTGCATCTTTGGTGCATTTTTGATGATGATTGGACTCCCATTGTGGATCTGGCACCATGGTGAATATTGCAGGTAATTTTGGGGTGCACTGCATACCACATGAATGTTTAGGGAGCAGTATGTGTTCTAGGGACATGGATATGTTGTTCATCCACACTCATTGGCAGTATCCTTGCCGCTTTAAATCTTGCCGGAAGGTCTTCAAGCTTGCTCCTCCCACCCACCCGGGTGGTATAACTCTCGGCTCCGCCCCATGACCCCAGATCTTCCTTACGCTGGAAGCTCAGGTTCCCTCCTTAACGCTCTGCGTTTGTGACTGGTTCCTATTTCTCCGTTTGCGGATTTAAAAATAATATTTTGCAAAAAGACTTCAGTCTTCGATCCCTCGCGGCTGCGATGGATAAATCGACTCCCGGATTTCGGAGATGCCCATGCGGGCAGAAGATGTCTCGGACGGATCCACACTCCACGTGTGTCTACTGCTTAGGCCTTGAGCACGACCCGCAGGCTTGCGACCTGTGCTCATCTTTCTCGGCCTACGTCCTCGAAGACCGTGCTGCCCGATTGCAACTGGGCCGTCCCGAGAAGCGTTTCCCTTCGGTGAAGTCCAAGGAGGCCCGGTTGGCGGTGTCCGCGGCGGCGGGCTCGGCGGATCAGCTCGAGCGGATGGTCGCCCTCGAAGAGGAGGCGGCGCGGGCCGTATCTTCCTCGGCCGCGGCATTTATCCCGCTCTCTCTGGGTTCTTCCTACACGGCTTCCTTTAAGGAGCTTTGTCTGTCCCTCTCCACTAAAGGAGAAGGGCCTGCGTCTGCTGGACCTTTTTCTCGGTCCAAAAAGAGGGACAAGGGTAAGTCCCTCCGTCGACGCTCTTGGGAGCGGGAAAGGTCCCTCTCCCCGGGCCGTCGACCGTCGGCTTCGGTCGACCGCTCGGCTTCGGCCACTGGCCTCACGGTGTCCCGTTCAGGTCAGTTGACCGAGACTCCCACTGATGAAGTCGAGATTTTTCTCGACCCATTGGACGGGCTGTCGCCTTTAGCAGCCGAGATTCCCCTCTCCCCGGTTCCCCCGGGAGGAGTTGAGGATCCCGTGGGCTCGCCTGTGCCTCCGGTTCCGGAGCCCTCGGATGGACCTTCCGAGCCGAAGGGAGTGTCGGTTCCGGCCGACACCTCCCTGCACCGACCCCGGAAATTCCGGGACTCTCGGTCTCGGTCTCGGACCTCTTCGGGGTCCAGCCGTCTCCACCGTCATAGGCGGTCTCGCCCCGGCATCACGTAAGCGCAAGCCGCTGCTGGCCCTCGCCCTCGGATGAGGGAGGCCGCGAATTACGCCGACGGTACGGAGGACCTTATGTTGCAACAGCTCCTCCTGGCCGGAATAAGCCGACCGCGCCTTCCCGCCATTAATGGCTGTCACCGAACGGCCGACACAACCCCCGACTTGCCCGAGAGCCTATACCCAGGCCGGTTGTTGCGACTCAAAACCAGCTGCTCCACCGATTGCGTGGAACCTCCGCCTCCACAGCCACCAATTGGGGCTCCGACCAAGGATTCTCGGTCGGCTAGGGTTTACCCCATCGGCTGTCAGTTACCCTCACTCCGACCGACCTCGGCAGGTGAAGGGTGGTTCAGGCCAGAGGCAGCTCTTCGAGGACTCTTCCGAGTCCGAAGATGATTCCTCCTTCTTCTCAAGCGACTGGACTTGGAGTCTTCAGGAGGTCAGCCAATGGACGATAGCCGTCGTCCTTCCTAGGACTGCTTCGCTCATCTGGAGTCTACGGGATGGAGCTCGAACCCGCTTCAAACGGGCCAGGTATCCCTCAGGAGATTCTGGACCGAGGGATTCTCCGACGGAGGCCTTTCCGGTGGCCGAGGCCATAGTGGGTCCAGCACTGGAACTTTGGCAGCGCCCTGCTTCCTGCCCTGCGCCTTGGCCAGGATGGCCAGGAAGTATGCGGTCCCTACCGTTCCTTGTCCGGTTTTGAACACCCTCTGCTGAGGGGTTGGTTACGACAGCGCTCGCTACCGCAACGCCAGGATGTGACAAACCTCCTGACAAGGAGTCCAAGAAATTGACATGTCGGGCGAAAGTCTACGCCAAGGGCCCTCTTCGGCCTTCGCCAGGCCAGTTCGGCCGTCCTCATGGCACATTTTTCTCATGCCCTGTTGGGCTCCCTGGATGAGGTCATCCTCATCTTCCCGCCCGATCTGCAGACTACGGTTAAGCAGGTGCGGGACCAGGGCAGGGCAGTGGCCAAACAGCAGCTCCAGACTGCTTTGGATGTAGGGGACTCATGTGCCAGATCGGTGGTGGCCGCGAGTGGCTATCGTCGGCGGGCTTGGCTGAGGATATCCACCTTTACTGGATACCCAGCACAAGTTGGCGGATGTTCCTTTTGGGGACTGACCTCTTCGGCCCTGGGGTGGAAGGTCACCTGCAGAGGATCGAGAAGTCCAATGCCACTTGGACTCGGTCTCTTCCGCTCAGAAGGACAAAGGCCGCAAACCACAGCCTAAGCCCTTTCGTCCTTCTGTGCCTCGGGCCCCCTGACCCAGCAACGCCAGGGCCAGCAGGCTCGGCCTTGGCATCCCAAACCCAAGCCGCCGGCTTCCTCTAACAGGAGGCAGGGAGGAAGGGCCCAGGAGGTCCCTCGCCGGTCCCTCCTCCAAGCCTGCCCAGTGACGGGCTGAGGGTGTCGCCCCATCCCGCCACCTTCCCTGGGTCCCCTGGGGGACGGCCCGCACTTCCGCTCCGCCTGGTCCGCTGTTACCACGGACAGGTGGGTCTTGGAGTGGTGGGAAGAGGCCTGCCTCTGGAATTCGAGCAGGCACCACCTTCAGAGCCGTCGCCTCGGGGGCCGGGATCCCCAGCCTCACTGGCTGTCGAGCGAGCATCGCTCTCCTCCTCCAGAAGGAGGTGGTAAGAGGTGGTGGACCCTCTTTCAGACCCAGGGTTTGTGTCCAGGTACTTCCTGGTTCCAGCAGACGGGGGCTGGCGCCCCATTCTCGACCTACACGACTAAACAAGTTCCTAAGGTCTCGAACCTTCAGGATGGTCACTCTGGCTCAGATAATACCATCCTGGAGCAGCGCGTGGTTCTGCTCTCTGGACTTGCAGGGCGCGTTTTTTCACGTCCCTATCCGTCCGTCTCACCAGAGATTCCTTCGCTTCCGGCGGAAGGATCTCTCTTGAGTTCAAGCCATGCCCTTGGCTTGTCTCCAGCTCCCAGGGTCTTCACCAAATGCATGGCAGTGGTGACAGCATTCTCGGCGGCCGAGGGGTCCGGTGTACCCTTACCTGGACGACTGGCTGATAGCAGCTCCCTCCAGGAAGGAGGCGGAGTGGTCCAGAGATCTGGCCCTCCAGGTCTGCTCAACTGGGCCTCCTTATCAACGAGCCAGAGCTCGAACTTCGAGCCAAGCAGGTGATTTTATTCATCGGGCGCAGCTCGACTCTTCGAGCCAGAGCGCGGCTCCCGGCGGACAGGGCCGAGGTTCTTTCCTCCTTTGCCCGATCATTTCTGGTTGGGCAATTGCGCCCTGCCCGGGACTTCCTGCGCCTCCTGGGTCTCATGGCGGCCTGTACCAGGCGTGGTCCGTTGGGCCCGCTGGAACATGCGCCCCTTCAGTGGGACCGGCCAGCCAGTGGTCACAACGCCATGATCCCTTGACCAGCTTAGGCCGGTGACAGGGATGTGGAGCCTCCAGTGGTGGACCGTTCCAGATCATTTGCAGGAGGGCATCCCGTTCGTCCGCCCGAGCCGACGGGTCTCTCTGTCGACCGATGCCTCTCTGATGGGTTGGGGTGCCCATCTGGGGAACACGGGCTCATGGCCTCTGGTCCCCCTGGGAGTCGATGCCACATCAACCTGCTGGAGCTCCGGCGGTCCGCCTAGCTCTCACGCGCTTTGCTCCGTTCCTCCGGTCAAGTGGTCCGAGTCCAGGCGGACAATACCACGACCATGTACTATCTAAACCGCCAGGGCGGGGCGCTCCATGCTTCTATGCAAGGAAGCTCTCCGCATTTGGTCACTCGTGCGCAGCCTGGAGGCGGATCTCCTAGCCATTCACGTGGCAGAGCCTCCAACACCCTGGCCGATGCCCTGAGCCGGATAGGGCTGCATCCCCAGTGGGTCTCTCCTGCCGGAGGTAGTACAGCATCTGTTCTCCCTTTGGGGCACACCTCAGGTGGACCTGTTTGCCTCCATGGAGCAGCGACTGAGTCTGTTTCATGCCCGCCCTCAGCAGGGCTCGCTGCAGGGGGATGCCTTCTCGAGGCAATGGACCCCGGGCCTCTTTTACGCCTTTCCCCCATTTCCCTTGATCCACAAGGTGCTTCTCAAGGCGAGGAGGGACAAGGCGCAGGTGATTCTGATAGCCCCAGACTGGCCTCGCCAGTTCTGGTACCCAGATCTCCTCAGTCTCAGCTCCAGGACTCCGCGGCAGCTTCCAGCTCGCCCGGACCTGCTCTCAGTCAATCAGGGGAAGGTGTTCCATCCGGACCTTCAATCCCTGCACCTGACGGCCTGGTTCCTGAACTGCTAGAGTTCCAGGCCTTGGGTCTTTCGACGAGGTCCTCAATGTAGTTGAGGCGTCCGTAAGAGTCGACCAGAAAATGTTATGCCTTCAAATGGAAAAGGTTTCCATTTGGTGTCAGGGCAAGGGCTTGGACCCTTCCTCCTGTTCCTTGGCAAGCATCTTGGACTATTTATGGTCCTTTCTAGTCAAGGGCTTAGGTCGGCGACCCTAAGGGTGCACCTGGCAGCCATCTCTGCTTACGAGCGGGCGGAAGCAGTCAGTGGCGCAGGAAAGGTGGTCTGGCGGCTTTTCAAAAGGCCTTGATCACATTTCCTCCAGTGCGGGAACCCCCACCTCCGTGGGATCTACTGCTGGTACTGGCAAGCTCATGGGCAAGCCATTCGAACCTATGCACAGGTGTGCTCTCTCTCACCTGTCGTGGAAGACCGCCTTCTTGGTGGCTATCACGTCAGCCAGAAGGATGGGAGAGCTCCAGGCGCTTTCCATCGAGTCTCCTTACCTGGTCTTCCACAGGGACAAGGTTGTCCTGCGCCCCCACCCGAAATTCCTTCCGAAGGTGGTGTCGGAGTTTCACCTTAACCAGGTGTTGACTCTGCCGGTGTTCTACCCCAATCACACCTCGGAGGCCGAATATAGGCTCCATACTCTGGATCCTAGAAGGGCGCCGCTATTATAAGGAGCGCACGCTGAAATTGGGAGAGGTTCGCCAGCTGTTTGTCACCTCACGCTGAAGCCGCATCTGGCAGACCTGCAGCCAAGCGGACGATAAGCAGGTGGGTAACCTCCTGCATAGATCTCTGCTATAAGTTGGCGGGCATGGAGCCTCCCAGAGGATAAGAGCTCATTCTACCCGCCATACTGCTGCAGCAGTGGCTGCTTCCAGGGACGTCCCTATCCAGAAATCTGCAGGGCTGCTACCTGGAAGTCAGCAAACACCTTCATTACCCACTACCACATCGACCTTGAGTCACGCCGGGATGCTGGTTTTGGGGCCTCGGTTCTCCAGTCTCTCTTTCCCAAGTAAGTATATGGGGTGTGCGTCTTGCCTCCCTCCTCCAGGAGAACTGCTAGGAGTCTGCCAATGAGTGTGGATGAACAACATATCCATGTCCCTAGAAATACAGGTTACTCACCTGTAACAGGAGTTCTAGGAATGGTATATGTTGTTCATCCACACGACCCACCCGACCTCCCCGGCTTCGACGCACAACCTGAGCTTCCAGCGGGCCAGATCTGGCGTCATGGGGCGGAGCCGAGAGTTATACCACCCGGGTGGGTGGGAGGAGCAAGCTTGAAGACCTTCCGGCAAGATTTAAAGCGGCAAGGATACTGCCAATGAGTGTGGATGAACAACATATACCATTCCTAGAACTCCTGTTACAGGTGAGTAACCTGTATTTACTGTTGTAGACACTTCTTTTTTGATATATACATTGTCCCTTAACTCCAATTAGTGATGGACTTACAGTATGGCTTGTTAAAGAGGTACTGTTGCCGCAAAGAAAACTTTAAAAAGCATAATAATTAGGTGCAAATCTACCTGCATTCTATTTATATTTTATATATTTCTCCTCCCCATTATTTATTACTAAGGAAATTTGCATGAATATGTGATATTTATCCCTTAGAGTTTATTTAGAGTCCATCTGCCTCTATATCTCACTCCCTACTTCAAGTCATAATCCTCTGCTGTGATATCACAATCTGTTGTCATGGGAGTAACTGTGATATCACAAGCAGTGCTCTGTGACTTTAGGTAGGGAGAAAGCAGCAGGAATAGACAAACTCTTCAGGAGCAAAGATCCTGTTTTCATACAAATTACCTCAGTAATAAATAATGGGGAGGAGGAATACAGCACCAATGGGAACTACAAGCTGGACTGTGTCTAAATATTAGATTTTGTTAAAGTTCTCCTGAATGTGTCACCAGCTCTTTAAAGTTGCAATATTATCCTATGGGAATTTTTATTTTCACATTTTTATGTTTTTTCATATCCCCCCTAAGGTTTTGTGGGGTGTTACATGTCAGTGTTGTAGTACTCATTGCAACCTTTCTTTTGATATATAGATTGTCCCTTAACTGCAAAGATTGGGGGGGCTATGCATGAAGAAAATGACTGCCTAGGCACCGCAAATCTGAGGTGTGTAGGCAATCCTAAGTCAGAATGCCTCACAGTGGGGGTCCTGTGGACACCCCCGCAGCATTCATGAACCATTTGCAAGGCAGTTATGCACCCAATCCCTTGGCTACACAGTTAGCAATGTGCCAGGAGTGGGTGGGAGGGTGTCCGGGGCATGCCTACGCTATACACCATTCACTAAAGTGCATAGTGCTGTGCACTGGAGGGTGTAGGAGAGTGCCAGTTAATCCAGGGAGGGGACCCTGCCATAACCATTGTATACACCCAGCCCTTTCCCACACAGGACTCTTGCACGGCCCTGGCAACAGTATGCTGGCCCCACCACACACAGCACATGTCTTCCCTGACCCCATATTCTCACAGCATATCCCCAACACAGTACAGCCCCATCCCTGTATGGCACAAGCATCCCCCACCCCTAACACATGTCAACCCCATCCACATATGGCACAAGCATCCCCCTCCACCCCAAAACATGATCACCCCATCCCCTTATGGTGCCCCAGTCCCCAGTGTTGAACAAGAAGAAAAAATTACTCACCTTAGTAATGTTGTTTCTTCTAATGGGGTCTTGCTACATTATGACATATGCAGTGAGTTTCAACCTTTGAACTGCTCCGGAGGTGAAAGAGTTAACTTTCCATGCCAGGCATGGAACGCTGAGCTCGAGCTTGGTTGAAACTCTGTCTGTTGTTCTTCAAACTCAAACCGTCAGATCTTTACGAGCTAAACTCACTGAGGTCCTGTGTGGAAGTTGTAAACCTACACTAGCGAACTGGCTACTAAACATAAGAACACATTTTATGGTCCCAAAACAAAGACTCAAGTCAGGAGACCCAAAAAATGAAAAACACAACACCAAGTCATCCCAATAAAGGAGGGGTGAAAACAACAAGGTGGGCACCTACTAAGTGCCAACACTGCACTGCCCACCCACATCCCAAAAACTGAGGTTCTGAGAGGGGTAGGCGGAGGGAGGTCATAATATAGCAAGACTCCATTAGAAGAAACAACATTACTAAGGTGAGTAATTTTTTCTTCAAACAACATGAAGTCTTGCTATATTATGACATATGCAGACTACAAAGCAGTACCTCCATGGAGGAGGGACAGAACCTACTTAGGAAATAGGCTCTGAAGCACAGCTGTGCCAAACCAAGCATCACTCCTAGCCTGGATGTCCAGGGAGTAATGCTTGGTAAAAGTGTGAACTGTTTTCCAGGTAGCTGCTTAACATATCTCTAGAATAGGGATGTCCCTGGCAGCAGCTGTACCTCTGGTAGAGTGAGCCCTCAGGCCTGAGGGAGGAACCTTACCCAGTTTTTCATGACAGAATTGGATACAAGAAACAATCCACCTGGCAATGGATCTTTTAGTGGCAGGTTTCCCTTTACAAACCTCACCATAAGTGAGGAACAGTTGGAGGGAGTCAAACCTGTGAGCCTTGGTATGCTCTATGTAGTAACTAAAGGCTCTCTTCACATCTAAGCTGTGCAGCCTCCTCTCGCCAGAGGAGGAATGGTCAGTGAAGTACACTGGAAGAGATATAGATTGATTAAGGTGGAAATCTGAAACCACCTTAGGCAAGAACTTCCTGTTAGTCCTGAGGACCACCTTATCTCTCTGAAAGGAGATAAAATCAGGCTCCACTGACAAAGCTTGTAATTCACTTATGCGTCTGGCAGAAGTGATGACTACCAGAAACACAGTCTTCCAAGTCAAGTACTTAAGCTCTACTGAAGACAAAGGCTCAAAGGGGGGTTGCATAAGCTGAGCAATGCAAACATTAAGATCCCAGGCAGGGGCATGGTCCCTGAATGGAGGGTTGGTGTGAAGCAATCCCTTGAAAAACTTGGAGAATACAGTATGAGCTGAAAGAGAAGAGGGTTTACCTGCTGAAATAAAAGCAGACACAGCTGCCAAATGCACTTTTAGGGTAGCTGGTCTCAGCCCCAAGGTATTTAAGTGGACCATATAATCCAGGACTGTGGGTAAATCAGCAGATTCTGGGGAAATATGCTTCCCAGAGCACCATATGGAAAACCTCTTTCATTTGGAATTATAGGTAGCCCTGGTGGAAGGTTTCCTAGAAGCCTTCAGTACATCCATTACACCTTGGGAGAGGTGTAGATCAGCAAACTCTAACTCTTCAAGAGCCAGGCCTTGAGATTGAGAGATTTGAGGTTCAGGTACCAAACCCTCCCCTGAGCACAGGTTAACAGGTTGTGATTCCTGGGAAGACACAGGGGAAGATGGACTGCTAAGGTCAGTAGGAGTGGATAACAGGGTTATCTGGCCCAATCTGGAGCAATCAGGATCATCTTGCAGGATTGAGATCTGATTTTGACTAGCACTTTGAAAAGGAGAGGGAAGAGGGGAAAGCATAGAGAAACTTCCCTTCCCAATTGAGAACTAAGGCATCCAGAGGGACTGAACCCAACACTGGGGGCCTGCAGCAAAAAAGGGGAAGTTGGTGATTGTCTGGGGCTGCAAAAAGATCTATCTGTGGGGTGCCCCATCTGGCAATATCACCTCCAAGACCAGGGGGTCCAGTGACCATTCGTGATGGCCCTGGGAAATCCTGCTGAGAGCATCTGCCAGGACATTGTCCTTGCCTGGAAGGTGAACTGCCATAAGGGAGGTGTTCAGGGAGTAAGCCAGAGACCACAACTTCATTGCTTCGGTGCACAAGGCCGTAGACCGAGTGCCCCCCTTGCTTGCTGATGTACCACATTGTGGTGGTGTTGTCTGTTCTGACCTGTACCACTTTGTTCTGAACAGATTTGGAAAAAACTTGAAGTGCTAGAAAAACTGCTCTGAGTTCCAACAGATTGATGTGGAGCAGAGATTCCTGAGGGGACCACAATCCCTGGGTAGTGAGGTCGCCCATGTGAGCTCCCCACCCCAAGAGGGATGCATCTGTAGTAAGGATTAAGGAGTGAGACTGAGTGACAAAAGGAACCCCTTGTCTCAGATTGCTCTGATCCCGCCACCACTGTAGGCCCTGGATCAGGGTTCGAGTTACTGGGATCAATTTGGTTAGAGGGTCTTTCCTTTGAGACCAAAAGGCTCTCAAATGGAACTGGATGTCCCTCATCTGAAATCTTGCTCCCTGTACTACTGCTGTAGAAGCAGCCATGTGCCCTAGGAGCTGTAGAAAGTGCCTTGCTGGTCAAGAGACCTGCAGGGTGAATGAGGAGGTCAGAGAGACCAGGGTCCTTGTCCTGTCCAAAGGAAGGAAGGAAGGCTCTGGCTTCCTCTGTGTTCAGCTCTGTGCCTATGAAGGTGAGGAGCTGGACAGGCTCTAGAACTGACTTTGAAAGATTCAGAAGGAAACCTAGAGAAGTGAGCAGTTGCTGAGTTATCTGTAGGTGTAACTTGACTTGGTCTGGGGACTGACCTACTATGAGCCAGTCATCCAGGTAAGGGAAGATGGCAATTTTTTGCCTTCTTAGGGTAGCAACTGCTACTGCCAGGCATTTTGTGAATACCCTTGGAGCAGAGGCGAGGCCAAAGGGCATTACTCTGAACTGGTAGTGGCCTGAGGGCAGCTCGAACCTGAGGTATTTTCGATGGGAGCTTCTGATGAGAATATGGGTAGGCATCCTTGAGGTCCAGGGATGCTAGCCAGTCCCCTGGCCTTAGAGAGGGTAGAATAATTCCCAGAGTCACCATTTTGAATTTTGGTTTTAAAAGGTGCTTGTTTAAATATCTGAGATCCAGGATGGGCCGCCATTCTCCTGTCTTTTTTGGGGGTAAGAAAGTACCTGGAGTACAACCCTTTGCCCTGGTGTAGGGGTGAAACCCTTTCCACAGCTCTGAGAGCCAGGAGGGAAGAGACCTCTGCCTCTAGGGCAAGTGCCTCTGGTAGATTTGCAGGTGGAAAGAATCTGGTTCTCATCTTTGGAAATTTTTTGAAGCTGAGAACCAGTCCCTGGCTTACTACTTCCAGGACCCACTTGTCTGATGTCAGAGACTTCCAGTCCTGGACAAAGTAAGCCAGCCTGCCCCCTACAGGTAGCTGAGAATCATCCCTGGCAACCCCATCAGGGTGCCTGCTTGGCAGGGGCTTTGGGCTGAGGGGTGGAAGCAGGCCTGCTTGTACCCCGTCTGCCTCTCCCTCTAAAGAACCCCCTCTGGGCATAAGCAGAAGAGGAGGCCTGGGCTTGGTAAAAAGGCCTATGAAAAGGCCTGCCCCTGCCCCTGGGAAGCTGCCTTTAAGGAGTGGCCTGCCTTTCCTTGGCCTGTGCACTCCTATAGGTGGTCCTATACTCATCCATTTTCTTCATGTAATTCTCTGTCTGCTCCCCAAATAGAAAATTACCCACAACAGGAAAATCCATGGCCTTAGTCTGGGTATCCTGTGACAGGCTAGTACATCTGAGCCAAGCCATTAGCAGCCACCTGCTCCAGCACCTTGGCGAGCTGGCCAGAGACCTGTTTTGCTAGAGCCATAACAGTATTCCATCTGGATTTCTGATATCTAGCAACATAAGCCATATAATTTGCCTGTCTGAGTCCCAAGGATGCTGCCATGTACTGTTTCTTTGCCATGGCATCAATCCTCCTGGAGTCCTTGTCGGGGGGTGTGAAGCCAAGGGAATATTTGCCTTGTCACAGGTTGTAGCCTGCATTACCCCAGCATGGCTGCATTGTTGTGCAAGGAACTCCATATCAGAGCCTGACAATGTGTACCTCTTGTCCCTTCTCTTATCGACAGGAGGTATAGTGTGAGGAGTTTTTAGAATTTTAACTGTCTGTTTCCCAAAAGATTTATGCAAGGGAATAAACAGTCTCCTAGACTCTGGAATATCCATCATTTCCACATAGTCAGGCTCCTCTTGATCATCCACAGCTTCCTCCATAGGGAGCTGGAGGGTTTCTGCCACTTTTTTATAAAACATAAAATGAGAAGGGGACTCAGAAAGCCTAGGAGGAGACACTCCTGAAGGTCTGTCTGGGGAGATGTCCGGGTCAATGGACACATCCAGACTTTCAAATCCACATTCACTCTCCTCATACTCCTCTTCCCCCTCCTCCGGTTCATAATATTTCTCTAAATCATACTCTTGAACCGGTGGAACCGGCTGAACCGGACACTTACCTGATGGTGCCAGTTCGGTCGGAACCAGGGAAAGCGACTGGACAATTTTAATCGCTTTGGCTATTTTTTCAGCGGTTGGAGAGGAAAGTTTTGGCTCCACACCAGCTGATTTCTTAATCCTTTTTGCTGGAACCGACTCCTCAGAGTTGGATCTCCTTTTGCCCAAGGAAGTCTCGCCCTGGTCAGAGGGCACTCCCTCCGGTTCAGTTGGAACCGAACCGGGCTGGCCATCCGGTTCAGCGGACTTTTTGGCCTCCCTTTCCCTGAGCCTACCAACTCTCTTTTCCAGGGTAGTTACAGGAACATTTTTACAAATCTGGCAGTCTGCATTGAGGTGGTCAAACCCCAGACAATAAACACAGGTGGTGTGGGGGTCAGCCTTGGCAAAGACTTCCCCACACACACACTGCAGTGTTGAAACCCAGTGGGCCCGGTTTTTCTTTTGGGTTTCCTAACCAAACTTACCCATTTATGGCAATCCGCCAGGTAAGACCCTCTTATTGGTTCCCAACCGTATCACGGGTCGTGGAAAAAAACGTAATAAAATCCAGTTTTTTTAGAACCGATAAGAACCGGTAACCACACTCTAAATGACAGATTAAGATATTTTAAACAACCTGATCGGTTCAAACCGAACCGATAAACCGTTTACAAGTTCCACACAGAATAGAAATTAATGTAAAACCTATCTAGTACTCACAAATACCACAGACAGAGTCTGAACCGACCGGTTGCAGTTTAAATTCGGTCAAAAACTGAGAAAAACAATACATTAACCGACAAAATGAACCGAGCAGAAGGAGAAACCTCCGGAGTGACTGTTCAGTGATGCGGAGTAAAGAATCTGACGGTTTGAGTTTGAAGAACAACAGTCAGAGTTTCAACCGAGCTCGAGCTCAACATTCCATGCCTGGCATGGAAAGTTAACTCTTTCACCTCCGGAGCAGTTCGAAGGTTGGGACTCACTGCATATGTCATAATATAGCAAGACTTCATGTTGTTTGAACCACACACATGTGCCCTGGTCCATGGTGCTGAACAAGAAACACACACACACACAGGTGCCCCAATCCACACACTCCTGACCCTGAACCCATTACCCCTGCTGCACCATTGGTGGTCAGTGTATCCTCCCACCCCCCAACAGCACCAACAATACCCCCCCAGTCCCCATACCTGCCAGTCAGTGCTGCAGCTCTGGACAGCCAGCAGTACAGCTCTCTGCACACCTCCTTGGCCGCCATCCATCCAACTGATGGTGGGCGTGCTGCTATAAATAGGCAGCATGCTTACAGAATCAGTTGGATGGCCAGAGGCCAAGAAGGTGCAGAGGGCTGTGCAGCTGGCCCTTCGGAGTACGGGGACTGGGGGGAGATGTTGGTGCCGCAGGGAGGTGGGGCGAGCCACTGAGCAGCAGTGATGTGGCTGGGTTAATGTATTCGGTGTCGGGGTGTGTGTGGACTGGGGCACCTGTGTGTGGGGGGGTTCTTGTTCAACACCGAGTACTGGGGCACCTGTGTGCGAGTGCGTGCGGGGGTTCTTATTCAACACTGGGGACTGAGGCACCTGTGTGTGTTGGGGTGGAGGGTATGCCATTGCCATATGGAGATGGGGAAGACAAGTGCTGGGATAGAGGGATGCTTGTGCCATACAGGGATGGGGAGGACATGTGTTGGAGTGATGCCTGTGCCATACGGAGATGGGGCACAGATGTGTCAGAGGGGTTACGGTACCCTGATGGGGACTGGGCTAAGCTGTGTGGTGGGAGGGGGATCTTTGTTAAGAACTGCTGGACACTGGGGAATGGCCATGTGGATCCAGGTGCCTGCAGAGGCTATTCATGCACCCAGACCAGTGCCTTAGCATGCAAGTGATCCACTTCTGAGACCCAGGATGGGAATCCAATGGGATGCCCACCTGGGTCTGCTACTCTGCCCAACTGCCCTGCACAGTCCTGCATACCTGGGGATCAGGGCCACAGACAGGTGCCCCATAGGTGCATGTAGTAGTGCATACCATGCACCCTGCACCTGTCTGGGGCCACAGAGCTACATGGGAGGGGTGCACACCTATAGTGTATAGTTTCCATCCTTTGTGCATAGCATCCATTGATGGAGTTATGGCTTGTTGAAGTTGAAATGTGGAAAAAAAATGTTGTATGAAGGAATCATTTTTTGTTTGCGAGAATAACACAATCTCAAAAAAAAAAAGATTCCTTCATATGAAAAAAGAATGTGGAAAAACTAAGTTCAAACTCTTTTTTGTATGAATGAATCTTTTTTTCTTTAGAACAACACAATCTCATGAAATAAGATTCCTTCATACAAAAAAAGACTGTGAAAAAAACCTAAGTCCAAATTCTTTTTCGTATGAAGGAATCTTTTTTCAGGAGAATGACCCAATCTCACAAAAAAAAAATCATTTATATGAAAAAAGAATGTGAAAAAAAACTAAGTTCAAGTTTTTTTTTTCATAT
Source organism: Neoceratodus forsteri (assembly GCA_016271365.2). Lineage (NCBI taxonomy): Eukaryota > Metazoa > Chordata > Ceratodontiformes > Ceratodontidae > Neoceratodus > Neoceratodus forsteri. The sequence goes on along the minus strand of CM028131.1, from coordinate 141,827,414 downwards.
GAAGGAATCTTTTTTTTTGAGATTGTGTCATACTGATGAAAAAAGATTCCTGCATATGAAAAAAGAATGTAAAAAAAAAGGACCAAATTCTTTTTTTCATATGAATGAATCTTTTTTCTTGAGAACAACACAATCTCACAAAATATGATTCTTTCTTATGAAAAAAGACTGTGAAAAAACCTAAGACCCAATTCTTTTTTTGTATGAAGTGATCTTTTTAATGAGAATGACACAATCTCACAAAAAAGATACCTTCATACGAAAAAACAATGAGAAAAAGTCCAAATTTTTTTCATATGAAAACAATCTTGCTTCATATTGCTGATTCTTGTTTTGTATGGCAATATGAAAAAGAAAAAAGAAGACTGTCACACAAAAAAATTAAAATGTGTTATAAACACACTTCTTGGTCATTTCTTTCAAAAAGTAACTGCAGAATCCATCCAATGGGGTCCTGATTAGCAAGCTACATGTGATGGTGTGTTGTCATGACACCATTTTTATGGGTTTTGAAAATGTTCTTTCCTGGAAAAGATGGAAACAAGTTGGCAGCCATACAAAAAATATGATTTTTCTCATGAAAACAAGATTACTCCCCCATATGAAACAGAATCCTTTTTAGCATGGCTCGAATTATTTTTTTGTATAAAAAAGCTACCCAAAAGAACATACTGAGCATGCTCAGAACTGAAATTTCAAATCCTTATAACTCTGGAATGGATTTATATTTTTTCCCTGAACCAACAAAAGGCAGAACTCTACCCTAAGCCCTTTCTACCCTGAAAATTCTGGACCAAAAATCCAAACCATTTGGATGCTAGGCCATGACAAAAACACAACAAAAAAAACAAACAAATGTTTTCACTTTTTTTACTATCAGTATCTCAGACTCAGCACATCTGAGCAGAACAAAACCATGGCACATCAACAGACCTTTACCCTTAGACCACACATGCATAATGTCATGCAAATCTGTGGAACAGTGGTGAAGCTCTAAAAGTGCAAAAGTTAGGAATTTGACATTAAACAGGCTACTCAACCCTAACTATAGTGGTGTCATTGTATCACTATAATATATCACTAGTGCATACATATGTTGAGTACTGCAAGTACCTATCCATAAAGATTGTTTGTATAGCAAATACCAGTCCATACATGTTGTGTGTATAGCAATCCATACAGATTATGTATATAGCAAATGCCAGTCCATACTAATTGTTAAACAGTAAATACCCTTCCATACAGATTGTATGTATGGCAAATACTTGTCCATAGCAAATATGTATAAACAGTAGCAAATATCAGTCCATATGGATTGTGTGTATAACAAATACAAGTTCATACAGATTGTGTGCACAGCAAATTCCAGTCCATGTGGATTGAATATATAGTAAATTCCAGTCAATTCCTACTGTTTATACAGCACATTTTAGTTCATACTGATTGTGTATATACCAGTCCATACTAGGGATGGGTTTAAGAAAAAAAAAGTGGAGTACATTCAAGGTCCTGTATGACAGTCACTATTTATTTCATGCAGACAGTGCTGCATTACAAGGGCATACAAGTGCTGAAGTGCAAAGTTGCAGACTGAAAACACAAATAAAAATACGACATCTGTGGTGACCACTCTAGCACCCTGTTCATGGCAGCTGGTATCTTTGTCCATGTGTTTCTAGGGCTGGTCAATGTAGCAGACCAGTTCCTATTGTAACCGAAGTCAGGAAGTCTTTTGTAGCTGCCTCACTGCAATGCATGGGGGATAGGAACATGATCTGGGAAATGAGTAGATGAACAGGTTTCCTATTTGTTGATACTACTGTCAATAAAACACTGCAGTGATACTATTGGTTGTCTAGGAACTGGGCTTAAGGGTCCCATGAGTAATCAGCAATCTTTTCAAGAACATGTTCTCTTACTATGTGTAGCAACCATGCTTTTACTTTCTGGTAACCTCTTATGCATGCACAGTAATGTGAACTCACTCTTGACTCCTCCTCCAGTACTGCTAACAGCTGGATTAAAGCACAAAAATCATCCTAAAAAATGTTCTTAGTCCCATAAGAAAAAAGTTATAGTCAAGAAACATGAAATAACAGTTGAGAAGATGACCAAAAAAACCCATCACATGCATTTTTTTACTACAAACAAAGTTAAGCACAAGAAAAACAGTAGGAAAGATTAGACAAAGTATGGACTCAAGTGCAGGGCCCAAAGATCTCTGTGTATCTTAATTCCCACTGGGTTTGAATATTCCCTGTACAAAACTGGCTAGGACTCATCTCATAATCCTTGCATGGCCCAATGAGCCCTGTATGAAGTAGTTTATGTGTTTACTTTCTTAAAAAGTAAGAAAATTCATTGAAAAAAAAATTATATTAATGAATTGTTAGGGTTCCAAAGCCACAAAAAGAGGGTAATGTAGTGTTAGGGTTTTTTCAACCCTAACACCCTACACCCTTTCAGCCACTTGTCTTGTGGCCCAAGGCCAAGTTACAAGTCCAATGGCCTACCCCAAAGGTCTGCTGCTTCAAGCTACAGATCTGTGGTCCTGTATGAATCAAGGTATGACTGATCTCTGGCTTCAGGCAGTGCCCACAGTGCCCTGTGTGAAGAATGTTATGAATGGTCTTCTGCTTTACACAGGACTTTCCATGCAGGGCGTAAAGAAAGGTATGATTGATCTTTTGAGCAAGGAAGGTTATGACTGATGTTGTGGATCCTATGTGAAGCCTTAGACTTGTGGGGCATAGCTCTGGACCTGCAGCTTAAAGCAGCAGACCCTGGGACTCAACTCTGGCCTTATAGCTTGACCTTAGGTCACAAAGCTAGGAGCTGAGGGAGGAGTGTGTGAGAGCTGAAAACCCCTAACGATACAGTTCCCTTTTTGGGCTTTGGAACCCTAATGGTGCATTACCATAGTGTTTTTCACAGTGAATATATATTTTACAGATGCAAGAGCACCTGTATGTTAGGGTTGAGTTGGTGTTTGTGTCAAAAATGTTTTTGGTTTTTTTACATCATATATCTCAGCAAATATAGGCCATAGGACTGAGACCTTTAGTGTGCATCTTCCTAGGGGTTAATAGTTTTGCAAGATTTCTGAAAATCAGTTTGGTGGTTCAGAAGTTATTAGTGAAATTATGCAACTCTTCCCATTTGTTGCCCATCTTTTTGCTCACAACTAGCAGAAAAACTATGCCACTTTAAATTACAAAATGTACAGGTTCATTATGGTTTGTTCCAAAGAAGTGCCTCTGAGAGTTTTGAAAACAAAATTTTATTTTGTTTTTAAGCTATTTATATTTTAAAGTTCATGCATGTGTAAATTAAGAGAAACTGTCAGAAAAAACAGTTGAAAAACACGACGATTTTTTCTGAGTTAAAGTTGATCCTGTAGAAAAACCTGAAAAGCTGAAACCAGAAAACAAATACATGACATAAAAGTTCACAGTTGTATAGCATATCAAAAAAGAGTCTAAAAATATGTCTGAGCTGTCTTTCAAAAAAACAAAACAATTAATTTTACATTAATTAGAAAAAAGTTTTGACTGGAAAACTGTCAAGATGGACTTTAATGATATCAGCGCATGCACTTCACATATAGTGCATGCACCCGGTAACAAACGACAAAATGTAAAAAGAGCATCATGAAAAATGGTCTAATTCCCACACAAACAAAATGGTTAAAACATGAAAACAATCACGAAAAGGTCTCTTACTCCTACCCAAACAAAATTTTTAAAGCCCAAAAACCATCATGAAATCATTTCTTGCTCCTACATGAAAAAAATGTTTAAAGCACAAAAACCATTATGAAAAATGTTCTTATTACTGCTCAGACCAAATATTTAGAGTACGAAAACCATCATGGAAATGTTTCTTTCTGCTACTGTACAAGAACAAAATGTTTAAAGCACAGAAACATCACATAAAATGTTTTTACTCGGACACGAATAAAATGTTAAAAGCATGAAAACCATCATGAAAAATGTTTTAAGTCCTACATGACCAAAACAAACAATAGACATGCATTTTTTGCAAGTAAAGTCATACATGAACAAAATTGTAAGAAAGTTATGTCTCATCTCTTGTTTTGCATAGGGCCTAGTTGACCCTGCACATGAAAGTGAGGACTCATGCATGTCTTCTTTTTTTGCAGGGCACACAAAGCAAGCTAGCACTCACTTCCTGTTTTGTGCAGCACCCAACATACCCTGTGCATCCTGCTTTACAAAGGTCCCAAATGGCCCTAGTTAGGACTCACTTCTTGCATAATGCAAGAACTGAAGGGCCCTGCAAGAAGCAATATATTTCTCTATTTGCTGAAAAAGTAAGGAACTTCATTGCATTGAATTAGAGTTTTAAGCCATAAAAGGAGGGGAATGTTGCATTAGAATTTTTCAACCTTAATGCCCATACCTCCCCCTATTACAAGCCTCGTGACCCAAGGCCAAGCTACAGGTCTAAGGCCCTATGTGAAGAAAGACATGACTGTTTTTATGTGGCCCAGTCTGAAGAAATTACGGCTGCTCTCTTGCTTCATACAGGGCTCAGAGGGCCCAGCACAAAGAAATATATAAAATTCCTCTTGCTTTGCAGGTCCTTCATGAAGAAAGTTATGACTGATCTGCTTAACAAAGGGCTTACAGGTCCCACTTGAAGAAAGTTATGACTGATCTGCTTCAAGTTGGGCCCGCAGGTCCCTCCTTCAAGAAAGTTATGACTGATCTGCCTTACATGGGTCTGCAGGTCCCTACTTGAAGAAAATTATGACAGATCTGCTTTGTGTAGGGCATGCAAGTCCCTACCTGAAGAAAGTTATGACTAATAGAAACATAGAATTTGATGGCAGATAAGGGCTGCTTGGCCCATCCAGTCTGCCCATTTCTCCATACCTACGCTATTACTGCAGACCATGCCCGATCTACAGCTCTTTCACTGTCCCACCTTCTTTTACATTATGATTCCTTTGTGCTTCTCCCATGCATTCTTGAACCCCACCACTGTTTTCACCCCATGACCTCTGCTGGTAGACTGTTCCAGGAATCCACCACTCTTTTGTAAATAAGTACTTCCTCACATCTCTCCCTCTTCTGAATCTGCCCCCCCAGCTTCATAGCATGTCCCCTTGTTCTTGAGCACCTTTTCTTCTGAAAAATACTTCCCTCCTGTATCTTATTTACCCCATGAGGTATTTAAAGATCTTTACCATATCATCCATCCCCCTTCTCTGTTCTACAGTGTACATATTGAGTTCATTTTGTCTCTCTCCTTGTAGGGCATTTGATGCAGATCCTGGACCATTTTAGTTGCCATCCTCTAAACTGCCTCCACACTGTCTGTGTCCTTCAGGAGATGTGGTCTCAAGAACTAGACACAGTACTCTAGGTGGGGTCTTACCAGTGATTTATACAGAGGCAACACCACCTTCCTCTTTCTGCTGGTGATACCCTATATACCCCAGCATCCCACTAGCCCTCCCTTCTGCCTTGTTGCATTGTCTGGCCACTTTTATGTCATCCATTATTAATACCCCCAGGTCTCTTTCCTGCTTAGTGGTTGTCAATACCACTCCACCTGTCTTGTACTCTGCCCCTGGGTTCCTGTGTCCTGAGTGCATTATTTTGCACTTTGGGCCTGCATGTCCCTTCTTGAAGAATGTTATAACTGATCCACTTCATGGAAGGCCTGCAGCTCCCTACTTTGAAGAAAGTTAAGACTGACTTGCTTCATGCAGTGCCTGCAGGTCCCTACTTGAGGAAAGTTATGACTGATCTGCTTCGTGGAAGGCCTGCAGGTCTCTACTTGAAGAAAGTTATGACTGATCTGCATAATGCAGGGTCTGCAGGTCCCTACTTGAAGAAAGTTATGACTGATCTTGTGCTTTGTGGAGGGCCTGCAGGTCCTTACTATAAAGTTATGACTGCTCTGCTTCATGCAGTTTCTGCAGGTCCCTACTTGAAGAAATTTATGACTGATCTGCTTTCTGCAGGGTCTTCAGGTCCCTTTTTAAAGAAAGGAATGACTAATCTTGTGCTTTGTGCAGGGCATGCAGGTCCCTACTTGAAGAAAGTTATGACTGATCTGCTTTGTGCAGGGCCTATAGGCCCCTACTTGAAGAAAGTTATGACTCATATTTTGCTTTGTGAATGGCCTTATGATGGATCCTGCAAGCCTAATGTGGAGCTGCAGACTTGTGGGGCATTGACCTTGAAGGGCTGAGCTCCAGACCTGTAGCTTGACCTTGGGTATAAAGGCTAGGGGCTGGAGGGGGGAATGCCTAATTTCCCTCCTTTTGTAGCTTTGTAACCATAATGCTGAATTCATATATAAATAAAGGGCTCGTCCGGGATTTGAACCCGGGACCTCTCGCACCCTAAGCGAGAATCATACCCCTAGACCAACGAGCCATACAATAAAATGCTTGAATTTTCATCTTTCTCTCTAGCTTCTGTCATGTTGGTAAACATTACATGAGTCTGCCAGAGATGAAAGTGGCTCAGATTACACTGAGGGTTGGACCTGCCCCTTGTGTGATGCACAGCTGGAGCTTAAGAGCTCAGTGCTGTGCTGCAAAAATCAGATCAGTGATGTCTTCTGTAACACTTCTGTACCGAGTCCTTTAACTCAGATGACCTTTGCTGTCAGTACATAATAGCATTACTTTTAATTTAAAACCAAAATAAATATTTATTTAAACTTTTTGAGTACTGTACATTATCTATGAATTGGAAAGAAATGTGCTTGCAACTATCAACTTAAAATATAGGTTGAAAGAAGTACTGGTTTTATTATGTCACTGTCAACCTGCAGTTCAGTCTTGTGCAAAATTGATATACAGAAGGTATAATAGATAAAGATACATACAGTGTGACTGAAATATTGTGCGCATGATGTTGAAAACCAAAACTGGAGAACAGCTATTATACTATAGCCACTACCTGGCAGAAACCAAATACCAATCCTTGTGGATTGTGTATATATTAAATGCCACACAATACTGAATGTGTTTATATCAAATAGTTACCAGTCCACATGGATTGTATATAGAGTAACAAATACCAGTCAATATAGAGTGTGTAGATGGTAAATACTAAATGTTAGCTGATTTAATGTATTACAGTATAGTGCTTGCCTGCTTGTATTACTACTTCTGCATTTGATCTGAACCGTGACTAGCACAAAGTATTACCAAGGTCTAAATGTCAGATGATTTAATGTATTATAGAAAAGTGCTTGACTACTTGTGTTTCTGCATCTACATTTGATCTGTACCGTTCTCCTATTGTGTTTACCTGTACTGACGTGGAACCTTTGAAAAAGAGTCTTTGACTCAAAGGTATTTTCCGAATCCTCAATAAATAAAAAAAATAAATAAATAAAAAATATCACTCCATACTGATTGTGTTTCTAGCAAACTAGTCTATACTGACTGTGTTTATAACAAATACCAGTTCATGTAGACTGTGTAGGTAGTAAATACCAGTCATCCATACTGATTGTGTTTATAGCAAATACCAGTCCATGCTGATTGCATTGATAGAAAATAGCAGTCCATACTGATTGTGTTTATAGCAAACAGTAATCCATATTGATTGTGTTTATAGCAAATACCAGTCCATGCTGATTGCATTGATAGAAAATAGCAGTCCATACTGATTGTGTTTTTAGCAAACAGCAATCCATACTGATTGTGTTTATAGCAAATACAACGTCATATAGACTGTGTAGATGGTAAGTACCAGCCGTCCATAGTGATAGTGTTTATAGCAAATACCTGTCTATGCTGATTGCATTTATAGCAAATACCAGTCCACACTGATTGTGTTCATAGCAAATATCAGTTCATTTAGATTGTGTAGATAGTAAATACCAGTCCATACTGATTGTGTTTATAGCAAATACTAGTTAATATAGTTTGTGTAGATAGTAAATACCAGTTGTCCATACAGATTGTGTTTATAGCAAATGCCAGTCTGTGCTGATTGAGTTTATATCAAATACCAGTCCATAGTGATTGTGTTTATAGCAAATATCAGTCCATATAAATTGTGTAGCTAGTAAATACCAGTCCATACTGACTGAGTTTATAGAAAATACCACTTCATATAGATTGTGTAGATATATACCAGTCGTCCATACTGATTGGGTTTATATTGGGTTTAAAACAAATACCTGACCAGGCTCATTGTGTGTATAACAAATACCAGTCCATACCTATTGTGTTTATAACACAAACCAGTTCATATAGATCATGTAAATACCAGTTATTCATACTGATTGTATTTATAGCAAATACCAGTCCCTACTGATTGTACACATTGTAAACACGAGTACATACTGATTATGCATACAGCAAATACTAGTTCATACTGATTGTGAGTATAGGAAATACCAGGCCATACCAATTATGTGTATAACAAATATAGGTTTGTACAAATTGTGTGCATAGCAAATAACTGTCCATACTGATTGTGTATAAAATACCAGCCCATACAGATTGTTTATATAGCAAATACTAGCCTATGGAGAATGCGTATATTTATTTATTTATTCAAACTTGGCAACTGAGAGAGGCACACTGAGGCAAGGTTCATTTCCAGGTGCAACCCTGGTGGAAGTATACAGGGAGACAAATACATTCAGTGGTAAAGTGTAGTCAATATTAACAAAACAGTATACTGGTAAAATGCATGACTAAAACTCAGAATAAATAGTTAGTATGTACCAACAAAATATACAGTACAAAACAGCAGGCAAAATGAGCAATGTGTGTCAGTATAAACGGAGGAGATTAACAGGCAGTCTTTGCAGTAAGGTCATGCTGGCAATAAAAACATGGAGAACAGTGTATGGGAGTACATTCACAACATATAGAATAGAGGATGGGTGACCATCCACAACAAGGTTGAGTTTCCATCGAAGTTGTTGATGACATCATAGAGACCTTGAGAGCAAAGCTTGAAAAGTCTCCATGATGTCATCAACAACTTCGATGGAAACACAACCTTGGTTGCAGATGGTCACCCATCCACTAGTTTATATAGTGTATATGGTTAGGGCTTAATTAGGTTTTTTTCAGTTGCTTGTTGGCAGCTTGTGTGTTACCTGGTGCCACTCATTCCAGCTTCTCCCCGCTCCCGCTGCCACTCAATCCAGAGTCACCCCACTCCCACTGCCACTCGTTCCAGCTTCTCCCCGCTCCCGCTGCCACTCAATCCAGAGTCACCCCACTCCCACTGCCACTCGTTCCAGCTTCTCCCCGCTCCCGCTGCCACTCAATCCAGAGTCACCCCACTCCCACTGCCACTCGTTCCAGCTTCTCCCCGCTCCCGCTGCCACCAATCCAGAGTCACCCCACTCCCACTGCCACTGCTCCAGCTTCTCCTCAGCCCCGCTGCCACTCAATCCAGAGTCACCCCACTCCCACTGCCACTGCTCCAGCTTCTCCCGCCTCCTGCCACTCAATCCAGAGTCACCCCACTCCCACTGCCACTCGTTCCAGCTTCTCCCCGCTCCCGCTGCCACTCAATCCAGAGTCACCCCACCCCACTGCCACTGCTCCAGCTTCTCCCGCCTCCCCTGCCACTCAATCCAGAGTCACCCCACTCCCACTGCCACTGCTCCAGCTTCTCCCGCCTCCCGCTGCCACTCAATCCAGAGTCACCCCACTCCCACTGCCACTCGTTCCAGCTTCTCCCCGCTCCCGCTGCCACTCAATCCAGAGTCACCCCACTCCCACTGCCACTCGTTCCAGCTTCTCTCCACTCCTGCTCACTCCAGAGTTGGCATTGTTAATTTTTAAAATTAAATGAAAAAAAAGTCAACTTTTGTGACACGGAATGACGATGGCTCCTCTTGTCAAAATTAGTCTACTACTCCTTCAGGGCCAGTTCAGACACATGCAAAAAAGAAGTGGCCATTCTTATTGCCCGGAGAGTCCTCTTTCGCCTCCTTCAGGAGGTAACAGATCCCCAAGGTCACTACATTATTTTCCATGCTTTGCTTGATCATTTGGAAGTGATCCTGGGAGCTATATATGGCCCTATTCTGGATGATCATGTTTTTTTTACCACCCTTATCTCCATAGTGACCCCCTGGATCTCTCTTCTAGTTCTTCTTGGGGGTGATTGGAACATAGTTTTTTATAATGACCTAGATAGAACTGGTAAATCCGATAAGTTCTTTTGCCTGGTCAATTGGCCCTTCGTGAGTTTATGGACTCCGTGGGCTTGGTAGATCCATGGCGGGCATTTATTTATTTATTTGCTTTTGTTAACCAGGTAAGCACACTAGACAGCAACGTGCCTATTTTCAGGAGCGACCCGGGAGAGTTACAGGGTATCCATAGAGACACAATTACATACAGGAGCCACATGCTCCAACAGTTGGTAATACAATAGAGGTTACATAGAGGAGCAATATGCTCCACCATAGGGTGATACAGAGGTAACAACAAATAACAGGTTAGGAATTCACAGCAAGAACAACAAGGCAGGAGTCGAACATCGAAGTGGTATCGGGAACATGGGTGGAACTACCAACAGATAACAGTTGGGAGTATACAGCAAGAACAACATCAGCAGGAGAGAAACAATAGAAATAGTTAGGAGAACATGGGTAAGTAATGGCCTGGCCTAGATGCCTAGAGAGAGAGAGAGGTAGGGGTAGGCACTGGGTCGGGTGAGTGAAAGATTAAGAGAGAATAACGCCACTCCACCTGGAGCGGTAAGTGCCTGAGGAGGGCAGTCAGCAGCAGAGATATACGTTGGGAGAGACTGCATGCTGAGGGAGGTGGGTGCTTAACATAGGCAGGTGGATGCGGTTTTTAGGAAGTTCCATAAGGAGGATTTGAAGCAATTTACACCCGGACACCTGGGAATACTCCTTCCACTCCTTCCCACACAATTCCTTTTCACGGCTTGACTTTTTTCTGTTAGGAGTGGATTATCTTCCTGGGGTCACGCTTTCTTATTATGCAGCCAAGGTTGTTTCTGATCATCACCCTGCCCCCGTTCAGCTTAATCTTTCCCCCTCTATGGACAGAGATAAAGTTTGGTCTCTCAGTAACCAATTGCTCAAATCAGAACAACTTTTATAGCATCTCCAATCTACTGTTAGTAGTTTTCTGAACTGTAATTCTTCCTCGATACCCAGATTAGACATTTTATGGGGTGCCCTGAAGTGTGCCATCAGAGGGGAGTTAATTTGTCTGCCTACTAAAAGAAAGAAACAAATTTCAGTCGCGTTATCCTCTCTGCTATCTCGTATAAAGACCCTTGAGGGGCTTATTTCACAAGACTTCCCTCAGACTGAGTGGAAGCTGTTAGAAGATCTCAGATTTCAATATAATACTCTTTTGGGAGAGAAAGGAGAGCATTTAGTATTGTGCTCTAAAGTGAAATATTTTGATCAGGGAGAAAAAGCGAGGAAATTGTTGGCCCTCCGACTACGGTCTCAGGCCATGGACAAGATCGCATCTTCAATCCATATGGATTCAGGGCACCTTCTCACCTCCACTTGGGAGATCGTGGATGCCTTTAGGGTTTTTTTATCAGCAATTGTATGCCCCGCCTTCCTCTCCCTTTTGTCTTGCTCATCTCAAGATCTTGCTTCAAGATATAGTAATTCCTCAGCTGGCCAAATCACAGCTAGCCCTTCTAAAGTCCCTGCTGACCCTCGCTGAGGTTTCCCAGCTATTGACTCCCTTGCATCAGATAAATCTCCAGGCTCAGATGGGTTCTCTGCCAATTTTTAAAAAGCCCTTAAATTGCAGGTAGCCCCCATCCTTTTAAATACCTTTAACTACATCTTTAATGCAGGCCTTTTGGACTGGTCTTTAACTGCGGCTACTATTGGGGTCCTCCCTAAACCTGGTCAAGACCTCCACTTGTCTCCAGCTACAGACCCATATCACTTATTAATGTGGATTTTAAAATCCTCACCAAGATTTTGGCTCGTAGATTGGGGCAAGTCTGGGACTCACTTATAAGTAGGGAACAAGTTGGGCTTGTGAAGGGTAGACTGTCGTCTGACCATATTAAGAAGCTATCCTATCTTGTTTCAGCATCCAGGGACGGCTCAGTTTTTGTGGCTCTGGTGTCTCTGGATGCCGAAAAAGCCTTTGATAGAGTTTCATGGGATTACCTGTTTGCTCTTTTACCTAAATATCGTATACCCCAAGAATTTATACAGTGGGTCATAGTACTATATTCCTCCCCTATGGCTTGTATCCTTTGTAATGGTGTTTTGTCATCCTCATTCGTTCTTCACCAGGACACCAGGCAGGGTTGTCCTCTTTTCCCTTATTTATTCAATCTTTTTCTGGAACCCTTGATCCGTGAACTTCATTATTCTACACAGGTTACTAGTATTTCAATTGGACATTCTGGCTATAAATTATCCATTTATGCTGATGATATACTCATGCATATCTCCTCTCCCGCTACTTCTCTGCCTGCTGCCCTACAGATCATCTCTCAGTTTGGGTCAATCTCTAACTATAAATTAAATTTAGCCAAAACTGAGGTCATGCCTGTTAATGCTCATACTTTTCAGTCAGAAGTTGAACATTTGGGCCTTGTCTGGAGAAGAGATAAACTGAACTATTTGGGGGTTTATCTTATTTTATTTATTTATTTATAAGATTTTGGCAACCAGGTAGGCCCACTGAGCCCCGGAGGTCCCTTCTTCAGGGGTTACCAGATTACATGGTATAATAGGATATACAGTGAGAGTACAATAAATAAGTCGTAGCAGCTGACACACATCATAACAGTAACATATTATATAATAGATTTAAGATTTAAAAACATTTCTAAAAGTGAGAAAAACAAAACAGAAACACAAGCAATGCACAGAATTTGAGTGAAGTTAACGACATGGAGCATTTGTCAAATAGAGAGCCCAGGTGAGCATAAAAGGTGCATTAAATAGGAAAGACCAGCTTAAAGTAGGTAGAAGCATGTACTTCGATGGGAGAGATGGGGAGGTTTCAGGTACCATGGCAGTGGCATGTGCTAACAGCGAGCATGTGAGTCTTGAGCCTCGTGTAGAAAGTTTTGCTTGGGGGGGGCTTCCTGTACCTAAGGTGTAAGTTTGTTCCACAGGGAAGGGGCGGTGTAGGAAAAGAACTTGCCCCCCACCTTGGTCTTCACTCTTGGAACCTCCAGAAGGGTTCAGCCTGAGGTCTAGAGGTTGCAGGAGTTTAGCTTGGCAGCAATGAGTCCAGAGAGACTAGGTGGAGGGGTTGAACTAATTAGCTTGTATGCTAGCAAAGCAGAGGGTACTAGAGGAGAGCTTCAAGTGAAGGCCAGTTGATTAGTGCTAGAGTGTCACAGTGGTGACTCCTGGAATGGGACTATTTGGCGAAGCAAACTACCTTGTTGTACAAGACCTGTAGTCTGTTGATCTCAAGCTTTGCCATGCCCTGAACGACAGGGGCGGCGTAGGTCAGTGTCTGGAGGAGGACGCTAGAGGTAATAGCAATCCTAGCTTCGGGGATCAACTGGTCCTTAAGGTGGTAGAGGGTTCCAAGTTTCCCACATATGATTTTGGTAATTTGGTCAACATGGTTCTTTAGTGTGAACCCTTGGTCCAGAATGAGGCCTAAGTATTTTAGGGAGGCCACCACTTCTATATGGTTCCCAGATCTAGAGATAAGTTGTAGGCGTTGTTTTCTGTCTTGGCCAAGGAATCTTGGTCCAAACAGCATGGCCCTGGTTTTGGTGGTATTCAGAACCATTCTGTTCTCTATTAACCAGTTCTCCAGTGACAGCAGTTCTTCTTGGAGGAGGGGGCAAAGGCGCGCCAGGTTGTCAGAGGATCGGTAGATGGCATCATCAGCATACTGGATAACAGTGTTGCCCTCACAGTGGCCATTCAAATCATTTGTAAACAGGGAGAAGAGGAGGGGACCAAGGATGGACCCTTGTGGTACTCCCTCTTTTAGGGGAAGTGGGTCTGATATCTCGTCCTTCCACTTAACCCTCTGAGTACGACTAGTTAGATAGCTTTCAAACCACTTGAGAGCATAGGAGTTGAGGCCTATGTTACTCAGCTTGTGTAACAGTAGATTTTGGTTGACCAGGTCAAAAACCTTGGAGAGATCAATGAAGACCACTCCAGTATGGATTCCTTTGTCAATATCTCTGAGCATGTCTGCTGAGAACTTAGTCAGGGCAGTATCAATCCCATGTTTGACTCTGAAGCCATGCTGGGATGGGGCAATAAGCCAGTGAGCCTCTAAATAGTCATGGAGTTGCCCCTAGACCAGCTTTTCCTGGATTTTTGCCAGGATACAGAGCAGGGGAAATTGGCCTGTAGTTACCAATGGGTTCCCGATGTCTGCCCTTATGAATAGGAACCACATGGGCCTGTTTCCACTAGCCTGGGATGGTATCCACCTGTAAGGACCGGTTTATGAGCCAGGTCAGAGGTCTTTAGAGAGCTGGGGCACCATCCTTCAGCAACCTGGAGTGGATCCCGTCAGGTCCTCCTGAGCCCCTGGTTTTCAGGGACTTTAGGAGGATGAGGACCTCTTTCACCTTGACCAGCCTCAGATGAAAATTTGGACGGTCAAGGTTGGGGAGACACCTGTGTTCTGGACCCCATGTTTGGGGCAGAAAGTCCAGCCTTGAAAGAATCTAGGTTTGTGAAGTGATGGTTGAGGGCTGAGGCGATAAGGGGCCCATCATTCAGTTACTGTCCATTGACCTCAATAGGGCTGGGTTTGGACTTACTTTTTTCCTTTAACAGTTCATTGATATGAGACCAGAATAGCCTGGGGTTGCCTAGATTGGTTTTCTGGAGGTGAGTAACATATGCCCTTTTTGCAAGTTTGATGGCATGCTTATATTGGTTTCTCAGGGCTTTAAACGTCACTGGGTCAGCAGGGAGTGAGGAACACTTGAACTTTTTCCAAGCTTTGTCTCAGCTGATCATCAGGGCTTTTAGTGGAGGAGTGATCCACTCGTAGCATCTGCCTTTAGCTTGAAAAGTCTTCATTGGAACAAAAAAAAGTTAGCAGCCCATCTTAAGATGAAACAATTTACTCTTGACTCTATGGTATCCAGTATTAAAGTGGACCTGGACAGATGGTCCTTGTTGCCTCTTACTCTATGGGTATGACTGAACATTATAAAAATGAATGTTTTACCGTGTTTATTGTATCTCCTTCAGATGTGTAACTTGACTCTCCCCCAGGCATGGTTTACTCAAGTTCACAGGATCCTTGCTTCCTTTTTATGGTCTGGTAAAACAGCTCATCGGGCCCTTTTAAAGCTAATGCATGCTAAACAAATGGTGGTTTACAGGTCCCCAATTTTTACTTATATTATCTAGCTATACATTTTACCAGACTTTCCTATTGGTTGAACACACCTAGGGGTGATTTCCCTATGCCCTATATACCATGTTGGGTGGACATAGAGCGCTCTTTATGTGCAATCAATGGTTTAGATATTAGATCACTCCCTTACCTTTCCAGGAAGCTCCTTCCCCAACTATTGTGTGACACGCCCTTGGGTGCATCTCTCCACACTCATTTATAGTTATACTCCCTACTTAAGGTCTGCCCACATAAAAATACTTAACAACTGTTATTCAGGAACCCTAACTTTTGGATAGCCGGAAAGACACTCTAAAGGTTTTTGGCCTGACATGGGTGCGGATACTGTTGAGGATCTTCTTCTTAATCAAAAATTACTCTCTTTTCATGATGCCTGCACCTTGTACAATTGGTCCATCTCTTCTTCTTTTCGATATCTTCAACTGTTGCACATACTTCAGAACTTTTTTGGTTTGGGCCCATGGCTCAGTCCCTTGAGCAACTCAGTTTTCCCTTTTCTTTATACAGTGCCCACTTCCCACCTTATTTCATGCTACTACCAATCCTTACAAGAGTACTTGGGAACCAATGAAGGGTTAAGGTTTTATTGGTGGGACCAAGCTCTTCCAGCTTCCAATTCCTCCAGAAATTGGTCGATTATTTGAAAACATCTATACAGATTTATTAAATGGGATAGGTACTGTCTCATGGAGGATTGAGCGCCCAGGGTCTGCTTTCCTCCTCCGGGTGGGGTGGGATGTGGGTCCCGCTGCAATACCACCATATGGGTGACCATGGGTGTAGGTGCAGTGAGACAGCATATAAGGGAGGGAGGGAGGATGTCTACTGGGAGCCGGAGCGTTAGCACGTCACGACGTGTGTCACTCCATGGCCCCCCTTGTGTGCAGATGTCCTGTGGGCTGGGACCAGAAAAGTGGAGAAACCCTGTGCTGGACTCCTGTAGATGGGACCCGGCTGTCCCGAAAACACCCTTGACCAGGCTCCATAGATGGGGCTGGTGACACCTTCTGACGCATACTTCAGGTGTGAGAGGGGACTAAGGGGGGGTCCCTCTCCTCCCCACCTGGGGGGTAAACTGAGGCAGGATGGGGAAAGGCTAACCAGCACCCAGAGGGAGGTACCTGGGGTGGGACTATGGGAATATGCAGCCTAGGGATCCCCAACGAAAGGAATCTAGTACAGCGAGAAGGATAAAAGAGAAAGTATAAAAAAAAACATTGATAGATGTAGTGTAATGCACCTGGAACATCACAATAAGGAAGCCATATATTTTTAAACGGAGTCCCTCTAAAAAGTTCAACAGAAGAACAAGATCTGGGAATAACCATCACAGAAACCTTATCATATGTGACACTCTGCATAACACAAATCTCTAAAACTAAAAGATTACTTTGGACCATCAAGCGAAATTTCAGAAGCAGGGATGAAAAGGTGCTAATGCCTTTATATAGGTCATATATTAGGCCACTGTTAGACTATAGTAGCCCAGCTTGGGGGTATGATAAACAAAGGAACTTCAGATAAAATTGAAACAATTCAAAGACAAGCAACTAAACTACTACCTTGACTTCAGCAAAGCTTTTGACACTGTTCCACATAGAAGATTGATAAATAAGCTGGGTAGGCTCGGGGTGGGTCAGAAGTTGGTCAACTGGGTGGCAAACTGGTTGACGGGCAGAAAACAGAGAGTGGTGGTAAATGGTATACAGTCAGAAGAGATGCAAGTCACAAGTGGGGTACCTCAGGATCAGTCCTGGGGCCAGTCCTCTCAACATCTTCATTAGGTGACCTTGCAGATGGACTAGAGGGTAAGGCTTGTCTGTTTGCAGATGACACCAAGATCTGCAACAGAGTAGATGATCCAGATGGGGTGGGCAGAATGAGAAGAGATCTGGATAAACTAGCAGAATGGCTGAAGAGTGGCAACTGGGATTTAATGCAAAGAAGTGCAAAATCATGCACATAGGGAGGAGAAACCTGAAGCCACCTATAGGTTGGGAGGGAGTTGCTTAGCAGTCACAAAGGAAGAAAGAGACTTGGGCATCATCATCACTGATGACCTTAAATCATCCAAGCAGACCTCTAAAGCAGTAGGTAAGGCTAGGGGTGTTAGGGTGTGATTAGTAGGGGTATCACAAGTCGTAAGAGGGAGGTAATAATCCTCTGTATAAGACACTGGTTAGCTCCCCATCTGGAGTACTGGGCAGTATTGGAGGCCACACCTTCACAAGGACATTAACCAAATTGAGGCAGTCCAGAGAAGGGCAACTAAAATGGTGCAGGGACTGCATCAGAAGACATATGAGGACAGATTAACAGAGCTCAATATGTATACCCTTGAGCAAAGGAGGGAGAGAGGTGATATGATTGGAGGCATTCAAACACCTTAAGAGCATAAACAAGGTGAAAGAGTCTAACATGTTTAAATATAAGAAAATAGCAGGACAAGAGGACACAGCATGAGATTAGAGGAGGCCATTAAGGGGAATGTGAGGAAATTCTTTTCACAGAAAGGGTGGTGGATGCATGGAATGGCTTACCACAAGAAGTGGTGGCTATGAATACAGTGCAGGGCTTCAAACAGGCATGGGATAGGCATAAGGGAGCAATACAAATGACTATGAATAGATAGGTCACTGACAGAGCAAAGGCACATTTATAAGGTAGAAAAAGAAATGGGCAGACTGGATGGGCCTTGCGGTCCTTATCTGCCGTCAACTTCTATGTTTCTATGTTTCTATATCAAGACATTACCATATGAATTACTCTCTAAAGGTTTTTGGCCAGACATGGGTGCACATACAGTTGAGGATCTTCTTCTTAATCAAAAATTACTGTCTTTTCATGATGCCTGCACCTTGTACAATTGGCCCATCTCTTCCTCTTTTCGATATCTTCAACTGTCGTACATGCTTCTGAACTTTTTCGATTCGTGCCCATGGCTCAGTCCCTTGAGCAACTCAGTTTTCCCTTTTCTTTATACAGCGCCCACTTCCCACCTTATTTCATACTACTACTGATCCTTACAGAAGTACTTGGTAACCAATGAAGGGTTAATGTTCTATTGGTTGGACCGAGCTCTTCCAGCTTCCAATTCCCCCAGAAATTGGTTGATTATTTGGAAACATCTATACAGATTTATTAAATGGGATAGGTACTGTCTCATGCAATTTCAGATTCTTCACAATCTCTGTTATACCCCAGTTAAACTGCATAAGATGGATTGCCTTCCCAATGATTTTGTTCCAGATGTGGTAAAGAGCTGGGTACACTATTTCATATTCTGTGGACGTGTGAAGCAGTCACTCCCTTTTGGCAGTCTATTAAATCTCGTCTAGATCCCTTGCTGGGGTTGTCAGACACCTTCCTCCCTGAAATATGTATTTTGGGTGCATATACTACTAATCTGATTGGCAATCAAAAACAACATATGGCTTTGATTTCGGCATGTGCGGAAAAAGTTATTCTTCGACATTGACTAGATCAGTGCACATCCCAATTCCTAGAATGGTGCAGGGGGATTTTGTTTGCCTTACAGACTGAGCGTCTTATTACCAGCATGCCAGGTAAGCTGTCCATGTACAAACAGGTTTGGGAGCCATTATAAGTAATACTGGCAGCATGATGATAAGGTTCCATAGTCCCCACAGCTTTGCATTAATAGTTGGGTGCACATCTGGTTGGCTGATTCGCCATATGTATTATATTGCCTTCGTTTTTTTCCTCCGGTGGCAGAGTGGATGGGTGATATGGGTGACAAGGTGGGGGGTTGGGGGCTAGTTTGTTGCTGTTTTGTTGTAGTTGTTATTACATGGAAAACATTGTATCTCAGACTTGTTCAACATCTTTGTTCCATGTCATTGTACGTACTGGTTTCAGATTTGTTCTTGTTGTAACTTTTCTGTCTGCAATCTTTTCTCTAATAAAATGTATTTAATTTGAAAAAAAGCTGTCCACCACTCGGCACTATGCTAAACCACAGCCACCATGTTTGTGTAACTTTTTTCATTAGCTACATGGAGTGAGCCAATCAGGAGGCAGATCAAGGCTGAAACGTTGTACTATCGATGTGACGTCAGAATGATAGTACAACAACTTTTTTGACCTTTGAACTGTCCTACAACAAGATCCGCAAAGCCACCATTTTCAGTGGAGAATGAGCCCTAACCATATACTATAAGGTTATTCTTTCACTGAGTAGTTTCCAGGACAACAAGGACCTCAAGAGTGAAGCTTTAGAGGTCCATCTGTCATCATGGTAACCACGAGGTAAAAGAATAGCCTTGTTGTGTATTGTGGCTGCCTAACAGGCTGAGCGACTTATTACCAGCATGTCAGGTAAGCTGTCCACATACATACAGGTTTGGGAACCATTATATGTAATATTGACAGCATGATGGTAAGATTGCATAGTCCCCACAGCTTTGTATTAATAGTTGGGTGCACATCTGGTTGGCTGATTTGCCATATGTATTCTATTGCCTTCGTTTTTTTCCTCCGGTGGCGGGGTGGATGGGTGATATGGGTGACAAGGTGGGGGTGAGGGGCTAGTTTGTTGCTGTTTTGTTGTAGTTGTTATTACGTGGAAAACATTGTATCTCAGACTTGTTCAACATCTTTGTTCCATGTCATTGTACGTACTGGCTTCAGATTTGTTCTTGTTATAAAATTTCTGTCTGAAATCTTTTCTCTAATAAAATGTATTTAATTTGAAAAAAAGCAGTCCACCACTCAGCACTCATTAAACCACAGCCCCCATGTTTATGTAATTTTTTTCATTAGCTATGTGGAGTGAGCCAATCAGGAGGCAGATCAAGACTAAAAAGTTGTACTATCGATGTGACGTCAGAATGATAGTACAACAACTTTTTTGACCTTTGAACTGTCCTACAACAAGATCCACAAAGCCACCATTTTCAGTGGAGAATAAGTCCTAACCATATACTATAAGGTTATTCTTTCAGTGAGTAGTTTCCAGGACAACAAGGACCTCAAGAGTGAGGCTTGAGAGGTCCGTCTGTCATCATGGCAGCCACAAGGTAATAAAATAGCCTTGTTGTGTATTGTGGCTGCCCAACACTATTTTATACAGTATATGGTATAAAAAAATGAGTGGCAATTCCTTTTTTTGTCATGATGATGACAAGAGCGTGTGCTTCGTTAGAGTACTTTCAACAATAGTATGAGTGTCAATCAGCTGATTAGTGGTATTATTGAATGATATCCATACTGCACCAGAATGAGAAGTCATTCTGCAGTAGTACAAATATCACTGCACTGGTAGTATGACTTTTTAGAAGGGATTCAAATCTGTACTGAATGAGCTCACACCATACACTATAATAAAATACAGAACAAGTGTGGTGCAGTCAGGAAAGAGTGAAGAAAGGGTATTTAGGGGTTACATCAACCTACATAGGCTTTCAGGTCAGAAGTATAAATTAGGTGTAAGTGCACGGAGGTCACAAACAATCTAAGAGAAAGGAGAAGACACAGGACAGACTAGCCAGGGCAAGAGCAAGAGGGAGCAAAGAGGAGTTTGAGCTGATGCTTGAGTGAATGATAGCAGGAGGATAGACGAAGTGTGGAGAAGAGGCTGTTCCAGATGGAGGAAAGACAGGAATGGAAAGAGCATTGCCCAGCAGTATATTAGGAGCAGGGAACGAAGCAGGTGTTGAAGTCCCTAGAGCAAAGAACATAGGAGGTGGAACAGGTAGGAGAGAGAAGAGAGGGGAGGTCAGGAGGGAGAGACAAGAACCAGTATTTAGAAAGAGAAAGTACAGTGAATGAGGCAGCAGGAGGTAAGAGGTGGAATCAAGAGGTTAGTGTAAAGGAAGCAGTGTTGGGCACAACAGGAAGCATTAGAGATGAAATGGCAGAAGGCATTGCAGAGAGTATACTAAAACCAAAACTGGCACCTAATGCCACATGCAGTAAGTGTAGCCCCCATCCCACTATGTCTAGGGGTATCACAGATGTTGTGGGGAGGGGCGCAACTAACAGAGCAGCAACTGTTTCCAAAAAGTCTTTCCTCCAGCAGCATAGAGATAGAAAGACAATGAGATGCCCTACCTGGTGACGTCTTCAACCACTAAACAGTTCGCCCTGGATGCACTGGCAAAGGCCCCCCAAGGTGGTGGATGGACTTCATGAAGGACCGCCACTTCTGGATACCTCAGATGCTACACCCCTTGAGGATGAAGGGGGGGGGTCAAACCTTGAAGCTCCACACAGGAACCCACCACCACAGCTGAAGCCATTTAAAATAGAATCAATTAGAAGGCATTAGTCTGTGTTTCCCAAAGCAAGTACAAAATCACACACACCCGTAAGATCATAGGTTCATGGGTACTACGAATTTGAGGGACAAGCCCTTAATAACTCGTCATCATTATACTAATGATGGTAGAGAAATTTCTTATCGCCCATATAGCAATCAAGTGCATTTTTAAAAGGCCTATAGATTGACATGACACGACGCTTGTTGGAAGAGAATTCCATAAATGTGGAACTCTTTGGGTAATAAAATTCTTCCTCCAAAACATGAAACATTATTCTGGGCACAAAAATGATTAGGCCCAGAGATTTAATCAAGAATTAACTTGGAGCAGCTCCATGGGGCTGACAGACAGGCAGAGACAACAGACAGCAGGTTCCGGTACAGCATTTTTATCATTTTCGTATTTCATTACTGGCTCTAATTTCTCATACAGCATGCAGCAGTATTAGTTCTTTTACATCTAAGGAATTTAGACAGTATGACTTGTTTCAGATCTGTAAGCTTCTTCCACAGAAACCCTTTCCAAATGCTTAGATTGCAGCTGTAATGTTATTTACTATCTACTGGGGGAGTGATTTACTCTTTCCTGTGTCTGCAAGCCATTTAGGCCTCGGGGCACAGCAGCCTAAGCCTCTGCAGCTGCTCCCAAAATGGTCCCTTCCATCCTACATAACCTCTGAGTCATGAGTCATTTGAGGGGCACTCGCTCTTTCAATCTCCAGCATGATGCTGTAGCAAAGTGGTGGCACCTTTTCTTACCTTAAATGTTACTACAGCCTCACAGGAAAACCTCAGGCCCTTAAATGGCTCTGTCAGATCTACCACAGATACGAGCATGGTAGGTCCCAGGGCCTGCCCCAGACACGGGCACGGCAGGCTCCAAAGCGAATCCCAGGCCTGAACCTCCCACCACCCAACTGTTACCCTCAGGTAGCATGCCACATGGGTAAAGGCCTCCCAGAGCTGCCACATCCAGGATACCCTGCATCAGTGTTGCCACCACTGATGCAGCCCCACTACCTGAGCTCCCCCAAATCTTAAGCAAGTTCTGGGGTGCCCCACATTCAACTCCAGAGAAACTGATGACCCCGGTGGGAAACCTGTCTCCTCCTATTAAGCCTCTGAGATGTACAACCATGAAAGAGGACCCTAAACCCACTGAAACCCTCACGACCACTGCTGCACTTCCTTGCCCTCCCAGCAGAATACCACCCTCCTGATGCTCCGTTGTTGTTGCTGGCCGACCTGACTAGGTCGGGGAGGGAAGAGGCCTCCCCCCTTTAACACTGACCCTGCAACCACTGCCGACTGCTGCTCTGTCTCCCACCTCTCCCTTTTTCCATGGAAAAACAAGGCTTTTATACCTTTCTCAAGGCTGCCCCCTGGTGGCACCAATATCTATCAAGGTCGGGGGGCCTCCCATACTAACCAAGCTAAAAGGAGAAGGAGTGGCTAAGGAAACCAAAAGCTGGCTAGTAAGCCCTCCCCACGAGGGGGGGGTTACATAAGCAATTCTTTATTAACAATCAAAAGGCACAAGCTGTCTGACTGGTTTTGCAATACAGTGCTTTTTTCAGGGGAGGGAGAGTACAGGAACTGACTATCTTTTTAAATCCCACATTTAAAGGTGCAGATACAGTAGCAATTTTCCAAAATAGAGCAAAATGATGCTTCAAAGTGCATAGTTAGAGTAATAAAACTGCATTGAGAAGAAATAAATAGTACAGATAGAATATCACTTAAAAAAAAAAACGATACGGCATAAAAATGTTAGTAGCCCAATACAGTTGCTGGTTGCCACAAAAAAAATTTATTTGGATATTCGTGCTTTAAAATACAATATAAAATGGGCAAAGAAATCCCTGTGTCCTAATTGGCTGAGACTTGGTTCTAGTCATTGCCTTAAGAGAGCACTACCAATGGCTAAAAACAAGTCCGTGCCAACTGGGGCGACTCACGGAATTCATAAGCCACTTGCTTCCTAATCTCCATCACAAACATGGCTGCAAGAAAATTGGCTTAAATACAAAAATGTGTCAAAACAATGTAAACACAAAATAAAGAAGAAACAGGAAATGGAATTACAACTAGCAAAGAATGCAAGCAAAGATAATATGAAAAAATGTCTACGGTTATGTAAACTCCTTAAAAGGATCAAATAACAATCTGTGTTCAATAATGTCAAACAATCAACTTATCGACAACCCTGTAGAGATAGTTAATTTATTTAACACCTATTCTGCGACCATATTTTCGAACATTGAACCCCACTCAGAGAACAGACAAACTGACAGAACAATGAATAATGATATCAACATACAGTAGATATATCTACGGACAACATAAACCAAAAAATAGATGCCTTAAAAATGTTACACTCTGCAGGGCCTGATAACATATCACCAAAAATGTTAAAACTATTGGCACCACAAATCGCAAAACTACTCAGAATTTTACTTATGCACTATCTCAAGAAATGAAATCCCACCTGATTGACTATCAGCAATATTCATGCTCATACATAAAAAGGGTAATAATGCAAATTACAAAAACTATAGATCCAGAAGTCTTACCTCTGTAGCAGGAAAGATTATGGAATCCATACTAAAAGAGTCACTTAATCTACATGTAGAGAAAAACAGTCTCAGGGACATGGAACAGCATGGGGTTACAGGAGGTAGATCTTGTGTAACAAACCCGCTGTGTTTTGATGAGCAAATATCAACCACCCTGGATAGAGGTACTCCAGTGGATTGTACGGTATATTCTTGCATTTCACCAAGGCTTTTGATAAGGTACCACATAGAGTTATAATTCATAAATTAATGGGCATCAAGGTAGAGTACAGAATCATAGATTGGATTAAGGTATGGTTAAATAACAAGACACAAAAGGTGAGCATAAATGGGTACCTATCCAACCCCGTAGCCACAACAAGTGGAGTACCTTAGGACTCGGTACTCGGATCAACATTGTTTCAAATATTTATATCAGACATGGGTAAGCAGGTAACAAGCTAGCTAAGCAAATATGCAGATCACTCTAAAATTGCTGGCTGGTCTACTCACAAGACAATGTAGACACCCTACATAGGGATTTGGACAATATATCCAAGTGCACTGATAACAGGGGGATGTGCTTCAACATTGATAAATGTAGTGTGATGCACCTGGGACATCACAATAAGGAAGCCACATATTTTTAAATGGAGTCCCTCTAAAAAGTTCAACAGAAGAACAAAATCTGGGAATAACCATCACGGAAACCTTATCATATGTGACACACCGCATAACACAAATCTCTGAAACTAAAAGATTACTTTGGACCATCAAATGAAATTTCAAAAGCAGGGATGAAAAGGTGTTAATGCCCTTATATAGATCATATATTAGGCCACTGCTAGACTATGGTAGCCCAGCTTGGGGTATGATAAACAAAGGAACTTCAGACAAAATTGAAACAATTCAAAGACAGGCAACTAATCTACTACGTGATATCAAGACATTACAATATGAATCATGTCTAGAAAAACTGAATCTAATGTCATTTGAAACTAGAAGAATATGCGGTAACTTGCTCTTGTGTTACAACATCATGAACTATGATTATTTGCTAAATGAATTAGATTTCAACTTTAAAAATAACACTAAAGGAACCAGAGGTCACCTGTGACAGCTACAACTTAAAAAAAAAAGTAGTACTAATAAAAGAAAGGCATTTTATATACACAGAGGGAGATTAACCTGTGAAACAGACTACCTTTAGACATTGTAATCAGCAAAGACAAAAAACAGTTTAAGCAAAAGTTAGATTCCTTTACCCTGGACAGAAATGTTTTGTCCTATTACAGGTAAAGGGTAGGAGCACACATGGGCTAACAGCCTTCTCCACTTCTTGAACCTCAGAAACCTTTACTCATATATAGAAACCTTCAACTAGGCCCTAAACATTAAAGTTCATTAAATTAACTAAAGTAAGTAAATAATTTAATATTATTTTCACTCAAGAAGAGCCCCCTCCTTACACACATATACACATTTAGAAAATCAAGTACTATTCAGAGTTTCCATTGCTGGTGTTTCTTTGATAACCCTAAAAAATTACCCTCCTATCTCCACCAGTTTGACAGAGCACTCCCTGCTCCTTACCAGGCAACAGATGAAATTGAGATTCTGGCTGTACTGAGGCCTGTGTCTGTCTGTGTGTGTATGCCAGTGGAACTCTGAAGAATTTTGAATTCACATATTCCATGTTACCAGTCTGTGTATGTGTGTGGGGAGCATTCTACTACTGGAATAATGCAGAGTTTTGAATTCTTCTATTCTACAGTAAACAATCCCACAGTGTACTGAATATGAAGAAAGACAGACAACTGACAGGTGAAAATCATCCGAGGAGGAACTATTTTGCATTATTTAGCAACATTTTATTATAATTTTGTGGGCTTGAAAACTTTTATACTGTTTGTTTTCTAAAAGTTGCCTCTGAGCCCATTTTAGATAAGTAAAAAGGCACTTTAGGGATGCTGGTTATATTAGGTTTACCCCACGGTCAGGGGCTGAAGTCACTCAGCTTCACTTCATGCCTTACAATGCCCCTGACCATGGGGTAAACCTAGTACAACCAACACCCTGCCATGCCTTCTTGCTTAATAGCCATATCAAGGTAGATATTGATTGTACATTTTTGCAGGAGATTCTGTTTTTCTTTCACTCCTTTTTCAGATCAGTACCCCACCGAATATTCAGAAGACGCAAGAGCCAATGAAGGTGCTGGGAAACCAAAGAACTTCAGGAATACTCTGCAACCATAGGAGACAAGAAGCACAAACATAAATTAATGGAACTAGAATAGAATAAAATTGCCAAACCAAACAGCAATGTTATCTATTTAGTTTTTGTTGACCAGCAAAGGATGACTAGGCAATTCTGTCTCATCCCGGTGGTGGCGTGGGGGGGCAGGTACAAATTGAAACCAACTGACAATGAATCAGATTAAGCTGTTGGTGGTATTTTTAGTAAATGGGGGAAATTTGGTCAGGACACCGGGGAAATTCCCCAACTATTTTCTAGAAGTGCCATGGGATCTTTAATGTCCACTTGAATGATCAACAGGCAGACAGGACCTCAGTTTAACAACTCATCAGAAAGACAGCACCTCAGGAGTGCAGCATTCAGCTCACATGCTGCGTTATAGTGTCAGTACCAAGATTTAACCGAAGTGCCTGGTGTGGGGATGGAACCCACAGCTTTCTAATCTTCTAGCCCCCGGGGCAAGTGTGCAGCCTGCTAAGCCACTGACACTGAGACATGTTAGTCCCTTGTATTTACTTTTTAAGAAATGGGGCTGCATTAAACTAGTCATTAAGACCTGGGCTAACAAGAGCCTCCAAGGTATAAGTCCAAAATTATTCTCTCCTCAAGATCAACAGTTCATGCCCCCTTCCCAGCCTTACTCTTTCAAACTAAAGCTGTCAATCCCGCAGAATTTGCATTGGTGTGTGCCACCACTGTTTATATACATAAGGAAAAGTGCTGCTAGGGCATTTGTAGTGTCCTCCCTAGTAATACTGCTGAGATGCTCTCCCACCCCAACCTTGAAGCAACACATTTTTTTTCTACATAAAATGAGCCACACATACAGGTGGCTAAATATATAACATTTGGTGTAACACAATTAACTATTTAATTTCAACATTCTTCCCTGCATTACATGTTGTGAAAGTTTTAGTTTTAATCATTGCATGATAGAATTTACAGTTACCATATGTGCAAAAACCATGTTATAGTATATGGTTAGGGCTTATTCTGCATGGAAAACAGTGATTTTTCAAATCTTGTTGTAGGACAGTTCAAAGGTCAAAAAAGTTGTACTATCATTCTGACATCACATCAATAGTGCAGCTTTTCAGCCATGAGCTGCTACCTGATTGGGTGAAACAGCACTGATTCAAAAAAATACACACTATAATGACGGTGTCACTTAGCGAGCAGTTCATTAAGACAGCTTGAACACAGACTGCCATAGTTGGCTCCATGTATCCAAACTATCAATTTATCTTTTAATCACTGGCGCAGTTACAGGTTGGAGCACAGCAGGACTGCAGCGAGGAGGACCAGAGTCTTCGGGGATGGGACTGGAGCAGAGCGGAACTGCGGCAAGGAGGACCAATGTCTTCAGAGACAGGACTGGAATAGAGCAGGAATGTAACAAGGACAGGTGTGGGAGCATGAACACAAGGTATGAAACTTGTGAAATTAAACTTTATACATTTTGGGGAACCATATACTATATAAAACAGAGGATGGGGTGACCATCCACAACTAAGGCTGTGTTTCCATCTTGGGAATTGATGATGTCATAGGGCCCAATTCTCAAAGCCCTACATTTGACGCAAGGAGCCTGCGCCAAACATAAATGGCGCAAGTGGCACCTTGCATCAAAAACAGCCCCTTGAGTTATTCTCAAAAGCAGCCTGCATCAAACGCAGGCTGCCTACACCAAAGGGGGCTTGCACCAGCCTTGCACCACTAACATGGCTGCGACATGGTGAAAGGGGGCATGCGGCTGACACAAGCCGCCACATCCCTATAATGGGATTCTTAAAACTGTCCCAGGGAGAATTTCTAAGTACCCTTAGACCAGCCAGGGCTGATCTAAGGGTTCTTGGAATGTTCCCCTCTGGGACAGGTGCGCAATCTGCAGCAATGTGCCGTGGGGTCTACCCTCCCTGATCCCCCATTAAACACAGCTACCCTACCTGGTAGACTTGTGGTCCCCCTTCTTGATCCCCATAAATTGCACAAATTGATGTGTTGAATTACAGCTGCCCTCCCTGGTGGTCTAGTGGCCCCCATCCCAGAACCCTATGCAGCCCAAATTACTTAATAAATAACCTGCCCCCCTCATGGTGCACAGTGACCCCCATCCCCAATGCTGCCTTACTATTACAATATTAAAATGGCATCCACAACTCCCCCAGAGGAGCTGGGTGGTGGGCACTACCTGCTCGGGTGGGGGGGGCATTAGATTACCAGGGAATGGGGGTCGGTTGCATTATTATGGTAGCAGTGACATTGGGGACTGGGGCATTCTATTCAGTACTATGGTACAGCAGCATCTGGGATAGAGAGGGGGTATTTTATTAATTAATTAATATATGGTGGAATGGATCGGGGCAGGGTGCGGGTGCCATTTTAATATTGTAATAGTAATGCAGCATCGGGGATGGGGGCACTGTGCACCATGAGGAGGATAGGTTATTTATTAATTAATATGGGCAGCATGGGGTTCTGGAAGGGGGGCCACTAGACCTCCAGGGAGGGCTGCTGTATTCCATTATATTCATAAGTGCAATTATGGGGATGGGGAAGGAGGGGGCACTAGACTACCAGGTAATGTGGGTATGATAACTTAATTCTGTATGGGCACATGGGGGGCACTATTTATACCACCAATGCCAGTGGACCCAGGACATGTATTGACCACTGACATCGAGGATCAGGGACCACTTGCCCTTGCCTCAAGGGGCTTGCAGCAAACCCTCCCGTGCACCAT
Organism: Neoceratodus forsteri; assembly: GCA_016271365.2. Classification (NCBI taxonomy): domain Eukaryota; kingdom Metazoa; phylum Chordata; order Ceratodontiformes; family Ceratodontidae; genus Neoceratodus; species Neoceratodus forsteri. The sequence goes on along the minus strand of CM028131.1, from coordinate 141,798,225 downwards.
ATGTTTACTGCACAGGAGAGGTAACTGCAAGAGTGGGGACTTAGTTGCTAGGGCCCGTCCTGTATTAAAATCTGGTGTAGGGTCCCTGGCGCACTGAGCTTCGGCACAAGCTGCTGTTTGCCGCAGTTTGTGCCAGTCCAAGCCTGGTTTGAGAATCATGCCCATAGAGTCCTCTCAAGCTTTGCTGTTGAGGTCTCTGTGGCATCATCAATGTACTCCATGGAAATACAGCCTTGTTGTAGATGGTCACCCATCCACTGTTCTGCATGTTGTGGTGAGAGCCAAGTTGCTCTAGGGACTGATATATGAGGCTGTAGACTGTGCATCCTGCCCGGAACTGGTGACTGCCTCCTCCTGCAAGCTGTGGGAGCCACTCTGACCTCAGCGGCTGTTCTGCACTGACCCGCCTGCCTCACAGCCTACAACTAGGCATTCTGCCCGGAACAGGCAACTGCCTCCTTCTGCAAGCCACGGGAGCCGCTCTGACTCTGGCAGCTGTTCTGCACTGATGCACCTGCCTCACAGCCTTCAACCAGGTATGGATTTTGAACAGCAGCCCAGAGCTGTGAACTTGGTGCTTTTTACCTTTCTGGCTGATTAGCTGCACTACTACTGCTCCTGAGCTCTGACTGGGTGCAACGCTATTCCCCCTTCTTTTACTGCCTCTTGCTTCTAACCTTTCTAAGTTGTCCTTTTTTTTAATACAAAAACTGCTAATGCTGAGTTTTTTGGGGTTTTTTTTACTTTATTTATTCATCCTAACACCCCGGGCATCCTTCAGGAGTGCTCACACGGATCTCCGCCCTACTCCCAACCTGACCCCCCCCCGCATCTCCTCCAACTCCCTCCCCCGATCGACCACAGGCAGACCCGACCACCAGTACCATCTCCGGGGCTGATTCCGCTCCTCCCCTTGGTGGCTACCCCTAAGTGTGAGGGGCCTACCTGTACGTCATCGGGTCCTCCAGAGGAGTTCATGCCCGCTCGGTCTGGGATGGGATACCCACCGGGCCACACATCATCTCACTGGAGCGTGGAAGTAATCTATTTCTCTTTGTTTTGTTCCCACCCCTCGAGTCTCAGCTTTCACGGCAACGTAGTGCCAGAGGCTCCGCCTCCTCCCCAGCATGCACCATGCTGCTCAGTTGGTGAACCCCAGCCACCGCCAGAGGTTGCTCCATGAACGAGCATATCCCATCCCCTCCCCTTGGAAGAGAGAGCAGTGCTCTGGATCCTCAATCTCTTCCCCCCCCGCCGACCCCCCGGCAACTCACGGCTCATTTCTGAACCCAGGTCGCTGGCATGGCGCGAGGTGTGGCATCCAGTGCCTCAACCCTCAGCGCCACCGGGCCAGCTGTTAATGCTGAGTTTTCCAGTACGGACTGTTTAGTAGAACAGGATTGTTAAAGCTTGCTGATTTTTACTGCATAGAATTGTTAAAACTGCAGCTTATAGATTTTACCTGCATAGAGTATCAGATGTCTGCATTCTTCTTCATTTCATTTCATTTTTCATTTTTATTGGTTATACTGGAAAGGCATGTGAGCATTGCTGCCCGTTCACATAAGCATCCAGTTACATACAACAATCATGAGACATGACATAGGCTAAAACATTTAACTAACAGTGAGGATTAATACAATGGTACATAAAATCAGGATAATATAGACTAAAAGGCAAACCATGAACTAGCCTTGGTGAATTAACAAATACAAGGTGACATTAAGCATTCAGTGAGGGTTTAACAATAATATAATATAACAGAGGGAAACAAAAAAATTAAGTGCAATCTAAAAACTAGCCTAGGTGGATTAACCATACTACAAGTGCTAGAAAGAGAAGGTAAGAGCCAGAGGTGGATAACCAAAGAGTGAGGGGGAAAAGAGTGCAGAAGGGGAGCCAGATTAGGGCCGCGAGCAGGTGCAAGTGGGAGAGAAATGTCTCCTGATATTGTGTTTGAAGACATTTGTGGAGGGACAAAGTTTTAGTTCCAGAGGGAGAGACCTGAAGAGCTTGGGTCCCATAAAATAGAGTGTTTTCTGGCCTTGAGTGGTTCGGCAGAAAGGAACAGTGAAAGAGAGAGTGGAGGACAGTCTAGTGGTCCTGCTGGTGGCAGCTGTCTGGAAGAGAGAGGTGAAGCAATCAGGGAACAGTCCACGGATGAGTTTGAAGAAGAAGGTGGCCATCATTCAGTTGAGGCAGGCCTCAAGGGAGGGCCGACTGGTGAGTTTATAAAGGTCACAGTGGTGTATGAGTTTAGGGAGACCAAAGGCAAAGCAGATAGCATTGTGGTAGGAGCTTTGAAGTCTGGAGAAATTTTTGATGGAGAGGTGGGGGAAGGAGACAAGTGAACCATAGTTGAAGACAGGAAGGAGGAAGCTGGAGACTAAGAGGGACTTGGATTCCCTGATAAGGTAATTCTTGGTTCTGTGGAGGATACCTAGGCATTGGTGGGCTTTTTTGATTGTGAGGCTAGTGTGAGCATCAAAATTGAGGTGGCTATCCAGGAGTAAGCCAAGGTACCTGAATTCACTGACTCTTTCAGTGGAGTTACCAAGGTTGTCATAGAGGGAGAGGTCAAAGCCAAGGGGTTTGCAGGGGCTGGAGAGAACCATGAACTTAGTTTTTTTGGAGTCGAGTACAAGACCTTCGGATGTAAACCAGGTGCGAAGTCTGCTGAAATGGAATTGGAGTTTGTTAATGAGAGTGTTGGGGGTTTTGTCCTGACAGAAGAGGGCTGCATCATCAGCATAGAGAATGAGTTCAGAGGTGATACAGATGTCAGACAGGGAGTTAACGACTCAAGAGAAGAGAAGAGGGCCCAGGATGGACCCTTGGGGGATGCCGTAATTGATGAGGCAGAATTCAGAGAGAACACCACCAATAATGGTGCAATGGGATCTACCAGTTAGGTAATCCCTGAACCAGAAGCAGACCTCAGGTGAGAAATGGAGGCCCGCCAGGGTATGGAGGAGGACTTCATGATCAACGAGGTTGAAGGCTTTGGTGAGATCTACAAATGCAGGACCAGTGTTAACTTTTTCTGTGGAGTGAATGAACTTGATAAGGGCAGTTTTGGCATTGTGTTGAGCATGGAACCAATGCTGGGCCTCTGTGAGCAGGTTGTATTTGGAGAGGAATTCTGTGACCTGCCTGTGGACCAATTTCTCTAAAATTTTGAAGAGGGGGCAAGAAGGGATATGGGATGGTAGTTGGATACTAGGTCCTTGGAACCAGATTTGTAAAGAGGTTTAATAATGGTGCACTTACAAGCTTTTGGGAAGGACCCCATGCAGAGAGAGTGGTTGAGGATGTTAGTAAGAGGGATGGCAGGTGAGTCACAGACAAGATGGAGAACTTTGAAGTCAATGTTGTTGGTGCCCTTGGAAGGTCTTGGGTCATTTGTTCTGATTAACTTGACAACTTCAGCAGGGGATAGGTACCTGAAATGGAACTTAGGGTGTGAGACTGGGAGGGGTGTGGGAGTAAACGGGGTAGGAGTGGAGCTGGGCTTGTACTGGTCATGGTCACCAAAGTCTTTATTGAAAAGGGAGGCTATTTCACTTGGCTGGTTGTCCCTTCAGAGGTTGTCCCTTTGGAGGTAGGACAAATATGTTCTTTGGAAATTCCCCTACCAATAAGGTGGTTAAGAATGTTCCAGGTCCTCCTATGGTTCCCTTGGGCAGCATGTTGTTTTTCCCAGATGAAGGAGGATTTAGCAGATCTTGTGGAAGATTTGCACCTGTTCCTGAGGGGTTTGAAGTCTTGGAGCAGTTGGGGGAGTTGTAGTTTTCTGTACAACTTCCAGGCTCAGTCCCTATCCTTCATTAATTGGCTAAGCTCAGGGGTGACCCATTCTTGGCTAGAACCCTTAACCTGGATTTTTTTAAGCAGGATGAAATGGTTGCAGAGGGCAAGGAACTTATTGCTAAAGGCTTCAAGCACTTTGCAGATGTCAGAAATGTTTTCAGTGAAGGACCAGTCTTGGGCTAGGGCAGCTTTGGAAAACTCGGAGGCATCCAGCTTCTTCAGTTGCCTGGTTTGGATGAATTTGTGTGGGGGGTATGATTTTGTGGACCATCAGCAGAGAACAGCACAGTGGTCACTGACTGAATTGGGAAGAACTCTAGAGGCAGTGATATGGGAGGAGTGTGAGACCAGGTCCCAGTCAATGAGGGACTGAGATCCAGTTTTGTAGTTGGTTCTGGTAGGTTCAGTGATGAGCTGGTGTAGGCCAAGGCCAAGTATGGATTCCTTGGTGGAGTCACAGAAAGGTGACAACCAGTTTAGTTTGAAATCCCCTAGGATGATCCAATCTCTCCCTTGGGGGAGGGATGTCTTGATATCCTGAAAGAGGTCAAGATCACGGAGTTAGGAGGAGGGTGGCAGGTACACCACACTGACTGTGACCATTTTATCCACTCCAAGGAAGAGGTTAATTGAGATGGTCTCGAGGGAGGAGGTGGGAAGTGAGGAGTCAAATTCGGTAGCAAGGAGGTGATTGGCAACCCAGATGAGGCAGCCTCCCCCATGCTTCCCCACCCTGTCTTTTCTGAAGACTGAGTAACCTTCAAGGAGGATTTCATTAGGGGAGATGTTCTCCTTCAGCCAGGTTTCAGTGAGGGCAATTACATCAAAAGCGTTAGCCATCACCAAGGACTCAATTAAGGGTTTTTTTTGCCAAAAGGCTTTGCATGTTAAGGTGAGCAAAAGTGAGCTGTTTAGTGGGTTTCAGGGAGAAGTGAGGAGTGAACTCAGTAGAGGGTGTGGGGCTATGGTTGGGGTGAACAGAGCTTGAGATAAGGAGTAGGAGGAGGAGGAGCCTTGAGTGCCTGTGGTTCACAAGCATTGACAGCTTGGTGGAGTTTAGCCGGGTGTAGTGGTGGGTGAAAAAGATATGGCTGTGGTAGAAAGGTGAGAACTCAAGGAACAGGCAAAGGCTAATGAAGGGGTTCATGTGGGGAGAGGCAGGGATGGATTTGGATGCGCAAGTGGGGGAAGGAAGGTGGGTAAGGAGGTGTGGGAGGAGGGAAGACTGAGAGGAATGAGGGAGGTGTGAGAAGGATTTGGGGGAGCCAAACTTGTGGGGGAGGGGGAAGGGCAAGGTAAGGGGAGTTGAGCAGAGGGGAAGAACTCAGAGCGAAGGTAAGTAGGGAAGGTGGAACTGCTTAGAGTACTCCATGCTGGCAGCAAGAAAGAGGGAGGGTGACAGGACAGTAATCAGTGAGGGAATAGGGAAGTGGGTGTGACAGGGTATGTGGAAAAGTATTTAAATACAAGGATCTGTTCTTTTCTGTTCTTTTTCTGTCTCTTCTCTGGCTGCGCAACCAAATTTTCCTCTGATACCTAAGACTTGATCACCCCGACAGTCTCGCAGTTCTTTGCCCCTCACTATCTCTCAGTCTTCCCTTGCTGTTTGTTTTTTTTTCTCCCTTGCATATCTGCTAATATAAAAATATATGCAAATCATTATATGGAAATGTAACTGATGTAGGGTTCCCTTTGTTTGGAAATTAACATAGTGTTATTTTTTTAAATGTATATAATTATAGTTGAGATGATTGCAAAAAGCTATTGGAAACTCAAGAGGTTACCTTGGTGCAATTTTTAAGCCTTTTGCAAATGTTGTGGAGATGGGGCCTCAGTTCTGGGACACTGTATTCCTGCCAGCACCTACCTTAAATATACTGGAACACTTTAGAAAAAAACAGGATGCTTGTTAAGAAGGGGGGTTGGAAGGACTTATAAGACAGCTGAGCTGCAATTGCTTGAAAGGAGAGACACAGAGATTGAAGGAAAACTCTGATGGATCTTCTCTGATTTTTTGGCCTTTGTAAATAGTTATACTGAACAATTTTATTTTTTATGTTGCTGCTAGTAGAAATAAATACTCGTTGCAGATTGTACAACTGCTCCTGTTTTTTCTATGCTTCCTGACATGTGCCTCGATGACAGATGATGTCAGCCTAAGTGAGATTTACACACTCTAAGCCAGGAGTTTTATGCATGGTACTGGACCTAGTACCAGGGAAGCATAGAGAAAAGTATGGATTCTACAGCAGCAAGTCCAGGAGTGGATACCAGGAGAATGGCAGCCAAACTAGCAGAGACAGAAGTCCAAGCTGAGATTGTATAGCCAGCAAAAGTTATGGAAAAAGAACAAGCAGTGACAGAACCTGAAAGCCTGATGGACTTTTTCAAATGGTGAGCTATACAACAAAAAGAGACTGAGAAGCAGAGGAGAGGAGATATGCAGCAACAGGAGCAGCAAAGGAGAGAAGAGACGCAGCAGATGAGAGAAGAGATGCAGCGACAGCAGCAGCAATGGCTCGATGCCATACAAGCTATCAAAGGCAAAGGATCTGGCACAGATCCAGATGAGCGATAAAACACAAGCAACTTAAAGGCAATTAAACTTACAAAGTTGTGTCCCTCGGATGATATTGAGGCATATCTGACATCTTTTGAAAGAGCTGCCACAGCCTGCCAATGGCCCAAGCAGCAATGACCACTGAGACTGGTACCCTACCTGACAGTGAAAGCCCAACTTGCCTACAGCAATATGGACACTGCACAGTCAGAAAACTATGACCTGGTGAAAAGCGAAATCCTGAAAAGGTATAACATCTCAGGAGAGACCTACAGGCAGAGATTTCGATCTCTGAAGTACAATTCAGTCGACAATCCTCAAGAAGCCTTCACCCAACTCAGAGAACTCCTGATAAAATGGCTCCAACCAGAGAGCAAAACAGTCCCACAGATCATTGATACATTTACAATGGAGCAATTCATCAATATCCTGCCTACAGATGTGCAGCTGTGGGTAAAGGAACACCGGCCAGAAATTGGGGAAAAGGATGTTTCTTTGGCCGAGGACTACCAAATGGCCGGACAGATGCCACAGCAGCGAGGTAACAGCCAAGCACCGGTTAGACACTCTTTTTTCCCAGTTAAACTCAAAGTCTGATAAGAATTCTGGTGGGGGTAACAAATCTGTGCCCAAAGACGTTATTTGCCATAACTGTAATAAACCAGGTCATATTGCAAGAAATTGCCATAAGAAGAGTGGCACTGGAGCAGATTTGTCCTTGGCAAATTGGGGCAAGTACTTAACAGATGTGAAGGTGGGGGATAAGACCGTAAAGGGACTCATTGATTCAGGAAGTAGACAAACCCTAGTGCATGTTGAAGTGCTGGGAAAACACTGTGCAAAGGGACCAGGTACTGGTGTCATCTACATTCATGGGGATGCTCAATACTATCCCACCACCCAAGTGACACTGACCATTAAGGGTGTGGTGCACCAAATGAAAGTGTGGGTTGTACCTATGTTACCTGTACCTGTGATTATTGGAAATGACTTTCTAGGATTTGCTGAGTTAATCGAAGAGGGAGTAAATCCTGATGCTTCAGCAGCAGTGGTAACAAGAGCTCAGGCAAAGAAAATTTCAGATGGTGGGAACAGTTTTCCTTTCAGTGATTTTGATTCAGGCATGTTTGAGCAGAGCTCCAAGATCCGGAAATCCAGGAAAGAAAGATGATGCCTGGAGAAAGTGTGGCAACAAATGACTGATGGACATAAGGGGTTAACATATGAAAATGTTGAAACTAAGTTGACAACTGATTGTGATTTTCTTTTAGAACAAGCTAACGATGTTTCTCTCCAGGGTTATTTTAAGCATCTGGGGTGAAACCAAAACAGGGTGGACCAATGTTTAAAAAATGTAATGGGTTGCTGTAGAGTTTGTGTTAAACCTCAGACACAGGAACAGACAGAACAGTTGGTTATACTACAGAAGTATAGAACAGGGTTGTTATAGATAGCACATGATAGTCCTATGGCTGGTCACTCAGGGAGGGATCGCACCCTTGCCAGACTACAGTACAAATTTTACTGACCTGGAATTCACGAAGATGTTGCTACCTATTGTAATTCCTGTGCTGAGTGTCAGAAAGTAGCCCCAGTCACTAGAAAAGACAAGGTATCCCTGGTGCCCTAACCCTTGATAGATGTGCCTTTTGAGAGAATTGCAATGGATGTGGTTGGTCCTTTAGACAAAAGTAAAAAAGGTAATAGATTTATCCTGGTAGTATGTGGCTATGCTACTCGATACCCAGAAGCAGTTGGCTTCAATACCAAGAAATGCAAAGTTATGCATATTGGAGCCAAGAATCCCAGGACAGAATACTACCATGGTGGAGTCCAAGTATCTGTATCAGAGGAGGAGAAGGACCTGGGAGTGATGATCACTTGTGACCTGAAGCACTCCACGCAGTGCAAGAAAGTAGCAGCAAAGGCAAACAAGATGCTGAGATGCATAGCTAGGGAAATCAGTAGTAGGAGAGAGAAGGTTATATTGCCCTTGTACAGGTCACTGGTAAGGCTGCATCTAGAGTATGGAGTTCAGTACTGGTGCACACACCTCAAAAAGGACATTAATCTGCTGGAGAATGTCCACAGGAGGGCTACAAAGATGACAGCTGGTCAGCAGGGCAAGGCATACAAGAAGAGGTTGAGGGCACTGAACATGTACTCCCTGGAAGACAGGAGAGAGAGAGACGGGACATGATTGGGACCTTCAAGTATGTGAAAGGGATAAATAAGGTTGATAAGGAGAGTCTCTTTAAGCTGAGTGGCAACCATAACATGAGGGGGCACCATCTTAAGCTGGAGGGTGGGAGATTTAGGAGTGAGGTCAGGAAGCACTTCTTCACAGAGAGGGTGATGGACACTTGTAATAAACTGCCAGAAGAGGTCATCTCGTTGAAGACAGTGGGCAGCTTTAAGAGAGGCTGGGATAGGCATAGGGGGAAGGTAAGGATCATGGGTAGGGAGGATGGGAGGAGTGGGGAAGGAGGGCAGGGACATTAGTTCAAGCTGTGGACCCTACAATACGAGCAGACTTGCTAGACCAAATGGCCTTCTTCTGCTAGCTTCTTCATATGTTCATATGTAGTTCCAATGCGTACTGTCACAGCTTCAAAAGTGGCAGCAGAGCTTGCAAAAATTTTCAGCAGAGTGGGAATATCTAAAGAAATTATTACTGATCAGGGTAGTAATTTTGGTGCTGCATTACTTAAGGAGCTGTACAGACTACTAGGTATCACTGCCATAAGAACCTCCCCTATCACCCTCAGACAGACGGACTTGTTGAGCGTTTTAACCAAACCCTAAAACGCATGTTAAAACGGTTTGTAAAAGGGGAAGGAAAAGACTGGGACCAATACTTGCCTTACCTACTTTTTGCTTACAGAGAAGTGCCACAGGCATCAACAGGATTTTCACCATTTGAAATTATGTATGGTGGGCAGCCAAGAGGGCCACTGGATGTGATAAAAGAAACACAGGACGATATCCCCACTCAGAAACAATTTATAACGTCTTACATGTGTGCCCTAAAACAGAAGCTGGCAAAATATTTTGAAATTGCCCATAGCAATCAGGAAGAGGCCCAAAATCAGCAGAAGGTATATTATGACCATGGGGTAAAAGAAAAAGTTTTTGAGCCAGGTGAAAAGGTTTTGCTACTGTTACCCACAGCAGAAAATAAACTGTTAATGAAGTGGCAAGGGCCTTACAGAGTGATTAGACGTACTGGCACCGTTAACTACGAGACTGAGACACCTGACAGGAAAAATCCTACTAAGATATACCATGCTAACCTCCTCAAGAAATGGGCTGAAAAAATGTCAAAAGCTGCTTTGCTAGTTTTACCAGAAACCGATAAGGAAGATATTGATGTAGCTTATGATGGACTGGAACAAATTGTAAATGCTGATGCTGTAAAGGTGAATGTTTCTTTAACCTCAGAACAAACTGCAGAAATTCGGAATGTGCTAAAGACATTTAACTGTACTTTTACCACAGTATCAGGCTGAGGTTGAGCATGCTATAGGGACAAGGAATGCTCATTCTATTAGGCAAAAGACATACAGGTTACCAGAGCGGTTAAGAGCTGACGTGGTTAAGGAAATACAAAAAAATGAAAGAATTGGGTATCATAGAGGAGTCGAGAAGTACTTGGTCATCTCCAATGGTAGTTGTAAACAAAAAAGAAGGGGGTATTAGAATCTGCCTTGATTTTAGGAAACATAATCAAGTGTCAGAATTTGACAGTTATCCTATGCCCAGAATAGATGATTTGGTGGACAGATTGGGGAGTGCAAAGTATATCAGTACCCTCAATCTCACCAAGGGTTACTGGCAAATCCCTTTAGCTAAAGAACCCAGAGACAAAACTGCATTTGCCACTCCTGTTGGATTCTATCAGTTCACCACCATGCCCTTTGGTTTACATGGTCCGCCTGCTACATTCCAGCAGTACATGGATGTAATTTTATCACCTCAGACTGGTTATTGTGCTGCGTACCTGGATGATGTCATGGTGTACAGTCCAGACTGGAAAAGCTACCTGGAACACCTATGAGCAGTTATCCAAGCTATCAAAAATGCATGTCTGATTATTAATCCTACCAAGTGTGCATTGGGCATGCAGGAAACCAGATATTTGGGCTATGTTTTGGGAAATGGACAAGTTAAGCCAGAAATTTCTAAAATAGATGCTGTAGCTAACAGCCCTGTCCCTAAAACAAAGAAACATGTCAGGTCATCTTTAGGGCTGGCTGGTTGCTATTGGAGATTTGTTCCCAACTTTGCTGAGTTAGCCACTCCCCCTCACTGAACTCATGAAAAAACAGTACCCAAATAATGTGAAATGGACCCTGCAGTGTGAAGAAGCTTTTCATTCCATTAAGGCTGCATTATGTTCAGCCCCTGTTTTAAGAAGCCCAGACTTTGAGAGCCCATTTTTGTTGCAAACAGATGCTTCAGAGGTAGGTCTGGTGATGGGTGGTAATGGTCAGGCAAGACACAAACAATTCAGGTACACCACACCTAAATAAGTGTGATTAGATTTATTTAAAAAAAAAATAAAGCAATACGATACAAATGAACAACTGGTTAAACAACAAAGAAAATAAAGAAACAAAAAGGCACAGCTCAGGGTCTACAAGACTCTAGAACCCTAATCTAAGTCTGTGCTAGGTCTCCCTTCAGAGAACCCAATCTGGAGATGTATACAGTTTCCACTCCAAACTACATCTAACCTCTAGGTGCTGCAGCCTGAGTTTTATAGCACATAAACTCCTACCCTAGTGAACAAAACCCACCCCTAATAATCTTTATTACAGTAATTTTCTTTTGAATATCTAGCTAGACATGTAATACCTAATCCTATATTTTACAAAACAATAATAATCAGCATTAATCAAAGACTAGTAACTATTTAAACCCTTTAAATCAACAAAAAAACAGTTTTTAAACAAAAAGGGCTCTTATGTGGAGAACTCTTCTATCTCCATCGGTGAGAAGATACCTAAGTATGATCTTGATCCCTCATTGGGAGACTTTTGATTTACATTATACATTTCGAGTAGTAGGTCCTATGGGCATTCACTCTTTCCAGTGCTTGCAAACAGAATATAAACTCCCTAATAATCAATATAAATTTTACGAGACTTTGAGAGAGACACATTGTCACCATTTGAAAAATTTACAACAGAAGTGGTCAGATCCCCTTCTCTCTTGCTCCAGATGGTGATATTTCATTTGAGAGGACAACCACAAGAACATGTCATTGGGAATTTATATTTAGCATTAAGGGCATATGATAAGATATCTTTAGATTATGTTAGAATTAAGTGGTCAAAGGATATGAATACAGAACTAGACACGGAGCAATGGCAAATTTCAACCACATTATACTCCAGAATCTCCTCCAATGTGTATTGGCGGGAATATGCTTGGAAAGCCAGAGTAAGATATTTTAGAACCCCAGAAATTATGGCTAAGTTTAAGGGACATGAATGTGGGGGATGTTGGCGGGGATGTGGGCAGAGGGAGGCGGGGATGGAACATATTATCTGGTCATATCCATACATACTTGGATATTGGCAAGAAGTCATAGGTGAGTTAAATGCTGTATACGGGAGGCCGGAGATACTTACCTCAACTTTTGTATTAACAGCAATACCTCCTGGGGGAATTACGGTTCAGGGGTCACTTTTCAAAATGTTATCTCTAGTAATACTGGTGGCAAAAAAAATTATAACCCGTCTATGGCTTTCAACTCAGATCCCTACCAAAGAAGCTTGGAGAATACTGACATATAAAATATATAACTTACGGAGGATTTCAACAAAAATGAATAACAGGATATCTGCTTTTGATAATTGATGGAGAACTTGGATGATGTACCAATTAGGGCACTATGAGGACTTTGTTCCTTAAATATGCATAATTATACTTAAAAATACATAGGGTACTTGACCCTACTGAGGGGGGAAGGGGGAGACTGGATACTTTAGCTGAGCTAGAATTTGATAGTAAAAGTACTATTTTCCCCCTACTGCCATTATTTATACGATATCCACCATTATAAACACTATATCTAAGTCCATAATGTACAAACAAACTATGTTAGAGATTTCACAGATCTGGAGATCCCTGAATGCATTTAGTTGTCTGCTTTTTATCACTACCATTATTCATTGTACTATTTCTGAATGTACCTATGTATTGCATTGAGTATTATAACAAGCTGCTAAAACCAATAATATATAATTAAAAAGGGGGTCTAATGAACTTTGGCTCCATCCACTTTTTGGGGATTGACAGTTCAGGTTCCATAACTATATCAAAAGGGGTGCTGCAGGCTCCCTATAGGAGACTGCACCCCCACCCTGCTAGAAGGTCTCTACTGATTGGTACATCTGGACCTCCAGCAACCACCTGCAAAGCAACACCAAGGTAAAATGGTTCCCTTTTTAAAGTGTTTTATCTCTGTTGTTTAAAACCTTTTTCTCTTTCAGGGAGATTAGTAAATACAAATATGTACTTTATATTATGTTCTCACACTAATGCATTTCTGTATTCTACAACAAAAAAAAAACATTTTATTAGCAACCTAGGAAAACAGTAAAGATATGCATTATTTTGCAAAGTGTATATTCTAAATGGACAACATTACAATAACTCAGTCCACTAAACAACTTTTGTATGAAAATGCACTTGCCGCTCTGCGAGTCTGTACATAAGTAGGAAGTTGCATGACAGACAGAAAAGGTACTCCACTATTGAAAAGGAATGTTTAGCAGCAAAGTGGGCCATGGAGTCCCTTAAGTTTTATTTACTAGGAACTGACTGTGTACTTATACAGATCACAATCCTCTCTGTTGGCTTAACCAAATGAAAGATAACAATTCCAGAATCACAAGTTGGTACCTGGCACTACAGCCATTTAAATTTGCAGTGATACACAAATCTGGTAAAGAGAATAGCAATGCGGATTTTCTGTCAAGATATGAATCAGGAATTGAAGGTTCAGGCTTGAAGGCTGAAAAACAAATGTATGGGTTTGAACTTTACTGTTTGCTGTACTGTTATAGAAAAAAAACAGATGATGCACATGTGCTTAATTTTTGAAAGTTAGAAGCTAATATTAGTAGAGAATTAATAGAGAGTTTTGGAAACCTGTTTAATAAAACAGGTTCCCTCTTAAGAAGGTGGTGTATGTGCCAGGGTGAAATAGGACCCTGTCCCAGTTGTTATGGAGAAAGTGTTTAAATGCAAGGATCTGTTCTGTTCTATTCCTTTTCTGTCTCTTGCCTGTCTGGTTGTGCAACCAGATTTTCCTATGAGACCTGGGACTTGATCACCTTGACAGTTTCACAATTCTTTGCCTCTCGCTATCTCTTAGTCTTCCCTTGCTGTTTGTTTTTTTCCCTCCCTTGCATATCTGTGGATATAAAAATATATGCAAATCATTATGTGGAAATGTAACTGATGTTGGGATCCTTTTGTTTAAAAATTATATGGTGTTAATTTTTGAAATGTATATAATTATAGTTGAGATGATTGCAAAAAGCTATTGGAAACTCAAGAGGTTACCTTAGTGCAATTTTTAAGCCTTTTGCAAAAGCTGTGGAGATGGGGCCTCAGTCCTGGGACATTGTATTCCTGCCAGCACATGCCTGAACTATACAAGAATACTTTAGAAAAAAACAGGGTGCTTGTTAGGAAGGGAGGTTGGAAAGACTTATAAGAGAGCTGAGTTGCAATTGCTTGAAAGGAGAGACACAGACATTGAAGGAAACTCTGATGGATCTTTGATTTTTTGGCCTTTCTAAATAGTTATACTGAATAATTTTATTTTTTATGTTACTGCTAGTAGAAATAAATACTCTTGTTGCGAATTTTACAACTGCTCCAGTTTTTTGCTATACTTCCTGACCTGTGCTTCGATGACAGTGGGGTACAAAGTTGAGTGTGGTAGAAGAAACTATGCACAGGGGTAGAGCAGTGGTAAGGCACTGGTAGTGGGATGCTGTTGAAAAGAGCATGTGATTAAGATAGGGCAGTCAGCAGTATTTGTCAGATTTAAGAACAAAAGAGGACCGCCCCTTAAAGAAGCTGCAGGAGAGGAGAGCCCCTTTAGGAAGTTGCTGTAATTGACTAGTATGAGGACTCAGGGGGTGTGGATCAGTGGGGAAGTGTATTTAACAAAGGACAGAGGTGGGGGTGGCACGGGTGGGCCGGAAAACCTATCCAGAGAGTAGTAGAGCAAGGGAGTTCCTCTAACCAACTCCAAAAACCTGCATTTTCCCCCATCCTACTCTAAAAACCTCTCTGTGTCTAACATGGGCTGTAAAGCAATCAAAGAACTCCCCTGCTCTAACTAATAGCCTAGACTTTTACTGCTCTAGTCCCTGTTCCCTATACTATTTTTCTTCTCTCTGAACTTTTTCTTTGTCTACTTTCTCATTTGCAAATTATACTGCAAAGCTACTAGAGGGCAACAACTCAACGAGGTTGCAGTCCTCTTCCCACTGCTCTCCCCTAACACTTCTAGTTCTATGTCCTTCATACTTACAGCCTTGGGTCTACAGCCTTGTGTCTAGCTCTTAAAGGAGCTAATACCTGCGCACACGCCTTTCTAGTTACCACTCTGCCACCTAACAGTGCCAGTTAAAAGTTTAAATTTCCACAACTTACTATTATAGCTCTTACACATCATCACAAGCAACTTGGTTTAGTATCATACTAGAGTTTAACAAGTAGTCTAGCTCCTTCTGCTACTGACAAGCACTAGTTTTTCTGGTCATGTAGAACAGAACTCTCCCTTCAAACATGCAGTCTTACACTCTAGTTATCATGTGTGCAGCAGGTTTTCTCCCCTGCCTTCTCAAACCAAATGCCTCATCTCATCTTATAGCTCATCCGTTCCACAATAATTGGTACTCTTCCCTTCCCTTTGCCTTATCATTATGCTCTTCATTTATACACAGTCTTCAGTGTCATTCCTGCCTTCTTTAAGCAGCATGGTACTTTACCCTCACCAATTATGAGCCATGCCAGCACAATCTCATCACCCTCCATACTTTCTGGCACAAACCCTATTGCGATCAGGGTACTACTTCATGCCTTACTGGGCCCTGGGGACCTATGCTGTACAAAGCTCCAACTAGCCTCCAACTCTCGTCACAGAAGGAGTGGTGCATGTCCCTTTAAACTTCTTTTAAACGCCATAATAAAAATGCTCCTGTTGTTACTAATATGCGCTGGTAATATTGAACTTAACCCAGGGCCCCTCCATTCAATCTCAGCGCCTTTGGATCTCCCTCAACTGAAAGTGATGGGCTTCCTGCATGTTAATGCCTGCAGTTTATTGAAGAAGTTTGATGCCATTCAGGCTTGGATTTGCCTTGACAAGCCTGATATTTTGGTGGTAACAGAATTCTGGCTGAGAGAATCTACCCTGCTACATTCCTGACTACAATATATTTCATACAGATAAGCATTTTAGGGGAGGTGGGGTAGCTATCTATTTGTGGGATAAATTCAATGCCTCAGTGGTGGATGCCACCTCATTCCCCAAGGAATTTTAGCACCTCACCTTAAATATCCAGCTTTCTCAATCTATGTCCCTATGTATTATTGGTTGCTACAGGCCCCCATCTGCTGTGTTAAACGTTATGGAGCATTTAAATGATTTGCTAACCCAGCTGATTTCAGAGGTTGCCATCCTGGGTGACTTCAATCTCAATTGTGTGTCTGGGGCCAGCCCAGTGGCTCTGAGGGCTGAGGCACTGGACACTACACCTCGCACCACGCCAGCGACTCGGGTTCGGGAATGAGCTAGGACCGCTGGGGGTCGGCAGGGGAGAGAGAGGATCGAGCATCCAATTGACTGCTCTCCTCTCTCGGGGAGGGATCCAGGGGTGGCTCAGTGCAGCAGCGGCCCTGGTGGAGACCAGCGGCACTGCTATGCACTCAGGCTGTAAAAGAAAGGGAAGACGCTGGGCAGCTGCCTTCCAAATGTGGGTGGGAGCACTCACATTATGGGCTGGGCGGCATTGTATGTCCCACATCGAGGGGTGTAACAGAGCTAGAAAAATGGAAAAACACAGATCAGAGGGATAGGTGACGGCACCTATCCTCCACGCCCAGCACCGGATCTGTCTCAGCTGGGCCTCATAGCTCCTCCACTCGGGCTCTACCAGCTTGCCAGAGTCTGCTTTCCTAAGGAGCCCAAGAAGGAGTAGGGCTACCCTCCCCGGGTGGCTTAAACTGGGGTGCTGACAGCAGGGGGGGAGAGAGAGGGCAACAGACTGAAGAGGATCTCAGGCGGGCAGGCGGAGGGATGGGATGCCTGAGAGAGTTCCCCCAATCCATGACAGGAGGGAAAAAGAGTAAAAAAAAAAAAATTGGGTGTCTGGTTCCTCCAAACCTTTAAAAGACCTTTGCGATGATTTCCAGCTCACTCAACTTACCTCGGAAGTCACCCATCCAAACATGAAGAATCTGGCTCATAGCACAATGCTAGACCTAATATTTGTAAACATATCTTATCTATACACCCATTCAGGTGTTTTCTTTAATGATCTCCGTGATTACTGCTTCATCACATGTGTAAGGACACCCCGATACATATATCTACCTCTACATATGTTTTCAGAAGAAGCAGGGCCAGTTTTAGGACTTTGGGGGCCTCCAGCAAACTCTATGAAAGCGTAAAATCAAAGCTCTCTCAAATCCTTGGCTTACTGCCAAACTACTGGCCCAACTCAAAGCTTGTGACCATCTCTGGGCTGTAGCCAGGGACACGGGCTCCCTGCATGATATTCTAAAGTACAAATAATCACAAAACATATGCACCTCACAAATTAGGCAAATGAAGAGTGCCTATTTCAAAAATGCCCTTGAATCCACCTGGGGTGATGGGAGAGCTTTCTGGGACAACATACGAAATATAATGGGTAAGCAATCAAAATCCTCTCCCACCATTATGAAAGTTGATAGATCCACCTCACTTGACCCAAAGGTGATTGCAGATGCTCTAAATAAGACTTTCACAGACCTCAGCGGGGTCCTCCCCCCAGATTTCTTCTTGGACTTGCCTGTGTCTAATCTAGTATCGCAAAGCACCTCTAGTGGCCAACCACAATTTTATTTCAAGACAATCAAAGTGCACGAAGCTTACAAATACATAAAAAAGGCCTGCTCTAAATCCAGAACAAGTAGTAACACCACAGATCTAAAAATCTTGTCTCTCACCCTGGACGAAGTGATCCACCCTCTTACCAAAATTCTTAATCTGTCCCTTTGCCAAAGTCAATTTCCCAACAAATGGAAGTCTGCTATAGTTACACCAGTGCACAAAGGGGGTGACAAATCCACAACAGGGAACTATCGACCTATATCAATACTCCCACCCTTCCCCAAAGCACTTGAACGCATTGTGGCAGACCAACTCTCAGACTACCTGGATAAGCACAATCTACTTTGTAAACAACCGCATGGTTTTAGGAAATGACATAGTACGACAACAGCCTTACTTGACTTCTCTGGAGAAGTCCACTTAGCTCTGGATAAAGGCTACCAAACCGATGCGGTCTTCATTGACCTCACAAAAGCTTTCGATACAGTCCACCATGGCCTACTTATCTCTTTATTGCCCAGGCTTGGACTGGCTGAAGGACCTAGTGCTTAGGTTAAAAGTTACCTGTCAAATTGCTCATAGGCTGTAAAAATCTCTGATGTACTCTCTGACTCTAAACCTGTCCTCTCAGGTGTACCGCAGGGATCAATCCTAGGCCCGCTCCTCTTTAGCCTGTTCCTCAGCTCTCTCCCAGAATTCTGCCCTGAAAAATTAATCTTATATGCTGATGACGCTGTAATTCTCTCTTCTCACAAAGTTCCAAACCCCCTACATCAGAGCTTACAACTTGCTTTCTCTAGTGTCGAAAAGTGGTTCTGGGATAGTAAGCTTGTTCTAAAGAACAATAAAACAAAAGCCATGCTTTTTACCAATCACCAAAACAAAAATAGAAACACTCCACTCACCATTAAAACTTTCACTGGAAATACACTTGAACAAGTAAATACTTTCAAATATCTTGGTATCACTTTTGATCAAGGTCTTACCTTTGCGACCCACATAGACAACACAGCGAAAACAGTGAACCAACGTCTAGGAGTACTATTTCGAAACCGCCAATTCCTAAACCAAGCTGCTCTGAGGATTGCTATACAAAGTTCCATTATCTCAATTATAGACTATGGCCTAATTATCTATGGCTCAGCTACTACCACAGCACTAAGGCGCATCTCAACCGCTCTAAATAAGGCATGCCGGCTCCTCATGGGGGCACAGAGACTGACACACACGTGTGAGCTTTACTATGAAACAGGCTGGTTGCAACTATCAAATCGCCTTGTGTGCCTCACCTGCATAATGGCAAAAAAATCAATCCTGGGGCAGACTCCACTGTGTATCCAAAACCTACTCTGCCTGAATAATGGCATGCATCCCACCACAAGATCTGAACACCAACCTTTTCTGGTTCCCAGATGCCGGACCGCACAGAGACAAAGAACATTCGCATACAGGGCCCCGACCTGGTACAATGCTCTAAGCCCACCTACTCTATCCTCCACCTCTCTTGGAGTTTTCAAATCCATGCTTTATGCCCACCTCTCTACCACTAGCACCTGTGATTGCTTTGATTAAAGACTCATTCCTCCACTGACCATCCCTAAATCATGGCCTATCCTCTTTGGCTAAGAACCCACTAATACCACTAACTACTCCTGTCTGCCTCCTAATTCTCTCTTCTACTCTCCCTCCTTTCCTCCCTCTCTCACCCTACTGCCCACTACTTTCCCTACTCTTCTCCTCCCTGAATGCCTCCAATTATCTCCCTCTCTTTGGAAGGTTGTTTGTTTCTTGAATTGTTACTGCCTTGAAACTGTTTAAGCAAATTTATTATGTAACTTTTCTTTCTGAAAATACACGTAATTTTGTTTGTTTGTCTGATGTTCTATGTGACGTGGAACCTTTGTAAAAGAGCCCTGGCTCAAAGGTATTAATTCCTAGACCAATACACTTGAAACTTGAAACTATGACTGGGGCTCCACAGACGGGGCAGCCCCCCTCCGGAGTAATCTTTCTACATAGTATTTAAATTTCGTAAAATATATGCCAATGCATACTTAGGTGCTAAATCACATTTGGAAGCCAAACAAGCCCACCACATTTGTAAAACTGAAAAAATGGTACTCAGACTAGCTAGAAACCAAATCAAAAGTAAACAAAAAACAAAACAACAAAAGAAAAACAAAAAAAACACACTTGAAAGAATATGTACATACATGGGGTATAGGTCATTTTTAATTTCTTCCTTAAATTCATTAGAAATAATATGGCAAGCTCAACCCCTGCATTTACAATGCATCTTAATAAAATGTGTGCAAACACCTGGTATATGTAACCAACCAAAAGCATCAACAAAATCACTCACCACCCAAAGAAAGAGACTGCACACAAAAGGTGCTTCATTTTAGTATAAAGGTGCAAATGTGCAAAGTCCAATCAAAAGCATATAGTTAAGGAACCAGAGCTCTCCCTGTTCCATTACCCCCCCCCCCACTGCGTTAACTCTGCATTGTCCATATAATCCAATATGCTTCCTTATTGTAAATTGTTGAGGGGTTCTTAGTCTCATCATCCAGCTGAATTATGATTAAACCTGACCACTACAGCAAAGTGACCACCTCCATCGGTCAGGAACAAATATTATGGTTATAAATTGGAAGGGTTCTTAGTCTCATCATTCAGCTGAATTATGATTAAGCCTGACTACTACTGCAAAGTGACCACCTCCATCGGTCAGGAAAAAACATTTTATCTTGCCTTTAAGACCTGATGTCCTCCTGCTTTCAGTCTTGTGGGGTAAACCACACTCAAGCTTTATTATTAGAAAGTATACTTAGAATGGCAGATAAAGGGGAGGTATTGCTGATGGGTGATCTGAATATGCCAGATGTCAACTGATGTGCATTTGCAGCAGCCACTTCTAAGAGTGGGGTTATTCTAGATGCCATACAGGGGGCATGCCTTAGACAGCTAGTATTGGAACCCACTCGAGAGGGAGCAATCTTAGACCTGGTCCTCTCAAATGGAGATGAAGAGAAGATCACAGATGTAGAAGTGGGTAGCCATCTGGGAACTAGCGACCATCAAACAGTATGGTTCACAACAAACACAGCAATAGAGTCAAGCCATACAAACGTAAAAGTACTGGACTTCAGGAGGGCTGACTTTGCAAAATGGGCAAGTGCCTAAGAAATGCACTAGCAAATGGGCAGGAAGGAGGGGTGGAAGAACAATGGGGAATAATAAAACTGCCATCACAGAGATAACAAGCCTTTGTGTGAAGCAAATTAACAAAACAAAAGCGATATGAAACGACATATGGTTCTCAAAGGAGGTGGCAGTGAAGGTTCAAGAAAAAGAAAGCATTCAGAAAGTACAAGGAATCACAGAAGGAGCAGGATAGAGAATTGTATCAGTTAAAGCAAAGGAAGCTGGGAAGGCAGTCAGAACATCAAAGGCCCGAACTGAGGAAAAGGCAGCCAACTCAGTTAAGAAGGGGGATAAAACATTTTTCTAGGTACATCAGGGAGCAAAGGAAGACTAAGGGAGGGATAGTGAGGCTTAAAGGGGAAGGGGTGGGCAGAGGGTGACTGAAAAGGCAGAGATGCTAAACAAATATTTTTGCTCAGTATTTACAAATGAAGAGGGGGAGGTACCTAAAAAAACAAATAATAGAAACACTCTGGATACAGAAGTTGATACCAGCAGACTTACAGAAGAAAGGGTTCTGAAATAACCCTTAAAACTGAAGGTGGACAAAGCAATGGGGCCTGTTGGGATTCATCCCAGAATTCTAAAAGAACTAAGGGCTGAACTAATGACACCACTGACTACCCTCTTTAACAAGTCATGGGAGGATGGGGTGGTACCTGAGGACTGGAGGAGGGCCGATGTGATTCCCATTCACAAAAGTAGGAGCAGGGCAGAAGCGGGAAACTACAGACCAGTTAGTTTAACCTCAGTGATAGGGAGTACACAATGGGGGAGATACTAACAACAACAGAAATGGAAAGGACCTGGGGTACATATCAAATGACTTAAAGGTGGGCAAGCAATGTGAGAGGGCAGTAAGGAGGGCTGGGGGATACTGGGATGCATAGGGAGGCATCACCGGTAGAAAAACAGGAAGTTGTTATCCCTCTGTACAGAAACTTGGTGAGACCCCATCTGGAGTACTGTGTGCAGTTCTGGAGACCCAGTCTCCACAAGGATATAGACAAGATGGAAGCTGTCCAGAGGGCAACTAAAATGGTGCAGGGTCTGCAGCGGAAGACATATGAAGAGAGACTAAAGGAGCCTAATATGTATAGCCTCGAGGAAAGGAGGGAGAGGGGGGGACATGACAGAAACGTTCAAATACCTCAAGGAATCCAAGAGGGTAGCATCTTTCAAAAAAAGTGTGCAAGAACAAGGGGGCACAATTTGAAGATAGATGGGGCGGCTCAGAGATAATGTAAGAAGTGTTTTTCCAAAGAGAGGGTTGTGGATGCATGGAATGCCTTCCGGAAGAGGTTGTGGAGTCAAAAGAGTGATTGACTTCAAGCATGTATGGGACAGCCATAAGGCAATTCTGGGGTGGGGTAGAAAAGTAGGCTGCTGGTTAACTAGGATCTGCAGCTTATCCATTAGGTAGGGAAATGGGCAGACTGGGTGGGCCAAGCGGTCCTTATCTGCCGTCAAATTCTATGTATGTTTCTATTGGGCAGTGTGTTCCAGCCAGTAAGAGACTCACATGGTTTTACTGTGGAGCTCATCAGTTTGAAGGTTAGTTTTCCTCCATTCTAAGGTGTATAAGGGATTTGGCAAGCTCAGCCTCAGTATTTGCAGTGAAATTGTGCAGGAGTTTTAAAGCTTCAGAGGGACTTTCCGAACTTCTTAGTGGATGAATTCATTGATTAAGTCACTGTAAGGGAGACTTTTGCCAACTTCATGCTCAATGGACAGCACTGCTAGCCCAGACAGTCTTTCTTGGCTCATTGATGACCTCAGATAAGTCTTTATCAGCTTCAGTTTTGAAAAACTGCATTCTGCTGTAGCCACAGTTACTGGTACCATCAAAAAAATGCGCAACACCACATAGCCATTCATATAGATTTCATGTAGCTGGTTTCGAAGGAGAAAATTTAACACTTGTATAGGTGATGTATCATTCTCGACCATTCCTGCCAGGTTCCTAAGTTCATGTGCAAGTTCATGAGCATCAAAGTCAGAGTGGTTAGTTGTGCTGTCTGTTAATTTTTCTTTGAGAGCCTCACATTGTTTTATCAAGTCTTCTATGGAAGCAGAATTTAGCATTTTATGTTCTGACAGAAATCCAAATGTTTTAGCAAACCTGACATTTGCTGAAATCGTTCACTAAAGGACATCAGTGTGGTGTCAAGTAGTGTGTTGAAAAACTCAACCTGAAAACTGAGTTTTGGGTCCTGCACTGCATCGTCGTGTCCTTTGTAATCAAATAGTCACTTGACCTTTCTGTGTCTTGTCTGACAGAATCCAGCTGGGACATCCAGTTCTGCAGCAGTCTTTGAGCCCTGTGCCAATGCCTGTTCAAACCCACTCTCTCTGTACTTTCTAAGTATGTCAGTAGTTGAAGCAAGCACGTTCACACAGGTTGATATGTCAACTGAAGCACTCTGCAATATCTTGCTTGCACGCTTCACTTCAAGCAGGACATCATACCAGATGATGAGACATACAAAGAATTTGTATGAGAGGAGTTCAGCACAAAGTGACCTTTCCTCTGCATATGTTGCAGCATCTTTGGCTCTTACAGACTCTGCAATCTCCTGCAAAGCACTCTTAAATTCTTGGAGCTGATAGCGAAGTGCTTTTACAGACTCTATCCGGCGCTCCCACCAAGTCTCACAAAGTGGCTTTGGAGTGATCTGAACATGTTTTTTCAATATTTGCCAGTGGCTTGTTGAGGCAGAGCAAAGATTGTAGACCTTCTGCAAGCATCCAAAGAATGAGACAACATGTCTTGATGAATGCGCTCCATCGCTAATGATGAGGTTCAGGCAGTGGCAAGTGCATGGCACATAAAATGCTCTGCAGTTCAATTCTTTTATGCGAGCCTGCACACCAGCTCATTTGCCTTTCATGTTGCTCCCATTATCATATCCTTGCCCCCGACAGTTGCTGATGTCCAGATTATGTTGCTGTAAAGTCTGAAGAAAGGAGTCAGTCAGTCCTTCTCCGGTTGTGTCATTGACAGGTATGAACCCCAAAAAATGTTCCTTGATGGTGGCGACATTTTTTGAAACATCCACATGTCGAACAACAAGTGTCATCTGCTCTTGGTGGCTAATGTCAGAGTACAGTCCAGGATCACTGAAAATATCTGGATCTTGTATATAGAGTGCAATGGTCCGTATAATTGCACCTGAAATTAGTTGAATAATTTCATTTTGAATGTCCTTTCCCAAATAGTGGTCCATTATCTCCTTATTCTGAATCCGATGAATATGTTCAGCCATTAGTGGGTCAAACTTTGACAGGAATTCAACCTGCCCCAAAAGTTTCCATGTGCTTGGGTATGAAGCACATCACTTGTGCCA
This sequence comes from Neoceratodus forsteri, assembly GCA_016271365.2. Taxonomy (NCBI): domain Eukaryota; kingdom Metazoa; phylum Chordata; order Ceratodontiformes; family Ceratodontidae; genus Neoceratodus; species Neoceratodus forsteri. The sequence continues at coordinate 141,774,173 of CM028131.1, read as the reverse complement.
CGAAAGCCATATTTCTCCAGCCAAGAATTGAATAGTTGCTATGATACATTCCAAGACTCCACACCAGTGTATTACTTCTTTCTCTATTAGCAGCTGTCTCTTTTCATCCAATGTCTGGCCGCTCTTCAATCTTGTCTCCAGTTCCTTCCACTTTATCATGCTTGCTACATGTTCGGGTGCACGGTCATGGGAACTTAGAGCCTTTGACATTTCTCTCCATGCCCGATAACCTCCAGTCTGAAGAAGATTGTTTGAGTGTCCAAATAATTTGCAGGCAAAGCAGAACAGTGCATCCTTGGAGACAGAGTATCGCTAACCAAGTGCATTTTACTCTCTCACCAGCAGAGAGTGCAAAATAATTTTCTGCTGTGAATCTTCTTTTCTCATTCACTGGGAATTGTGGAGTATGACTTGAACAGGTCCATGATTCACAGATGACACTCGTTCCTCATCCCTTAGTGTGTCTGGCCAAGTTCCAAGATCCTCAAATGAGATTTCAGAAGATCCTGCTAAATCACAGATGATGGTGTCTATGCAGGTGGGCACAGTACTGACAGTGGCAGGTGCATTCCTGGTCTCTTCTGAAAGCAAAACTCCTGGAATGATATGTTGACAGGTGGTGGCAACAGTACATACTGTGGCAGGTGCATTCCTGGTCTCCTCTGAAGGCAGAACTTCTGGGGTGATGGTGGACACCATTTCTTTCACTACAGCAGTTGAAGGAACCTGTGCTCCAGGTTCAGGTGCTCTTTCAAGATCAGCTCCACTTCCTAGGCTTTCACGTGAATGTGACGGGGTAGTAAAAAATTTCTCAATGGCACCTCTTTGCCGCTTTGTGTGTCATCTCTCTTCTGGTGTAACTTTCTCTCTTCGCTCCTGACAAATATGTGCGTCATGTTTTAAACTGAAGGTGCAAAAAAGCAAATGCCATTAAATGTTTGCACCAGAATTTTCAAATGTACTGCAGAGCAGCTTTGTACTTTCCCCATTCACTTAACTGGAAGCTGACTACATCGGGCATTTTAATATTCGGCTTTGTGGATCCAGCAATACTTGCATTGGCCTGCTCTCTGTGAAGATTAGGTGTGTCACAGCCCCCCCCAAGGAGTCCATGGCCACTTTCCCATTTTGCTACACTGTGAGAGTCCAGGTTCCTCATACCCCACGCTAGGATGATCACACCTCCACCCCCCTACCCCCCGAAGCCATGAGTCTTAGCTGGATATCCAAATTTGTGTGGAGAGACGTTGATTTTGCGGGACATCAACAGGTAGGCATGTTTACCAGTGGGACTGCACATGGCTGTGCATGTCTGTGCGAGTTAGACTGAATACACGCACACACACACACACACACACACACACACACACTGTATGTTCATGTAAATAAAATCAATTTTTAACAGAAATTTGCTTGGCTGTTTCTTTAACTACCCACACTCCACAGCTCAACAAACTCAGGGGGATCTAAATAAGCTAGAGGAGTGGTCAGGGTGGTGGCAGCTGGGGTTCAATGCAAAGAAGTGTATGCACTTTGGGGTGAAGAACCCAAGGAGAGAGTACTGGCTGGGAGGGGTTAAGCTGGGGATCACTTGAGGAGGAGAAGGACCTAGGGATAATGATAACAGGGACCATGGACAACACTGCCCAGTGCATAAGAGTGGCTGCAAAAGTGAACAAAATGCTGGGGTACATAGCAAGGGGGTTTTCGTCTAGGCAGAGAGAGGCAATTTTGGCCCCTAAACAGGTCACTGGTAAGGCCGCACTTAGAGTACTGTGTGCTGTTTTGGATGCCGTACCTAAAGCGTGATATCAGGCCACTGGAGGGGGTGCAGGAGGGCAACAAAGATGATGTGGAATGAAAGAGACACAGACTATGACAGTAGGCTGAGAGACCTGAATATGTACACCATGGAGGATAGAAGGGGGGGTATGATAGAGACATTCAAGTATCTGAGGTGGGGAATCAATAAGGATGAGGTCTTTCAGTTAAAGAAAGGGAGGATCACCAGGGGGCATGTGCCAAGAATAGAGGAGGGGAAGATTTAGAAAGGAAACGAGGAGACACTATTTCACAGAAGGGGTGGTAGCAAAATGGAACACCCTAGCAGAATGGGTGATATCATGTAAATCTGTGAACAGTTTCAAAAGGGCATGGGACAGGGAACAGGGGAGGGTGAGGGTGGCAGTGGGATGACAAATGGGAGAGGGTGGGGTAGTTGCACACTCTAGCAGACTTAGCTGGACCAGGTTGACCATTTCTGCTGGCACATTCATATGTTCCATCTCTACAGGCTTTGCTTTAATCATCCTACTGGGTATTTCTGGTTTGCACATTGCATGCAAGAATCATTTTCAGAACTGTGATGCAGTTTATGACCCTTGCTTGAGCATTCATTGTTGGCACAATGCATCCATGTTCTGCTGTAGAACTTTGTGGCTGAGAAGGACATAAACTACACAGAATTCTAAAATGTTACTTAAACACCAGAGGGTAGATGAGAAACACCCACTGAGGTAACTAAGAAGCTTTCAGAAATGGAACAATTACAGAATTAGAAAATAAAGGAACAATTACAGAATTAGAAAATATATTGAAAAACAGCTTCCAGTGAGCAAGATGACTTCAAATTCAGTGCTGTTCCCCATTAACACATTTAGTGTTCACCTGGTGTGTGATGCAGTATCTACCAAGTACACCCAAGCAGTTGTTAATGAGTTAAATTCCAAATTAAGCTGTCTGCATTTTTACATTGTCCTGCAGACAATACCAGGTGAGCATAGTAAAGAGCTGCTAATGAGCCCACAGCCACATGCATTTTAACATTTGTCCTACTAATGCCACCAGGATCTCATAAAGCTCTGCTAATGAGTCATGAGTTAGCTTAATCACACATTTTGTCTCACATTTGTGAAAGCATTCCAGGTCTGAGACCTCTAGAAAAACATTGAGTTAATGCAACAAATATTTTTCAGGCTGGATTGGCACTTTAATTTGCTTTCAAAAGGAGTGCAGGTCTTTTGATATTCACCTCAGGGCCCTACTGGCACGTCACCCAGGTAGACCACCCATCAGCTGGGTCCCTACACCAAAGCGCATCTGCCTCAAAAAGGCTTAACTATATAACAGCAACCCAGCATAAGTGTAACTGAGGTGTGGGCCCCAGCCCCAGCCAATCTTCCTTTACAAACCTTATCCAATGGTAGCTACTCACACTTGCTCATTCAAACTCTAAATGAGAGAGGTGCTACTACCAATATGGCAAACAAGTTAGTGCACCCTAACCCCCCGCCCCATCACTCACCCCAAAAATGGGTAAGCCTCTAGTCCTTGTGAACCACAACACGAGACAGCAAGAGAAATAAAATCCTCATGCAGAATTTTATTTGTCACAATGCATTCTCCATTAGTAACACGCCTATTTGATTTACTATGAAAAGACTTCTACAGCATGCAGTAGGATCTAATAGGGAACAAAGCAGAATTGACTGTCTTTTACACTTTTGACAGCCTTGCAGACTTCTGACTGCAAATACTGAACAACTCCTGTAGTATAGATTCACTACACAGCTTTTAAACTTTCTCTGCCACATGGACTATAGAAGCTGAGCCTTAAAGAGAACCGAATGTAAAGACAGTATACTGTACTACCCCTTACAATACAATAATTAAAGCCTTGCACCTTACAACATTCTTTTAGATTTATGTTGTAATTACATGGGAGGGTTGCCAGTGCTCGGCATCCATAGCTTTGAAATAAGCTCCTGTAGCTCTTACACAGTTATTGACTTAAAATAGGAAGGGTGTGCAAATTTAAAGACAAACCCCAGAAGCACCAATAGTTCCAAAAACTCCTGAGATGTAATGCCAGTGCTGCTAGCAGCATAGCGTTGCCTCATGTTGTAAGTCTACGGACATAATAATACGGAATTTTATACTTCTACAGTATGCTCACAGTAGTGACTTAACAGATATTTTGCCATGGGTATCCATGCTCTGTCACTCACAAGTTATTACCTCCCTTGCCCTGCTTGCTAGATCTTCCAGTGCTGTACTGGGGCATACTACAATATCCTGAGTGTGCTCATTTTTGGATACAACAATAGATACATAGACAGTGTCGGCAGATAAGGGCCTGCTATGGCCCACCCAGTCTGCCCATTTAAGCTTGTAAGTTCAGTTTATGTTTTCCTAGAAGTCTGTTGCCCCTTACCCCTGACCTCCAGAATTCCTTTATATCTATCCCATGCATTCTTAAATCCTGTGATTGTTTCAGCCCCCACCACTTCTTCTGGCAGGGTGTTCCACTTGTCCACCACCCGTTCTGTGAAGAAATTCTTCCTCACGTTACCAGAGGCCAGTCAAGCACCGAATGTGGACCCCCTCCTCCCAGGAGAGGAGAGCTGTCCTTCGGATGCTCAGTGCTCTCCCTCCCCTGCCGACCCCTGATGGCCTGGGCTCATTCCTGAACCCGGGTCACCAGCTTTCTGCGAGATGTGGCGTCCAGCACCTCAACCCTCCTCACCACTAGGCCAGCCCTATATATCCATATACCACCTTTTGCTTGTTTATAATGGGTCACTACAGTGCATGATATAGCCACTATTATTAGATCCAATACCACTTCGCAAAGTAGGAATTACAGTAACTAGCAATTTCTTTATACCTCAAAACATTTCTTAACAGTTTTTTATAGTGTAGGGTATCTGAATTCAATTATTGCCAACTGCCTAGCATGAGACAATGTCCTTGAACAGCAAACCTTAACAGTTCCTCCTTTTATATACCACTCAGAACCCCCTGTCCCACATGATTGAGTACTGCAGGTGCACGCTGCTCAGCATTGTACACCAAAGCAGAAATGTATAGTAATCTGTGTTTCACAATGAATAGCATGCTTTATGAACAGGAAAGCATCTATTTCCACAGTGAGATTCCTAGAAACAGGCAATGATGGAAGAAAAAGACCTACAGCCCATCCAGTCTGCAGGCGTTCCCCATTTAGCCCTGGTCCTACTATATGTGACTCCCACATTTTGCCTTTTACTCCCATTGTGAGGGACAGTGATCTGTACTGAGGAACATACCCTCCAGGGTTAACATTTAATTTTACCATAACTAACCCAATTAACGTTCCATAGAGAACAACCTGGTCAATTAAAAAACTGACATACATGTAAAAAAGTCTTTAATGCTAGAGCCATATTAATATTTCTGAATATAGCTTGGTGTTCCACCCTGGAGCCATGAAAGGTGTGCTAAACACCATTTCCTCCTACCCCTAGACTTGCCTGTCCAGACTTATCCCATCTCAGTACCTACATAAAAACAAAAACACACTGCAAAACCCGGATCTCAATTGTTAGTAACCTCATCTAAAGCAAGCAAGCCGCTTGGGAGATGAGATGGCTGCTACTGACTGACTGTTAAAGCCAAGAGGGTACTGCATAGACACAGAGCAGCAGAACCCTCTTGGCTTTAACAGTCAGTCAGTAGCAGGCAGCAGCCATCTCATCTCCCATTCCCAACTATCCTTACCTTAATTAATTGCAGACAATATCAGTATTACGCTGAGTGACAGCACTTAATTTAGCACAAGCATTGAAGTCAAGCAGATATACATACCTAAGAAGAAAACTTGGTCTCTGTGGGTGTAAGTCTCCTGAAATCCGGGCACCACTAGTACAGACAACGGATTTGTGGTCTTCTGGCCAGTTGCTACTGCTGCTTGCTGAGCTTAACAGTTATTTCTTAAAAGAAATAAATGATTTACGGAAACAGCACAGCAGTCAGCACAGCAAGCAGTACTCAAGATCAGCCTGATCAGGAACCGGGTAGCGGCTACTAGTTGGCTGGCTGTGGCTTCAGATGCAGTAGATGCAGTCTGTAGACAGTGGTGGTCTTCTCTCTTCTCTCTCTCTCGTGGCAGCGTTCTCTCTTCTCTCTCTCTCTCTCTCTCTCTCTCTTGACTCTCCGAGTCCGACTCTGTCTCTCTCTCTGGCTCCTCCAAGATGCGATAAAGCGACTTTTACAGGCTCAGATTCTCTCCGATGCTCTGGAACTAGTCCTCGGCTGAATAGCTCCAAGAGCGCCAAAGGAATCATCTTTATGGAGCCATCACAGACCTGAGTGGGGACCAAATGTTTCAGGTCCGAGGGGGAGGAGGTGCAAATAATAGCAAGGGACTGAGTGGAGCCCTGTGATTGGCTCCAACTGCTCCTCCACGTCACCATGATGTGCAGCATATAGGGGGAACGTGTGGAAACAACATGCTTTCAGGCTCTGACTGTGGACAGCACAAATTGGAGGGCAGGAGGTGCATGCACAACAAGTGGGCAGAATATTTTAATTGTGTGTGTGCGAGCAGCTGAGAGATCAGCGGGGCCCCCTAACTTCTTTGTGTGCCAGTCGCAACTCGCGGTTCCCTACTTCAACTTGCCTTGCCTTGCCATTGCCACCACCAGTGACTGAGTTCAATGTTCTTCTGGCCGGGCAGCAGGCAGCAGCATGAATAAAATAGCAAGGCGGAGGCGATTAGGCAAAAAAGAAATGAACAGGGCGCACAGCACACTACAGGACTGAGTGGAGAAGAGGAGAAGGTGTAGGAACTACCGATTACCGAAGCTGAGCAACTTAGGTATGTGATGCTGCCGCCGGGCTGCTGCTGCTTTTGTATTTTTTTTTTTCATTTTAACATGCTGAAAAGTGAAGGCCAAGGATAAGTCAGTCAGGCTGAGGCTGTTTAAATGGTGTGTGTCTTTTTTATACTGTTTTGGTTGTCTACTGGCCTTGCGGGGTTAGTAGGGGGCCTGTGATCGCCGGGTTCGCGGATGCCTAACGCCGGCCCTGAGAAGAAGCCACAGGAACTTTGATTCTAATGCATTCCTTTCAGACCTGCAGCATGCCAACTGGCAAAAGTTCTACTTAGCCCCCACTGTGGACGAGGCATACCAGTCTTTTCATAGCATTCCACTCAATACCATTAATAAGCATGCCCCACTAGTTAAAATCTGCACAAGAAAAAGGTCCTGCCCATGGTTCACCAATGAGCTTAAGGCAACCCTACAAAACAGAGATGCCCTATGGAAAAGGGCAAGAAAAACCAAACACCCAGATGATTGGGCAACATTCAGGGTGGCTAGAAATCATAGCACCAAACTAGGCAGAGCAGAAAAGGCTAGATATTTTCATAGTGAGCTTGAATCCTCCTCCAAATGTGCTTCTAAATTCTGAAGTATACTCAAAGGTTTGGAGGGACACAGCCCTGCCAGTTCATTTCCATCCAGTCTTCTCTGATGTGGTTGTCCATATTGATAAGCATAAGATACTTGATCTCCTTAATAATCACTTCGCCACAGCGGGGTTGGCGTTTGATGCTTCCCCTGCCAGGGGTGTAGCAAGGCATTTCAGATTTATACACCAACCTGCCACACTGCTACTCCCTCCCCTACTGTTGTTCATGCCTGCCCCCCCCAAACGACTTGAGTCTAAGGTTCCTGGCTCCAATCAGATGATCCCCACATTAGACCTGCTATCTGTGCTACTAGTGTGGTGCTTGCTGCCCGATGATAGATGCCACTGACTGTACCATGAGTCCAAGATCACGGTAGAAATTTCTTCTCTCTCTCTCCCCACAGATAGGCAGATTCACTCCACATGAAGTCTTCATTCTTTTAGCGTGCTCTGAGTCTGTTCTTCCATCGGCTGAGCCTCAGTTTTCTACTGCCTCTCTCACTCCCAGTACAACTGAACTAGTAGTATGGCTTCTAACTTTGGGGCATTCAAACTCACTGCCCCAGACTTACCACACCCCCTACTAGATGCCGTAGCCAATCACTATGTAGGCAGACCATGCGGACCTAATTGAGACCTTCAGTTTTAATGTCTGCGGTCCACTCTGCCGCCACCCCCCCCAAACAAAGCTGAAGGAGGGAAAAAAGCCTGTAAAGCCAAAACAAGGAATTTTAACATGATGGACTAGAGAGGGCAGAGCAGTGCTGGCCAGCTTGTTTGCTACCCCCTGCTACTAAACTTGGTACACCATGGCTTACTTGGAGTATCAGTAGCTACACCCTTGTCCTCTGCTGACACTCTTTACACTCAGCTGTGCTGTTAGGATGCAGCTTGCCTATCCCCAATGTCTACCACACACACAATGCAGTCTTTTCATTCATTCCTGTACCAGTAAGAAATGTGGAAGACTTACTCTTGGATCTGGATATAAGAGAAAGTGCGAGTGCTGACCAGATTGAGCCATACTGCCTAAAACTAGACTATGCTGTCTTATCTCCTCCCATTACACACCTATTCAACCTGTCCTTGTCTCAGAGTGTCCTCCCCACGATCTGGATGATGGCACACATCATACCATTGTTCAAGTCTGGAGACCAGAGCAATTTAAAAAACTACTGCCCTATTTCCCTGCTTCCTATTCTATCCAAGATGCTGGAGAAGATTGTTAACACACAGCTCAGGTGCTTCCTCGAGAGTAATAACCTTCTTAATCCAATACAGTCAGAGCTTAGGCCTCAGCACAGTACAATTTCAGCACTTACCAAAGTATCCAATGATTGGCTAGCGGCCTTGGATGAGAAACAACATGTATGCTCTTTGTTTTTTTGGGCTCTGTGCTGTCCCTAATGTTGTTCGTGGTGTATTTGCTGCCATTGGGAGACGTATGGACTGGGGTTTCACTGCTATGCAGATGACACCCAGCTCTACCTGTCTTTTGTCCTTGATCAGGATAGTGCAGTCTCAGTCTTTAATAGCTATCTGACAGAAATCCAGGATTGGATGCAAGCCAGCTGGTTGAAGTTGAATCCTATATGACTGAGATGTTGGTGGTGGATCCGGGTCACAGAATAGAGAGGTTGGTGGCAGGGCTTGCCTCTGGGCTTTGGCTCAGAGGTAGCCAGCTGCTGCCCTCTGATTAAGTGTGGAATCTGGGAGTGATTCTTGATGATGGTCTGACATTGTGTTTGCAAGTGTCAGCAGTAGTTAAGTCCTCTTTTTATCACCTGAGGAACATCACCCAGATTAAGCATCTTGTTCCATCTAGCGACCTTCCAACACTGATCCACGCCTTTGTAACCTCGTGCCTTGATTACTGCAACTCCCTCTACCTAGGGCTTCCGGGGGTTGATATCCACCACTTGCAGTTGGTGCAGAACGTGGCGGCCAGGCTACTGACAGGGGTCTCCCGGGTGAGTCATACCACGCCTGTGCTCAGTGAACTGTATTGGCTGCCTGTAGTGGCAGATCACCTTCAAGGTTGGTTTACTGACCTATAAGGCCCTCCACGGACAAGGCCTGGGCTACCTACAAGAGCTCCTGGTTCCCTACTGCCACCACTGCCCTCTCCGCTCAGCCGATGAGGGATTGCTAGAGGTTCCCAGGGTATGACTGAAAACTTCAGGGGTGCGAGCCTTTACGTATGCGGCCCCTACCCTGTGGAACTCTCTACCTCATCGGATCTGAGAGTGCCAGACTGTGGAGAGCTTTATAAAGGCCTTAAAGACTCATTTATTTTATCTTGCCTTTGGGGATTTTATATGATACAACTGTTTATTGCAAATTGGTGTGAAAGCTGGATTCACAGTGTTTTTACAGTTTTATCTTTGAATGTTTTTTTGTTTTATCTGTACAGCGCTTTGATAAATTTGAATTGCGCTTTAGAAATAAAGAATATTATTATTATTATTATATTATTATTTGACACAGTCGACCATTCATTGCTCATCAGTACTCTCAGTAATCTTGGGTTAGACCAGTTGTCCGTGACTTGGTTCACAAGTTATCTAACAGACCACCACCGGAGTGTCAAGGCTGCTGGGGATCTTTCCCTTCTAAAACCCCTTTTAAGGGGGGTCCCTCAAGGGTCCATTTTAGGCCCACTATTGTTTGCAATTTATATAAACAATATTGATACTGGCGTCAGTTTGGCCAATATACATCTCTTCACCGATGACACGGTCCTGTACATAGCAAGGCCCACCCCAGAGTCAGCATGTGCAGACCTGCAAGATGAATTCAGCACCCTGCAGAAAAATCTTCTGCACTTGAAGTTATTACTCAATGCCAAAAAAATCAAGGCAATGTTGTTTTCACCCTTTGTTCTTGCACCAAAGGCATGTAAAGATGCCATGGCCCTGCAGGTACCACCCTACTATGCGAGCCCCTTGAATTTGTGACTAAATTCAAGTACTTGGGCCTGTGGATTGACCACAAACTTTCATTTGTGGAACATGTTGAGGAGCTTGCAAAGAAACTGAAACAGAGGCTTGGTCTTTTCTTCAGGATTAAGAACCTGCTTACACAAGAAGCATGGGTTAGACTAGTCCAAACTACGTTCCTACCACTCATGGATTATGTAGATTTTATCTACGGGCAAGACCCAAGTTCTGCCTTGTCTAAATTAGACACACTATATCATCAGGCAATCAGATTTATCATGGATGCGCCATATCATACCTATCACTGCACTCTTTATGCCATGGTTGGTTGGTCTTCACTGAGTTTCAGACGCCATAGGAATGCAGTCTTTTGGACCTATAGGTCTATAATCAACAAACTTCCACAATACATTTCTGACTGTCTGCCCATCTCTCCCGCTGGCTGCTATGCACTGAGAAGCCTTTCCCTGATTTCCTTGATTGTCCCTAAGATCAGGACACGCTTTGGTGCGGCAGCTATAAGACATGCCCTTCCAGCGATATGGAATAACATGCAAAAGGTTCTAAAGCTTGCAATGCCAGTAAACTGGGCCTTCTTTAAGGCTCTGTTCCTTCGTAAGTTCAGTGAATACTGTGACTGCTTTAACTAGCCGAGCCCTGTATCTTGATTCCTGTATACTACTTGTACATTGTCCTCCCCTAGTACATCTTCAACACGTTGCACCCTGCTAGTCTTCCTTTGTCCACCCCATTGCCAATCCAGTACCCCCCTCTACTTAAACACTCAACTGTCCATCCTTTACTACCTCCCCTCGTGACTTCCCCTCATCTCTGACATCTTAGCCCTCACCTTGTCCTACCCTCTCACACCTCCCCTTGACTTCCTCTTATCTGACACGAGCCCCCGTCTATCCCATAAGTCTTGTTGTGACTGGGCAGGTATTGTTTATATTGTAAATACTGATTTATATTATTCTGTAAATATTTTTTGTTCTTGGCCTATCAGTGTTGTATTTGAGTTTTTGAGGTCTACTGTACTGTTAGCCACATTGTATGCACTGTTATTTATGCCTAGCCATATTTGCTCTACATGGACTATTGTCTCATTGTATTATAGCAACATTTAGCTTATGTGTTTTTGTTATGACCTACCCAGGTCCGCCTTGTAAATGAGTCTGCCTCAGTGTTTCACCTGGTAAAATCAGGGTGATTGACTGATTGATTGATTGAAGTCTACCTGACAAATTTTTACCACATTTGTATGCAAATCTTGGATGTATTTCTGTCACACTTGCCATATGGTCGTCCACTTGCAAGATATGCTGGTTATCTCTGATGACTTTTTCTATTGCACCAGCCTGTCTAGAAAATGAGATTACAAACAGAAATTTATCATCATCCTGCACCCTTCTGGCTTTAGGTTCCAACAACACATTCCTATTTATTTATTGATTTATTCAGACGTTTTACCAGGAAAGCCATATTGAGCTGGTATCAGCTTGTTTCCAGATGCATCCTGGGGGAAGGGGAGAATAGAGTGGAGAACAGAACAGATGCACAGGTACAGCAATAATACAATAACATGGAAGTAAGTATAACAAGCAAAATACAAGAACATGCTTCAGGAATACAATTGCCCTGCAGTAAGTTTCAGAACAAGCAAAAGATCATTAAACAGTGCACAACAAAATAATCATATGAGGAGCAGGGAGTAATGACTGAATGACCTGCCTCTGGCTGTACTTGCTTAGCAACATTATGGCTGTACCACTGCTGAATGAACCTGTTTTTAAGTTCCTCACTTATTTTCACAGTTGGACACCTCACTGCAGTTCTTGTGTACCCTCAGAAATTGGAATTTGGGTATATTATTAACAATATGGCACTGGTGGCATCTTGAGGAATGGAGCAATGTATTACAGTCTGTTGACATCAACAGCAGTTGAATGGCATATCAATAACAGTCTAAAATGTTGTCTGGGCTGACTTTGAAAAAAAAAAACAATTAATTTTATACTTAGTATGTTAATTAGAAAGAAGTTTTCACAACTGACTGGAAAACTGTCAAGATGTACCTTAATGAACTCAGTGCATGCACATCACATACAGCACACGCACTTGGTATCAAATGACAAAATGTGAAAAGAGTATCTTAAAAAATATTCTAATTCACACACATGCAAAATGTATTTTTTGTGTATAATAATTGTTATTGAGATAGTTCATAGGTGACATCAGCCACAGTAATAAGTACATAATGAGGAACAGATCAATCACTAGTTCAAATCATACCATGTGATCATAGTTACATAAGACAGATCATGTCTGAGTCATGTTCTTTGTTTGCTATGCATCTATCTCTTAACAAGTGTAGTAAGGCTTCAATGTGATACCGTGAATGTTCCATCATACCAGTACAGCAATTTCACAGGTACTCTTCGTTAAGCTGTTTTAAAGCCTCCTACCTACAGTAAAGTAGTAAGGGTGGAAAGTGATTTGAGTTGGACTAGATTCAACAAGTGTAGAATAGATTGTCGATAGAGTGAAAATGTAACAAAGAGTGATGGCTGTGTACTGTATATTTAACAGTCATATAGGTTGTCCATGTATTTCTTAACTGAGTTGAGTTAATAAAATAACAAAAAAATACATATTGTTGAGTTTCTGAACAATGTCCCCTGTGTGGCTATTGTTCTCAGATTGTACTTCCTTCCTGTAAGACGGATAGTTCTCCAGGGGAGGGTATGCTCAGGAAGCCCCCCCCATGTGTCTAGAAAGGCCTCCTCCCTTCCTCGAAGAGCATATGTCAGTCTATCAGTCAAGAGGGTCTTGATGGCTAAATTTCTCCTTTGGTTCATTGTTGGAGTCTGGCTTGTGGTCCACATGTTCTGTTTGCCCTGTCGAGCTATAACCAGCAAAATTCTAATCTATCTGGGGTACAGTTCCCATTCTTCTTCCTCCTGATCAGCAATACCCATCAGGAGGGAGTATGGAGAGAATTTCACTGTCCCCACCCCTCTCCCTCATTTTAACCAGTTCTCCCCAGACTTCCCTCCAGTATCTTTGCATTTCTGGGCATTCCCAGTAGTAGTGAATAATTGTACCCCTGGCAATGCCACATTTCCCACAAAGGGGAGATATGCCTGGGCAAAAACTGTGTACTATACTCGGGGGGGGGGGGAGAAAGCCTATGCAAAAATTTATGCTGCAATTCCTTGAATTTATTGCATAGCAGTAACCCCATGTGGGTGCCCAGAAGTATCTCCCAGTTTGCCATCGAGATCACCATCTGCAGATCTCGTTCCCACTTTTGTTTCACCTTTTGTGTTTCTCCCTGGAAGTGCATCCTGTCGAACTTGGCCACTCTCCCAATAAGCCCCTTTTCCTCATCTCTTGCTCCTAGGATCAGTCTCTCTATCTCCCTCATGGCCAGTTCCTGATCCAGTGGTCTGTTTAACTATTTCCAATAATCCCTTTCTTGGAAGTATAGAAACAGATTAGACACAGGTATATTTAAAGCAGTCTGGATAGTTTGAAAAGTATATAACTCTCCTTTCTCTATTAGATCTCCCAGGCACTGGATTCCTTTTCTTTACCAATCCCTAAATCCCTCGTCCTCTAGGCCGGGCAAGAAATCTGGGTTGTTGGCCACAGGTACTAGGAGGGTATTACTGCTAGTTATGTTTTGTCTTTTTTCATCTCTCTCCATGCTTCCAAGCTGGCCACAACCAATGGGTTGGGATTCTCAAGAGCTCCATAGGCTCTTAGTCCGTTCTCGCCCAGGTATGCCGATAGTCTCCCCAGGCTATCCCTTTCTTCTAGGTTGAGCCAATTTGCCACCTCCCTCTTATTGACCCAGTTATGTAAGTATTGCAATTGTGTGGCCAAATAGTATCTCTTAATGTCCAGAAAGTTCAGTCCTCCCTTCAGGCTATCAGCTTTTAAATTTGCAAGACTAATTCATGGCCTTTTCCCCTGCCATATAAAGTCAGTAAAACCCCATTCTAATTGTTTTATATCCTTCTTAGTAAGTCCCCAGGGTAACATTTGCATGATATATAAAATTCTTGGCAACACGTTCATTTTTAGGAGACTGAACCTACCCATCCATGAGATGGGTAGGGCTCTCCACCTATTTAAGCCTTTAAGTATTATATCTATGATCAGTAGATAATTCAATTTATATAGGTCTTCTAAGTCCTTACCCACCCTTATTCCCAGCTAAGTAAAGGCTTCCTTTACCAATTTCAGCCCCCAGGAATTCTCCTCACCCCCTTGCCCTTTTTTAAATACATTAATTCTGATTTACTAATGTTAGGCTTATATCCAGAAAATATGGCAAAGGCCTCTATGGTTTCAAGAATGGCAGGGATTGATTGTTCAGGTTGTTTCACCGAGAAGAGGATGTCATCGGTGTACAGAGTGATATTGTGCTGCCTACATGCCTTTCCAGGTATACCAATAATGTTTGGGTTTTCCCTAATCTTAATGGCCAGGGGTTCTATAGCCATTCCAAAAAGCGGGGGGGGGGCAGCCCTGTCTCGTGCCTCGTTCCAGAGAGAAATCTTCAGATACCGACCCATTAATGATGACTCTGGCAGATGGTGTTTTATAAAATGCCCCCACCAACTGAGTAACTTTTCTCCCACCCCAAATTTGGCCAGTATATGCATCAAATAGTCCCATTCAATTCTGTCAAAGGCCTTTTCAGCATCCATTGACATAACACACATTTGATTCTTGACTTTAGATCCCCAGTGAACAATGTTCAGCAGTCGTCTGATATTATGGTAAGACATTGTGCCTTATATGAATCCTGTCTGGTCTGTATGTATAATAGAAGGTAACATTTTATCTAATCTGAGTGCCAATACCTTTGTCATGATTTTACAGTCATAATTCAACAAGGAAATGGGTCGGTATGAAGGGCAGTCTGTTGCATCCTTGTTTGGTTTAGGGATGATGCCTATGTTGGCTTCACAGCAGGTTCTAGGAAGCCCTTTCTCCCCCCTCGCCTCCTCAAGAACATCGTGCAAAGGAGCTGCAACCTCCTTTTGGAGCTCCTTATAATATTCACTGCCAAAACTGTCTGGTCCCACTGCTTTACTGCTTTTAAGCGTCCCTATTGCCCTTGTCACCTCCTCTACCGTGACTTTACTTCCCAACATCACCCTTTGCTGCTCGTTAAGTTGCAGTATTGGGAGACCCTCTAGAAATCTGTCCATAGCAGCATTCATACCCTGGCATTCAGCTTTATACAGTGCCTCATAAAATTGTTTGAAACATGTTTTTATGCCTTCCTCCTTGTTTACCAAAGTTCCTGTTTTATCTCTCATGACTAGTATTTGTTTTGTAGTTCTGCCTCCCTTCATTAGCCTCACTAGCAGAGGGCCAGGCTGGTTCCCCCATTCATAAATTCTCTGTTGTGCAAAGAATAACCTCCCTCTAGCTTCCTTCATCACATTTAAATTCAGGGCCTCTTGCACTTCGTTCAATTCTCTCCTGTGGGTAGGGTCCCCCGTCTGAGCCACCAATGTTTCCAACACCTTAACCCTCTCCTCCAGATCATGTTGTTTCTTTTTACGGTCCTGCTTAAGTCTGGCCACGTATCCTATTATAACCCCCCTCATAAAGGATTTACTGGCTTCCCAGTATATACCCACTGAGTCCACAGATCCCTGATTTGCAGTTTCAAATTTGGTCCACTTGGTTTTGAGGAATTGTTTGAATTCCTTCTTAGCCAGAAGATAAATTGCAAATTGCCATGACCCTCTCCCCTCCCATGTGTGCAACAACCCTATATCCAGCTGGACCATCACATGGTCTGACAAAAAAATGGGGCTATGGGTCACCGTTTGCAACCTAGGGTAGAGATCACTAGATACAAGTACATAATCCAGTCTAGACCATGTACCATGGAAGTTTGAGAAAAATGTGTATTCTCGGGTCCCTGTGTTTGCCGCCCACCATACATCTATTAGACCAGGATCTGCCAGGCCTCGTTGCCATTGTCTTATACACACACACGGTCTCCCTGAGCCTTGTACCTGAGTAGTCAAGTTTAGGGTCTATAACGCAATTGAAATCCCCTGCTAGAATCAAGTTAGGGAATTGTTCTCTAAACGTCAGGTCTAGCATACTTTCATGGAATTCAGAATCCACCACTGCTGGTGCATAAATATTTCCCAGTGCAATCTCCTTCCCTCGGATCTTGCCAACTACAAAAATATATCATCCCTCCAATGGGTCCCTGACCATGCAGATGTGTTCAAAGGGAAGGTGTCTATGCAAAAGAATCACGATTCCTCTTTTATGAGAGCTGTAGGAGGATGCATGGCAGGCCCCAACCCATCCCCCCACAAGTTTATCATGCTCCTTGTATGTCAAATGCATCTCTTGGCGCATAGATATCATTGCATTCTTCCTTTTGAGTGCCACCAGAATTTTAGCTCTTTTGGCAGGTGAAGTGAAACCACTGACATTCCATGAAATAATATTAGTGTTGTAGCCTAGCCATGATCCCCCTACATGCTCTCCCTGTATTGTCATTTAAACACAGGGGAAGACAACCTCAAACCCCTTTCATTTCCTGAAAATAAGAAATACTCAGAGCACAGCCATAAAGATAGAAAAATATAGAAAAACAGATGTAACAGTCTCAAACAGTAACTGATCTGGGCGAACCTCAAGCCCAGCTTTAACAAACTAATCTCTAACCGATTATATGAAGTCATGTGTACAAGTCAGTTTTAAATGTATGTATCTTATCTCGTATAGCAAAAACCCCAATGCCCCCTCCCTCCACACCCTCTTGATCAATCCTCGTAATAACACTCATACATTTGGAGTCCCGTTTCCTCTCTGTTCCCTGCTTTACCTCATCCTCCCCCTTCATTATCTGAGGCAGAGCAGGTTAACTAGTGATCTGTATCATTTTCCCTAGATGGCATATGTACAGTCTCCTATCACCCGCCCCATATACGGAAGCAACCATGACCCGCCATTTGTTATTACAGTGGTACTCGGTCCCCCCCAACCAAGCAAGCCTCCTACAAGCTAAAAACAAAGTTGAGAAAAGTCCTTCAAGTCATCAATTAAGATGCTCCGATAGCCAGCATGGAAGTCTTACAGTCCATGTTACATGTTATAGATGTGAGGCTCCCTGAGAAGGCGGTCGCAAAGTCCTGGCTCAGAGCAGTTTTGGCGCGTTGCGGCTCACTGCCAAAATTACACGGGCTCCATATTATGGTCGTAACCTTAGATTAAATTTCCTTTTTTATTGTCCCTTCATTCCTTTTAAAACCCAGTAAATTATTGTTGGGAGAAGAAAGAGAATCCCCCCCCAGATAACGTCCAACGCTCTTCCCTCGTGTCTTCAACCTTGGGGGAAGGCTTCCCTTCAACTGTATGGAGGTCAAACATTTCCCTCTGCAGTTGGCGGCAGATTTGTGAGAAAAACAGGTCCCCCAGTAGTAACAGAAGCAAGAACAAGACTTAGTCTACCTCACCCTTTCTTATGTTTTTTGTCCCATTCTTCAATGAAGTTATGTAGCTTCTCTGGTTCCCAGAAAGTGAAGGTGGCTCCTTCCCATTTCACCTTGACAACTGTGAGGTAAGTTATGAAGAACTCTATCTCTCATTCCCTGAGGCAATCCATATGTGTATTAAACTGCTGTCCCTTCTTCTGAACACGCACGGAGATATCCTGGTGAATAGTAAGCCAGTGTCGCTCGTGTTTCAACTCTTTTAAGTTCCTGTATGCTGCTAGGATTGCTTGGCGATCCAGATAATGGTGGAGTCAGAAGATGACTTGCCTCTGCGGCTGGTCTTCTGGTGGCCTCGGGGCTAGCGCTCTATGGGCCCACTCCACTTTAAGGTCTTTTGATTTAATGGGCATTTTAAGTAAGTTAGGGAGGGTGGTGGTACAAAAAGTCATTAAGTCTCCTCTCTCTGAACCTTCCAGTAAATCCCTGATCCGAAGATTATTTCTATGATTATAATTCTCCTGATAGTCTAGTGCCTCCCGGAGCTCTTCCAGCTTCCTCTCCATGTTCACTATTTTATCAGGCATGATCCGGGAAGCATCCTCCAACTTGGATATTCGGTGTTCAGCTTCAGATAATCTGCCGGAATATTGCTTAAGCTCCAATGTGAGCCCTTCCAGCAATCTGTCGGCCTTGTCCCAGTGTGGTTGTAGGTCCACCACCTCTTGCTACAAAACAGCTTTACTTATTACCACTAGCCTGGTCACAGAGAAGGAGGTTGGGCCTGGTCCAGGTGGATTCTCCGATGGATTTTTCCTCTGGTTTTTAGCCCCATGCCTCAACGTTTTCCCTGATGCCAGGTACTCATCCATATCAGCAGACATTTAAAGGCTATTTTCTAGGATTTTAAGAAGTTTGCAGTTGCAAAAGTATTATTTTTAAAACGTTAGGGTGCGGAGCTCTGGAGGTGTGCATCCTTTCTCGTTAGCTGCTCATTAGCACCCCCCAAGCAAAATGTTTAAAGCATGAAAACAGCATAAAAAATATTCTAATTCCATATATGAACAAAATGTTTAATGCACCAAAATCCTAACGAAAAGATTTCTTAGTCCTACATGAACAAAATGTTTACAGCACAAAAACCATCATGACAGACTTCCTACTCCTACACGAACAAAATGTTTAAAGCACAAAAACCAGTCTAAAAACATTTCTTACTCTTATACGAATGTTTAAAGCAAGAAAACCATCATGAAAAAGTTTTTTACTCCTACACAAACAAAATGTTTAAAGTACAAAAACTATCAGTAAAAAGTTTCTAACTCCTACATAAATAAAATATTTAAAGCACGAAAACCATCATGAAAAGTTTCTTACTTCTTCACAAAATGTTTAAAGCACAAAAACTATCACGAAAACATTTCTTAGTCCTACACAAACAAAATGTTTAAAATACGAAACCCATCATGAAAAAAATGTCTTACTCCTACACAGACAAATGTTTAAAGCACTAAAACCGTCATGAAAAAATTATTTTTCCTACAAAAATAAAATGTTTAAATCATGAAAATCATCACGAAACAAATCCTAACTCCTACATGAATAAAATGTTAAAAGAACGAAGACCATCATGAAAATGTTCTTTACATGACTGAAAAAAAAGTCATGCATTTTTTACAAGTACAGCCACACATGAACAAAACAGTAAGAAAGTTATGTTTCATCTCTTGCTTTGTAGGTTGCCAACAAGGCCCTGCACATGAAAGTGAGGACTCATACATGTCTTCTCGTTTTGCAGCGCACACGAAGCCAGTGAGCACTCACCTCCTGTTTTGCACAGGACCCAACATGCCCTGTGCATCCTGCTTTATAAAGGGGCCAAAAGGTGCTGTGTGAAGCTAGTTAGGACCCCTCTTCTATCATGTAAGAACTAATGGGCTCTGCATGAATCAAGACACATCTCTATCTGCTGAAAAAGTAAGGAACTTCATTGTAAAAAAACTTTGGTAATGCAGCATTAGAGTTCTAAGCCACAAAAGAAGAAGAATGTGGCATTAGGGTTCTCAACCATAATGCCCACCCCTCCCCTTTCCCAAGCCTCTTGATCAAAGGCCCAGCTACAGGTCTCGGGCCCTGTGTGAAGAAAGTGATGATTGTTCTTAGGTGGCCCAGCCTGAAGAAATTATGGCTGACCTCTTGCTTTATACAGGGATCACAGGGCCCAGCACAAAGAAAGATACAAAATGTCTCCTGCTTTGTGGGTCCTTTGTGAAGAAAGTTATGACTGATTTGCTTCATGCAGGACTTATAGGTCCCTACTTCAAGAAAGTTATGACTGATCTGCTCTGTGCTGAGCCTGCAGTTGCCTACTTAAACAAAAGTTATGACTGATCTGCTTCTCACAGGGTTTGCACCTCCCTACTTGAAGAAAGTTTTAACTGATCTGCATTGCTCTGAGTCTGCCACTCTGCCATGGGTCACCATTTTAAAAGAGTTAATTCTCAATGGTCTAACTCTTCAATAAAATGAAATGAAATGAAGGTCCCAACTTGAAGAAAGTTATGGCTAATCCTGTACTTTGTGCAGGGCCTGCAGGGCCTTACTTGAAGAAATTTATGGCTGATATTCTTTGCACACAGCCTACAGATCCCTAATTGAAGACAGTTAGGACTTATCTGATTCATGCTGGGCATGCAGGTCCCTACTTGAAGAAAGTTATGCATGATCTGCTTTGCACTGGTCCTGCAGGTCCTTACTTTAAGTAAGTTATGACTGATCTCCTTCATGAAGGGCCTGCAGTACTCTACTCGAAGAAAGTTATGATGGATCTGCTTCTTGCAGGGTCTGCAGCTCCCTACTGAAGAAAGTTATGACTGATCTTGCGCTTTGTGCAAGGCATTATGGCTGATTCTGCAGGCCTAATCTGGAACAGTAGACTTATGGGGTATTGACCTTGAGGGGCAGTGTTCCAGATCCATTGCTTGGCCTTCGATATCAACACTAGTTGCTGGAGAGGGGGTGGGTGTTCAGGTTGAAAAACCCTAATGCCTAATTTCTTTCTTTTTGTGGCTTTGGAACCATGATGTTGAATTAATACATTTTTTTCATGAATATCTATTCAGAACATCAGAAAATCTGTTTGAAAAGGGGGAAAATAGGGCTCGTCCTGGATTTGAACCCGGGACCTCTCGCACCCTAAGCGAGAATCATACCCCTAGACCAACGAGCCATATAATATACTGCTTGAAGCTTCATCCTTCTCTCTAACTTCTGCCACATCATTCTCTCTAATTTCTGCCAGGTCAGTAAATATTGCATGAGTCATCCAGAGATGACAGTGGCTCAGATTACACTGAGGGTTGCACTTTCCCCAGTGTGTGTGATGCTCAGCATTTGGATCCGAACAGCTCACTTCTGTGCTGCAAAAATCACTTCAGTATGTCCTCTGTACCACTTCTGTATGGAGTCCTTGAATTCAGATGACCGTTGCTGTTGTTACATAACAGCATTACTGCTATTTTTTTTATTTAAAACCAAAATAAATATTTATTTAACTAGTACGTTTTGAGTACATGATCTATAAATTAGAAAGAAATGTGCATGTAAACTATCTTTCAAATTTAAAATACAGGTTGAAGAAAGCACTGGTTTTATTATGTCACTGTCAGCCTGCTGTTCAGTTTTGTGCAAAACTGACATACTCAAGGTATGATAGAAACATAGAAACATAGAAGTTGACGGCAGATAAGGACCACAAGGCCCATCCAGTCTGCCCATTTCTTTTTCTACCTTATAAATGTGCCATCGGCCTTTGCTCTGTCAGTGACCTATCTATTCATAGTCATTTGTATTGCTCCCTTATGCCTATCCCATGCCTGTTTGAAGCCCTGCACTGTATTCATAGCCACCACTTCTTGTGGTAAGCTATTCCATGCATCTACCACCCTTTCTATGAAAAAGAATTTCCTCACATTCCCCCTTAATCGGCCTCCCTCTAATCTCATGCTGTGTCCTCTTGTCCTGCTATTTTTCTTATATTTAAACATGTTAGACTCTTTCGCCTTGTTTATGCCCTTAAGGTGTTTAAATGTCTCAATCATATCACCTCTCTCCCTCCTTTGCTCAAGGGTATACATATTGAGCTCCGTTAATCTGTCCTCATATGTCTTCTGATGCAGTCCCTGCACCATTTTGGTTCCCCTTCTGGACTGCTTCAATTTTGGTTAATGTCCTTGTGAAGTGTGGCCTCCAATACTGCACGCAGTACTCAGATGGGGCCTAACCAATGTCTTGTACAGAGGGATTACCTCCCTCTTACGACTTGTGATACCCCTACTAATACACCCTAACACCCCCCTAGCCTTACCTACTGCTTTAGAGGTCTGCTTGGATGATTTTAGGTCATCAGTGATGATGATGCCCAAGTCTCTTTCTTCCTTTGTGACTGCTAGCAACTCCTCCCAGCCTATAAGTGGCTTCAGGGTTTCTCTTCCCTATGTGCATGATTTTGCACTTCTTTGCATTAAATCCCAGTTGCCACTCTTCTGACCATTTTGCTAGTTTATCCAGATCTCTTCTCATTCTGCCCACCCATCTGGATCATCTACTCTGTTGCAGATCTTGGTGTCATCTGCAAACAGACAAGCCTTACCCTCTAGTCCATCTGCGTGAGGTCACTAATGAAGATGTTGAATAGGACTGGCCCCAGGACTGATCCCTGAGGTACCCACTTGTGACTTGCATCTCTTCTGACTGTATACCATTTACCACCACTCTCTGTTTTCTGCCCGTCAACCAGTTTGCCACCCAGTTGACCAACTTCTGACCCACCCAGCCTACCTAGCTTATTTATCAATCTTCTATGTGGAACAGTGTCAAAAGCTTTGCTGAAGTCAAGAGTAGGCGACATCAACTGCTCCCCTTGGTCCACCACTCTGGTTACCCAGTCAAAGAAATCTATGAGATTAGTTTGACAGGACCTTCCTTTGTAAACCGTGTCTTGGATCCTGTGCCCTATGGTTTCCAGGTGTTGCACTATCCTTTCCTTAAGGAGTGCCTCCATAATCTTGCCCACTACTGAGGTAAGACTGACTGGTCTGTAGTTCCCGCCTCCTCCCTGCTACCACTCTTGTGGAGCGGGATCACATGAGCCCTTCTCCAGTCTTCTGGGACCTCTCCTGTGCTCAGAGACTCACTAAACAATTCTGCTAATGGCTCTGCTAGTTCCTTCTTTAGCTCCTTAAGTACCCTGGGATGTATGCCATCAGGTCCCATTGCCTTATCCACCCTGAGCTTAGCAAGCTCTTTGTAGGACCCTTTCTTTGTGAAGGGAGTAGTGCCTCACCTCCCTCCCCCTGTGTCCATGATGCTGAGCTGTGGGCCCTGCCCACCTTCTCTTCAGTAAATACTGAGCAAAAGTATCTATTTAGGATAGATGCCTTTACAGGGTCCTCCTCCTCACATGCTCCTTTTCTCCATTAAGCTAGCAATGACCCCTCTGGACTTTCTCCTTTCACTAATGTATCTATAGAAAGTCTTGTCACCTTCTTTACTGTTCGTGATAGTGTTTCCTCAGTTTGGGACTTTGCCTGCCTTACTGCCTTACCTGCTTCCCTTAGGGCAGTTTGGTATGCCTCCCTATCTTCATCCCGCTGTGTTCCTTATATTTCCTGAAGGCCAGCCTTTGGCTCTGACCTTTTCTGCTACTGTATTTGAGAACCAAAGTGGTTTCCTTCTTCTTTGCACTTCCTTTTCTGTCAACACAATAGGATGTTGCTTCAAGTATTGTATCCTTAATGCTTGCCCACTTTGCCTGTACCTCCTCACCTGTGTTTCTTTTGCCAGGGCTAGCTTAACTCTGTTGGCCATCTTATCAAAGTCAGCTCCTCTGAAGTCCCATATTTTGCCTTGGAATGGGATAATTTAGATGTAGTAGCCAAATTGAACCATACCATGTGATGGTCACTGGCCCCCAGGTGACCTTCTACCTGGAGATCTGTGATCCCTTCTTTGTTAGTCAGTACTAGATCTAGGATAGCCCTGTCTCTTGTGGGTTGCTGTACCAGTTGTTTGAGGCCCTCCCCCTGCAGGGAATCCACTATGAGTCTAGTTCTGGCAGATGTTCCTGCTGGTATTGACCAATCTGTTTCTGGCATGTTGAAGTCTCCCATTATCAGAACCTCCCCTTTAGCTGTCATGTTTTGTATATCTTCTAACAGTAATGTGTCTATGTCCTCCCCCTGGTCTGGGGCCTGTAGACAACCCCAGTTCTTATGGCTGTCCCATTTCCTGTTTCCAGGGTGACCCACAGTTCTTCTGGCTCCTTATGTGTATTCTGAATTTCTGTAGCTTTGATATTTTCATTAACATACAGGGCCACTCCTCCTCCCCTTTTGCACCTCGGTCTCTTCTGAACAATACATAGCCAGGTACTGAAGTCTCCCAAGTGTGGTTACTGGTAAACCACGTCTCACTAATTGCTACTATGTCCAGTTTAGCCTCTGACATTATTGCCTGCAGGTCTGGATCTTATTTCCCAGGCTGTGAGCATTGTGTACATGATTTTCCATTGGCCAGATTTTGGTGTGTTAGTTGTTGGGTGAAGTTTGGCATTACCCCTATGCATCGTATGGGGAGACAAACCTTTTTTCTTACCTGGTGATGCAAATAAACAGCAAACACGCTGAATTCCTGTTTGACCACTAGCTGAGGGGAGGGGTGTTCTTCCATTCACGATGGGTGCTGCACCCTCTCCCATTTGCTAGTTTAAATATTCTGCAAAGACGCCAAACTTCTGCCCAATGCACTGATTCCTCTTTAGTCAGATGCAGTCCATCAAATTTAAAGAACTTCGCTCCCAGAACTGTTGCCAGTTCCTACAAATCTGTGTCCTTTTTCTGGCACCAGTCCTTGAGCCACGTGTTTAGCTCCCCTATCTCCCTTCTCTGACTTTCCGTCCATCTGCTCCCTTCTCCCAGACTGGCAGGATCTCAGAGAAGGAGATGTCGGACTAAATAGATGATAGTTGTGACCCAGCTTAGTCAGGTGTTCCTTGGTCTCCACAACTGACCGGGCTGGCTAGATCATTAGTCCTTTATGTGTACTAGGACATCAATGTTTTCTCCTGCTTTGTGAACAATTTTAGCAGCGGTCAGTGTCTCTCCATGCTGATGTACCTGGGAGACATCTGACCATCACTCCTGGCTGGAGATGGGTATCAACTCCCCGAATCATGGAGTCTCCTATGATCAGAAGTTTTTTGGATTTCCTTTGTGCTTGTTTAGTTTTGGTTCCTGATTTGGGTGAGTATTGTTGTGCTAGCTCCTGTGCCACAGTGTCTCGCTCTGCAGTGTCTTCTGCCTCTTTATTTGATTTCAGAGATAGAGGCAGATACCTGTTTGTAGTGTTTATATGGTTTTGGAGGTAATGTGTTGGAGAGCAGAGAGTGATGGGGCACCTGATTTGCTCCTCCTAACCACCTGCCAACCTCCAGGACCAACTACCCTCTGGCGGTCGAGGTTTTTCTGTTGGATGCTGGGGAAATGGCGGGTGGTTCTTATAATGTATTTCCTCTTCAACATGAAATCTGAGGCAATCTCTGCCCGTGCTGCCTGGAGCTGAGACCTAAGATCTCCAAAGGCCCAGCATGTAGGACAGTGTCCTAAATCCTGTAAGACTGTCCTTCTGAAAATTGTTCCACAGTACCTGCAGTTAATGAAATCCATTCCAAATAAGTTGCTGGGTTTGTAACCTAGTCAGAGTAATTAGAAGGAAAAAAAAAAGGAAAAAATGCAAGTAATGGTTTAATTGTGCTTTGTTTAACTTGTTATAACAAGTTAAATTACTAGTGCCCCTGTAAATGAGATCACCTTGTGGAGGCCCCACTGATCCACCCTTTCCTGCTCTGCCACAGGAAATGTCACAACTGTGGTACCCTATAAAAGGAGTGTAGCGTGGGTGGTTGGGATGGGTGGGTGGCTGGGCCCCTTCCCTGCCTAAAAAGAAGAACCACGGACGAAAGAACAAGGAGGTAAGAGCAGAAACAATCAGTCAACAACAAATGCAGTAACCCTGAAAGCTTATCCTAATGTTAGATAAAACTGTAAAACCTGTAAAGCACCACCTGTAATAATTTCAGAGAAGATATACCTGTAAGAAACACTTTGCTCCAGAGAAAAATAAAGCAGTAACAGAAGATATACCTTGCAAAAGACAATTTGAATCAGAAGATTACAGCAGTAATCTGTTAGCACACACCTGTAGGCACACCTTGTAATAATGCAGAAGAAGGTATACCAGCAACAACAATTTGAATCAGAGAAAAAAATAAAGCAATGAAATGTTAGCAACAAACAGTAGCAATCCCTGTGAGTAAAAAATAAAAACACCACCACACAGTAAATCTGCTTAGCCAAACTAAGTCTTAATCCTTCTCCCTTGCTCTGGTAAGTTTCTCTACTCTGCCTTTCAAGCAGTCTTAAAAGGAAAGAGCTCAGGTGAAGCTAGGTGCCTTGGCCAGCAAACCAAGTCTTCTACCTCAATATAGCTAGAGATATATAATGTGATTTATATACTGTGCACCCCATGTTGAAAACTAGAACTGGAGAACAGCTACTATAGTACAGCCATTACCTGGCAGAAACCAGACACCAATCCTTATGGACCATGTATGTAACAAATACTGTGCCATATGGAATGTGTGTATTGTTAATAGTTACCAGTGCATATGGACTGTATATAGCAAATACCAGTCCATATAGGTTGTGCACATAGTAAATACCACTCCATACTGATTGTGTTTATAGCAAACTATCAGTCCAGCTGATTTTATTTATAGCAAATACCAGTCCAAAAAGACTGCGTAGATAAAAAATGTACATATTGCAAATACCAGTCCATACCAATTATATGTATAGTACATACAGGTTCATACAAACTGTGTATGTAGCAAATATCAGTCTGTACTGATTGTGTATAAAATACTAGTCCACACAGATTGTGTATATAGCAAATAACTAGCCCATAGAGAATGTGTATTGTGTATAAAATACTAGTCCATACAGATTGTGTATATAGCAAATAACTAGCCCATAGGGAATATGTATATTTATTTATTTATTTACTGAAAGTTGGTAACTAGGAAAGGCACATTGAGCCAAGGTTTGTTTCCAGGTGCAGCCCTAGGGGGAGGTGTACAGAAAGACAAATACATTCAGTTGTGAAGTGTAGTCAATATTAATGAAACCTCACACCTGGCACTTGGATTAAATCACAATATGGACACTGTGGTGCAGCATGAGGGGGGTGCTGCACTCCTGAGGTGCCATCTTTCAAATGGGACATTAAGCCAAAGTCCCAGCTGCCTGTTCTGGTGGTAGTTCAAGTGGATGTTAAAGATCCCATGGCACTTCTCGAAAAGAGTAAGGGAATTTACCCAGTGTCCCAGCCAAATTTTCCCCCATTCACTAAAAATACCACCAACAGCTTAATTTGGTTCAATGTCAAGTTAGCATCCATCTGTACACACACCCCCAGCTGAGGCTGAATATAGGCAGAACTGTCTAGTCCTCCTTTCCCAGTCAACAAAAAATAAATGAAACAATGTACTGGTAAAATGAATGATCAAAACTCTAAATAAATAGTTGGCAGATGCCAACAAAATATACAGTACAAATGAGGAGGCAAAATGAGCAATTCATGGCAGCATAAACAGTGGGAGATTATCAGACAATAGGCCCTCTGCACGAAGGGGTGGGAATTACATGCAAAATAATCAGAAATAAAGTGCACAGCTATGTGGCACAGAAGGCAGCCACATAACGCAGCAATCAGTAATGGCCGCACAGT
This sequence comes from Neoceratodus forsteri, assembly GCA_016271365.2. NCBI lineage: Eukaryota > Metazoa > Chordata > Ceratodontiformes > Ceratodontidae > Neoceratodus > Neoceratodus forsteri. The sequence continues at coordinate 141,746,671 of CM028131.1, read as the reverse complement.
ACATGTGGAACTGGTAGATTGGACCACAGGGGACATGCAGGGCATCATGCATGCAAAACCGGGCAGTCCCAAAATAAGTGGCTCCACCCCTTGACCCCACCATATATGGGCATGCAGTCTGCCCATGAGGATATGTGGACATGAATACCAGATAGGCTTCACTGCGGATGCAATGTCAGCCACAGGCAGGGACATGCAGGACGCAACTGAACAACCTCCGGGGTTGACGGTTCAGGTCAGAGGGCATGCAGTGTCATGGATGTGTCCACAACCAAGGCGGTGGATGTACCACATCCACAAATTTCATGGGTGGCCAACTGGTGGCCCTGGTCAGTGACATCCATACCTACTATTCCACACTGTATGGGGCACAATCCCTGTCGACACTGCAGGAGACCAAGGCATGCCTGTGGCTCAATCTACAGGCTGTCATGAATATGCTGGCCCAGAGGCATGAACACTCTCCACCATTAAACATAAATGACATGACCTGCAGACAGCTGTGAGAAAAGATGCATGGCTGACACACGGACATGCCTCAGAACACCTTACATCCCCACTAACACCCATGTAGAGGACAGTCACCAGCACCCTGACTGAGGTGGCCCTACACAAGGAGGTGGAAGGAACAGACACACTGCCAGGTATGTAGAGACAAGTAGGGACAGGTGCTATGAGGATATGTACTCCATACATGTGCTGACCACCATGTATTGCACCCCCATAGACACCGACACAGCTGGACACAGCCCCAAAGGGGTGCCACTGTCCACCTTCCAGCCTACACCACAGTAGATCTCATGGACAGATGACTGTCAGGAGGATAGCACAAGTGGAATACCCATTCTGCACGCATCACAGCTCAGAACGCCCACTGCAGCCTTGCCACAGGTATTACATCTCCCTTATGTCAACCACAGGTACAGAGCAGGACATGGAAGCACTGTTGAACACTGAGATGGACATGGAGACCACACAGATGTGGAACATCGAGGGGATGGAGGAGGAGAATGATAAAACCTGCATTGTGGATAGTCAGCCACCCCCGCCAGCTTGTCAGCACTCTAGAGGCCCAGGCAATGGATCAGCACACACACACACACAGGTACACAATGGGCACAGGCGTCTGCCATGGGCCAAAAGTGCACAACAATGGTGACCGTGGTGATGAGGGTCCATCTACACTGTCACATGGCTGACCACAGAGGACGTGCACCCATGGTGTCTTCCAAACCTACTACACAGAGGTGCACCAACTGGATTATGGCAGGCTGGATGCCCAAAATAGGAACACGGATGCACTGTTGGGGCTGACAGAGCAGTAGCGTGGTATGCAGCATGGGATCAAATGCCTGGGTGACCTCATGGAACGCGTCACTGAGCATCTACTAGCAGGGTGGAGATCACCAGGCCAATCAGGGCCCACCCTATGCCTTGTGGCTGCAACCCAAGCAGTAGCTGTCAGCAGCACTTGGCCCAAGGAAGAGCCATGGGACAAAATGCGGTGTGCACCCACCACCTCCCTGGCGACAGTGTTCCAGGTCACAAATACACCTCAGCTATCAGCAGCATGCACATAGTAGACATATACACTGGTGTTAGCAACAGACACACAGGACAGCACTGGTGGTATGGGACCAGAGACTGTGCACACTCCCATGAACACCCATCAGCATGTGAGCAGCTACACACAATCACAAGAGGGGTCACACAGCCACAGCAGGTGTCATACACACCTACAGACATGTGTCCATGTGGTGGCAGACATGCTCATGCACCCACATGGCAGCTGGGAAGATGCATATCCACCCACCTAAGGCAGTACCTATATGCAGTGAAAAGGAAATGAGGTCACCATGGCCAGTAACAAAGCATAGTTGCACACAAGCTCAGTACCACTCACATGGCACACACAGAACACACATGAGTCATACACCTGCCACCGCAGCACAGCACACCCTTGTCCTCCAACACACACCTATCACCCCCATTTCTTCAAACCCCTCACACCAAACCTAGGAACCTCCAAGCAACATACCCATGAACCCCCAAGAGCATGCACATGGCTCCCCAAAAACACACACATATGTACCCACCAACACCATCATGTTTATGTCTCTCTCCGGGGGGTGCACTCAGGTGCACAACTCATCACTGTTCACCCACCATGCACCCAGACCACTCTCCACACATGCCACAGCACAACAATGGTCCACCGGCGCACACCCATGCCCCCAAATCATGGACATTCACAAGTCAGATGCTGGCTATCAGATCACAGGTACAGCAGTGGTGCCACCTGACAGTGGCCAGCACTAGTGTCGGAACAATCCCTGTACAAGGGCATCCCGTGCAGCTCATCCACTCAGCATCTCTGTTTCAGTGCCATGGTGCCCATCATCCACGTCAGGCAACACACACCTCTGTATGGCAGGTGGCATGAGTACACAGCAATGAATGGCAATGTTGTGGAGCATGGCACATCCCATGAACACCTTGCATGCTTTTCCTGCTGACAGCACTATTGTTCCACCTGTATGATCCAAACACTAGAACCTCATCTTCAGTAGTCCTATTGTTCTCTTTATGATGGATTGGTTCTCTTGTGGGCATCACTGCAGCAGCCGCGATAAAATATCAGCGAGACTGTTACAGATCATGTCATCCTTTCTTTTAAAACCCTTTTTGAAACATCTATAAGTACTGTTATTGTCCCAGAGAACTGGAGATTGGCTCATGTGGTGCCCATTTTTTAAAATGGAAGTAGGGAGCAAATGAGTCTGTACCGGCCAATAAGCTTAACCAGCGAAGTTTGTAAGATCTTGCAAGGGATTATCAAGGATAGGTTAATTATCGCATTAGATAATGTAGATCCCTTACAGCATGCATTTAAAAAGGGCAGAAGTTGTTCTACAAATCTATTAACATTTTTTAATATATGGAGCATGAATTTAATAGTCTACTAAAGCATACAAAAAAAAATTTGGTAATACCATCGCGCCTCCAATGTTAATACTACTGTCAATCAATGTTAATAGTATTGTCAATCAGTGTTAATACTGTCGTTCCACAGCTGAATAATAGTATTAACACTGGTACCAAACAGCACAAGTGCCCACAAAAATGCCTTCTGCCCCCACGTTGTTGTAAGCGCGCCGTCCAATTGGATGCTTTTCCTGTGTGGGCAGGCAGAACAAATTCAAAAACATGGCGGCTTGTTCTCTCGCTTAGCGACAGAACTCAGCGATGTTGACAAAAGCATTTTTTTACTCTGCTGCATACTCTGGGCCATCTCCCCCTGCTTTGAAATGCCTTCCTCACCGAAAAATCCTTCACTTTCGCCGGGCTCCTCACTACAGTGCCTGACAGATACCGCCCCTGAAAGGGAAAAAAAAATGGTTTAAACACAGGCCACATCACCGATGGAGCCATATGTGTGATGCTCGCAAGAAGACTGCCAACAAACATATGGATTTGCGAACTTTAGGTGAGTCAGTTCACCTCGCATCCATGTATTAAAAAAAATAACAGATGCCTTACTGTGCATGACAAGGCAGAAATCCCATCTCAACGTTCTGGGGCCATGGAACCTCTCGAGCTTCGCTCTCGAGGTTACCTGTATCCCCAGAATGTCTCGATGGGATTATTGCCTTGTAATACACAGTAAGGTCTCTATTATTCAATTTATGAAAAAATACACGAATATCTCAATAAGAGTACACTATGTGACGTTATCTACTTGGACTTCGCTAAGGCCTTTGACCTTACTCCCCACTGGGCAATAACAGAAAAGTTACATGCTTGCAAGGTAGCAAGTTCATATGTACAATGGATAGCTGAGCGGCTAGAAAATAGGAGACAGTGTGTGGTGGTTAAGGGCCATTTATGATCAGTGGAGAAGGTCCTGAGTGTGGTCCCCCAGGGGTCTGTCCTTGGACCAGCCCTGTTTTATGTCTTTATCTCTGACATAACCTCTGACATTAGTTCTTGGAATATAAAATATGCTAATGACACTAGAGGCACTTAGGGTTTAGAAACAGGCGAGCGTTACCTGTGTAGTGCCGTTGTTCTCTGTTGCGTTACGGGTTCCCTTTACACTTTGTGAGTATTCCGGCAACCCCTACCTCCATTTGTTTTGGCTCCCCCACAGAGTTTGCCTCTCTATAGGCTGTTTCTGCAGTGTCACCGGAATGGCTATTTTACACAGCCAGTCGAAATGGAACACATCGGTTCAAATCGCAAAAAGCAGAGATTGCGGTTTGCACAAATGTTCACGAAGGGGAACGGAACATATGCACTTTACACACAAGGAATGTAACAGAATACTGTTTCTGTAACAGTCATTCCATTACAGAAACCTGTGTGTAAAAGTGCCTAAAGATTGAAGGGCCTTGTAACAGTTTGGAAGACTGTGTGAAGCTGCAGAAAGACTTGGACACAATTATGGCATGGACAAAAAATGGGATATGAATCTAAATCTAAAAAAGTGTAAGGTTATGCACTTGGGGATTAAGAATGATAAATATGACTATGAAATTGATGGATACGCATTAGATAAAACCACCTGTGAGAAAGATGTGGGTATTAATATAGGATATGAAATGAATAGTAGGGAGCAGGTTGGTAGAGCAATAAAACGCGCTAATGGGGTAATGTACTCAGTTAAAAGGAATATTGTCTCCAAGACAAGTAGAGTTTTGATGCCGCTGTACAGATCCTACGTACGCCCACACTTGGAGTACTTCTCTCAGATTTGGAGCCCATATAAAAAGGGTAAGAAGGCCAGACTGGGAACAGGTTCAGCATAGGTTCACTAAAATACTCTGCTATCTTAAAGGGTTTGAAGTATGTTGATAGATTACAAGCTTTAAACCTGATGTCCTTGGAGACTCACTGGGCTCGTGGGGACCTTTAGTTGATGTATAATATTATATTGGACCCAGAATTAATCTGATTTGGGGATCGAGTTTAAGGACATGACTTTCAAGGCAAGAGGGCACCCTCTACAGATTAAGGGTAAAATGTTTCAAAGTGATTTTAGGAAATACTTCTATACTAATAGGGTGGTGAGACTGTAGAACAAACTACCAACTGACATAGTTATAGCCAAAAACAAAGTGTGTTTTAAACAAAGATTTGATAAATGTATCATAAATGGAGCCCAGCTGAGGTATTTTTTTGAATAACTGAAGCAATAACGGGTCTCTACCCACTAGCTTCTAGCTCTACCCTAGTATTAGCCATAGTATGTGGCTCCAGAAACAATATCAGCAGGTAGGGCCATAGTGGGTATCCACTCTCACCTGTGCAGGAGAAACAGGACAGACACTGTCAGGTTCAGTAGCATGGGTGCTACATGGATACCATATATGCCACTGTCGTATACTCATGGGTGGTGAGTAGCGCACTTAGTCAGGACCCTTCAAGGATGCAGGAGTTGTGGCATGAGCCTGGGTACCTTGCGCACATGTTAGTGAACATGACAGCCATGTCACACAGCACCTGACAGTTTATACTGTGGAACCCCTTCCTGTTCCTGTATGCCTCCCCAGCCTCGGACAGTGCCACTATCCCAATATGGGTGTGGTCTATCACATCAAGTACATTTGGCATGCCATGCATGGTGCAGAATGCTTGCTTAACAGCCTGTACATCAGCGTCAGATGTGGGGAATTCGATGTGCTCATGTGCATTGGACAGCAGGATGCCTGTCACCTGTGCCAGTGGCCTGGACACCAATGCCTGGCTGACACCCATGACATTTACTGTCACCCTCTGGAATGACCCTGTGTTATAGTAGGAGAGTGCACAGAGCACCTTAGTCTCCACAGACATAGCCCTGCAATGCCGGGTCCATGGTGCCTAGGTGGTGTGGACCATGTCGTACACCTGCTGAACGGTGGTCCAGTCAAACTGGAATTGTTCGATGCAGTGTGTGTCCCACAACATCCCAGCATCCAGATGCAGTCTGAATACACTGTTCTTGTTATTTCAGGACTACAGTGGACTGCTACATGGCCTTGTCCTGCTGCCCAGGCCATGGATACAGACAACTCCACTGGGATCCAGTGGCTACTCCCAGGAAGAGAGGGAGGACTGATGTCACATCTGCTACCATAGATGACTGGCATCCATAAAGCCAATGTGCCCCACCATGCCCCTGCCATCTGGCATGACTGTGTCTTATTTTTATGTTCACTGCCTTATACTGTTGTTCCACACACATTGCATGTTTGGCTGCCCTGTTTATGAGTGTTTGTTTGCATTGCTCATTCAGGCATTTCGTTGTTCAGCCTCTGATTGTAATACATGTGTATCTTTCTACACCTGTGTCATTGTCTTTCCTGCACAGCAGTGCGGCTGCTGCAGAGGGAATGGGTGTGTGGGGGGACTTCCGTATGGACTTGGGGGAGATGAATGTGGGAGTACTGCAGTGTGGCTGAGGGTGGAATGAGGGGGATACAGTGTGGACTGTATAAAGAGGGGTCTGTGGCCGTAGCCATTGTGTGTGTATGGTTGGTGGTACAGCCACAGCCATGCGTTGTCCATGGGGCCACAGGAGTGTACTGTACGTGGCAGTGGCACACCTGTTTGTAGGTGTCCATGGTCGCTGTTTCCCACAGTGTGGCCGGTAGCAGGCGCGGCACTGCCCATGGTGCTCTCTGTTAGTGTGTTCACATGTCTGTCCCCATCACAGCTCTCCAGTATCCTATTTATGATGGGCATCCCTCATTACCCCTCAAACCTGCCCTGTCCCTCATCTGCCCCCCATGGGACAGGCACTGCCCCTCAGGGTCTATGTAGTTTTGTCAGGCTTTCCAGCTGACATTCCTATGGTTCTAGGATACTAGGTCATAGCTACACTTTCTGTAGATGCACAACTGTTTATACAGTGCTTTGGGCTTGTACTGTCATGTTTGTGGACATGTCCCTCATTGTGTGAGTTGGTGTCCCTCATTATCCCTCCTTTTGTGTGTCTTTGCCCCTCATGTCCATGACAGATGGTTGGGAGGTGTGGTCCCCATCCCTGTCACCCACCACTGTGCAGGTACTGCTACTTGACACCGTGCGATGCTGCTTATGGTAGCCCTCCACCTGCCAGAGCTGTACGTGCCTCGAGGCATGTGCCTGACAGATGTATCTTCTTTGGTGCATGCACATCTGTGGGTGGCACACATGCTGTTAAGCGCTCACACTTCCCCAGATGTGTGTCCCACAGCAAACGCACAGGTGTGTGCATGCAGCCTACACGTGCCTTCGTTTGCAGTTCATGCATGCTGTTCGTCCATGCAGTGCATGCATTCCGCATGTCAGTACATACATACACATATGTTGCATACAGTACGCACACTGCATATCATTCATGCACATGGCCAAGTGTTTGCAGTATGGGTGTACTGGTGGTGCAATGCACATATTCCACATGTCTGTACATATGTACGCATGTTGCACACAGCACTCACGCTGTGTATCATTCAAACATAGGTTCAAATGTTTGCAGTAAGATTGTACTGGCAATAAAAACATATAGAATAGTGTATAGAGCCCATATACAAAAAGATCATTCTTTCATCAAGTGGTTACCCAGACAACAAAGACCTCGAGAGTGAAGCTTGAGAGGTCCATCTGTCATTATGGTAACCATGAGGTGAAAGAATAGCCCTGTTGTGTATTGTGGCTCCCATGCACTATTTTATATACTGTATGGTGTAATAACACACTACAGATCTTTTCTCTGAAAGTTGACTAGAGCAAATGCAGTTCAAGTACATAAACAGAGAAGTGGCATTAACTAAAAAAATAAATCAGAATTTGACTTTGACTTCATGACAGCATCCACGTCGCACACTTATCAACTCCCACTAAGATTTTTCCATGACTCGGCATGAAATAAATAAGAGAAACTGACTACCTGCTGTGTAGGGACATTTATGAGGTGACTCATTTTACTGATTTTTTTTCATAACGAGAATGAGCAGTGCCATCAGTAATAGCACGTGTCAATCAGCTGACTGGCAATATTGTTGAATGACACTCGTGCTTCTGCAGTATGAAAAGTCATTCTGCTACAGTACAAATGTCATTAGTATGGCAGGATGACTTTTTAGAGGGGACTGAAATCTGTACTTGATGAGTTCACACCATACACCAATAAAATTGAACACTGAACCAGATTAAGCTGCTGATGGTATTTTTAATGAATGGGGGAAATTTGGCCAGGATACCCGGGAAATGCTCCAACTCATTACAAGAAGTGCCATGGGATCTTTAACGTCCACCTGAAAAATCACCAGAGCCAGAAGATGGTACCTCAGTTCAATGTCTCATCTGAAGGACAGCAGCTCAGGAGTGCAGCACTCAGTTCACATGCTGCATTATAGCATCAGTATCCGGATTTAACTGAAGTGCCTGGTGTGGGGATGGAACCCACAGCCTCCCAATCTTCTAGCCCCGGGACAAGTGTGCAGCCTACTGAGCAACTGATACTGACATTTTTTGTCTCTTGTATTCATTTTTCAAGAAATGGGACTGCATAAAACCAGTCATTAAGACCTGGGCTAACAAGCCTCCAAGGTATAAATCCAAAATGATTCTCTCCTCAATATCAGCGGTTCCATGCCCCCCCCCCGCCCCAGTCTCCCAAACTAAAGCTGTCAATCCCACAGAATTTGCATTGGTGTGTGCCACCACTGTTTTATATACATAAGGAAAAGTGCTGCTAGGGCATTTGTAGTGTCCTCCCTAGTAATACTGCGGAGATGCTCTCCCACCCTAACCTTGAAGCAACAAGTTGTTTTTCCTAAATAAAATAAGTTACATGTACAGGCACCTAAACATTTGGTGTAACACAATTAATGAGCTGTTTAATTTCTAAATTCTTCCTTTCATTACACGTTGAGAACGTTTTCGTTTAAATCATTGAGACACAGAATTTACAGTCACTGTATGTGTAAAAACCACATCCTTGTGGTGGGAACCAAGGTACCCTGGGGACTGACATACAGGTCTGTAGACTGTGAACAAGCCTACCTGACACATTTTTTTACCACATTTGTATACAAATCTCGGCTGCATTTCTGTCACACTTGACATGTGGTTGTTCATTTGTAAGATATGCCGGTTATCTCTGATGACTTTTTCTATTGCACTGGCCTGTCTAAAAAATGTGATTACAAAGAGAAGTTTGTTATCATCTTGAACCCTTCTTGCATTAGGTTCTAACAACACATTCCTATTTATTTATCTAAAAGTTTTACGAGAAAAGTAAAAAAAAAAAATTCTTCAGCTTTACTCTAAAGGTTCTCTTTCGTCCATTCAAGCCCAGGACAGGAGACTGGCATCTTAATTATTTACTTTACACTTTCTTTTTCATTCATCTTATTTGTTTATTTTCCACTCTTTTTTTCATCCACTGGCAATGCACATGGATATCATAGACTGCCAGCACTGTGGAACACTCTTCAATGGATACATCGCCCGGAGGCAGGGCTGCTGCCCCATGTGCTGGGAGATATGCCACTTCAAAGCTCAGCTCCGCAAAGCTTGGGGTGAGATCAACCTCCTACGAAACCACATACAGGAAAACTTTTCTTGTGAGAATGCACCTCCACATCACCGGCACCAAACCACTGAAACCAGCATGCCTCTTCCCCCAAAGAACAACTAAGCCTGGGGGTGGCAGCTGGTTAAGGGAAAAGGAGGCAGCACCCGGGCAAAATTCCCTTACAGACAAAACACTCTAACATGGAAAACAGTTACATGCCTCTTGCATCTGTACCAACAGAAAGGAGAGAGAAGGCCTCGGATCAGCACAAAGCTGAAAGCAACAGGGTAACCAAATGCCATTATAAATGGAATTTCAAGGACAACAGGAAAAAGCTCATAATCATAGGGGACTCCATGATTCGTGGTGTGGATCCCACCTGAGCAGAAACAAGTGGGAAGATGTGCAGGTCAGATGTCTCCCAGGAGCATCCGCTTGGAAGGACACTAACCGAATAGTCAGCATAATTCTAAGGGAAGGTATAGGCTCTAACATCCTGGTCCACCTAGAGACCAAAGACCTTGCTAGCCAGCAGGTAGAGGAGGTTAAGGAGCACATTGCCCAACTTGGGGAGAAATTGGTTTCCCTTTCGTCCAGCATTGCAGAGGTTCTGCCTGTTTGAGAAAAGGGAAAAAAACAGGCAGAAAATCAGAGAGAAGGAGATAGGTGAGCTCAATGCATGGCTCAAAGACTGGTGCCACACCAAGGGGCATAACTTCATCAGAAACTGGAAAAAGTTCTGGGAAAGGGAGTTCTTCAAATTTGATGGCCTCCACCTGACTAAGGAGGGGGTTAGGGTGCTGGACCAAAAATTTGATGTACATGCAGGGCATTTAAACTAGCAGATGGGAAGAAGACGGCAGCTCAAGGAGTAGCACATGTAGAGTCTGCTGTCACTTCCCCTCCAGCTACCACCAATCCTACAGGACACTCCAGGATAACAGTTGCAGAAGGCAGAAAGCATGAAAGCCTGTCAGAAACTGACAATGGCCAAAAAAAGGGTTAAGGGAGAAACAAGAACAAAAATGGAGGTATCACAAATGGGGATGCACAACAGGAATGGACAGCTTTATGTCACAATGCACGCAGTCTGGCTAACAAGATGCCAGACCTCACTGCCACAATAGGTGAGGCAGGACTGGACTGGGTTGCTATGACCAAAACATGGTTCACGAACAATCACGACTGGGAGGTAACTATCCCAGGGTATAACTTGTTCAGGAGAGATAGGACTGGGAAAAAGGAAGGTGGGGGTAGCTATTTATGTTAAAAATACCATAAGTGCTACCAGCAGGCACAGGGAGAAACTGAGGACCTATGGATTACAATCAGAGCTGGAAGCTGGACACCCAACCAAGGAGGAGTAATATATAGACCCCCAAATCAGGAGGAAACCAGGGACAAGGATACCCTGGAAACCATCCTTCAGATGTCAGACAAAGGGGGCATGGTGCTAGTAGGGGACTTCAATCTACCAGACATTGATTGGCATTCCCGCACAGCAGCATCAAAAAAGTAGGGAATTCCTAGTTACACTACAGGAAGCAAGCCTAAGTCAACTAGTACAGACTCCCACAAGAGGAAACGCGATCTTAGACCTGGTATTCACAAATAGAGATAGGGTTCTGGGCGTCGAAGTGGGGGAACCACCACAGTATCCTGTGATATGGGCAAGTAGCAAGTAGGAACCTGACAAAACGGCGACCCTTTTGTGGCGACTGCCCTGACGGCAAGGGTGTGGGGTTGGCGATCAGATGGGGCGGGTCGCAAAAAGGAGCCACGATGTTGTGCGCTTATACGCACGCGGCGGGGTGAGAGCGAGCCCACTGAACATGAGGCAGAAGGGTTTTGTGAGGGGTGGTGCTCCGGGTTGCTGGCGAGCTGGCGTTGTGGCACGGTGGGCTGGGTGCTAGCCTGGGGGTGGTGGGGATGCAGGATTAGGGACCAGGTGCCGGTAGCTTTTGTTGTGCCTGGCCCAAGTCAGTGTTTTATGTTTTTGTTTGTTTGTTTCAATATGCACCCCCCTGGAGTTGAGAATCTTAATTTAGGGGTGTGTGGGGGTGCAGCTGGTGCAGCCCCCTGCATAAAAGCAATAAAACAAATTATTTGCGCCGCTATTCCATATCGTCAAATTGAATTTTGGCAATGTGGGGTTGTGATAAGGGCGTTTGGCATTTCGAATTCACCCTTATCACATGGAACCAGGAACCACCTGGGAAATAGTGACCATCACACGGTATGGTTCAAGATAAACAGGACTGAGAACTCCACACCTCTAAGCTAAAGGTGCTTGACTTCAGGAGGGCAGACTTCACAAAAATGAAGGCCTGCCTGAGGGACAGTCTTAGTAACACAACGGAAGGGAGCATCAAGGAGTGTTGGACAAGGCTGAAAGATGCAATAACCATGGTCACATCACTGTGTGCCCGCCAGGTCAGTAAGAATAAAAAGAGGAGAAACCCACTATGGTTTTCCAAAGAGGTGGCAACCATGGTGAGGGAAAAGTATAAGGAGTCAGGGAAAGAGGCTGACAAAACAGAATATAAAGAAAAGCTAAAAGAGACAGGGAAAGTGATAAGAAATGCCAAGGCACGGACAGAGGTGAGGATAGCTCAGGGAGTGAAGAAGGGTGACAAAACATTCTACAGGTATTAAAAACTGGCTCTCTAATAGAACTCAGAGTCAGAGTGAATGGTGTGCTATCAGCAAGCAAGGAGCATGACCTCGGGATCATAATAAATAACTCCCTATCCCCAAATGACCACTGCCCCCAAGTTGCCAGGAAAGCAAATCATCTAATCCACACAATAAGCTGCTCATTTGTAACTAGACAACCCCATTGCATTATCCAGACGTACAAGACGTTTGTCATCCTGTATCTAGACTATGGTTCCCCTTTTTAGTGCCCTTATCTGAGAAAAGATATAAATCTCATTGACAGACCCCAGAGACAACTTACAAAAATGATTACAGGCCTTAGTGGTGCCAACTATGCAACCAGATTAATTAGACTGGGGTTGTTTAACTTATAGGAAAGAAGATGGAGAGGCGGCCTCCTGTTTCTCTATAATATTCTTAAAAATAGGGATCTAATGAAAGAGATGGGACTTCAGTTAAACAATAGAATCCAGCAGTTAAGATCACATAATAAACAACTTATAGTACATAGGGCCAAATCAAACAAACAGACACATTTTTTCACTGTAAGGGCAACCCACCAGTGGAATTCATTACCAAGTTCCATAGTAAATTCAGAGTCCCTGGATTGTTTCAGACATAAATTAGATGAATACATCCCCCAGACCAGATCCTGGAAAAAACCCACCTGGTGGTGGGAGAAAATCTAGTTGGGCCTCGGCCTTCTTTTGTCTCAATTACCAAGATACCAAGGCACATACGAGAAAAAAGGAAGACTAAGGGAGGCATTGTTAGAATCAAGAAAAAGAACGGGCAGCCCACAGAACATGATGGAGAGAAGGCATAGTCACTCAATAAATACTCTTCACACAGGGAGCAGATGGTAACTGTCCAACAATAGACAAAAAGAATATTCCACTTGGAGGTACAGACACGAGTCCCTAGAGGAAATCAACAAGTTAAAGGTGGATAAAGCTATGGGGCCAGATGGGGTACACCCAAGAATACTAAAGGAACTTGGGAGGGAACTAGCAGCCCTCTTAGTAGTGCTCTTCAACAAATCGTTGGAGAGTGGGAAGTTCCGGAGGATTGGAAGAGGGCAAAAGTAATGCCACTCCACAAGAGCGGAAGCAAGCAACAGCCAGGAAACTACCGTCCAGTTAGTCTAACTTCAGTAGTGGGAAAACTGACGGAGCCCCTACTGAAGGAAACAATCATTGCTTTTTTGGAGGAAAGTGGCTAGCCTGACACAAAGAAACATAGTTTCACAGCAGGGAGGTCCTGCCAGACAAACCTGGTAGATTTCTTCGACTGGGTCACCAGAATAGTGGATCAGGGTGGGGCAGTGGATGTGGTTTACCTGGACTTCAGTAAGGCATTTGGCTCAGTTCCACACAGGAGACTAGTCAATAAACTGGAGCACATGGGAGTCAGGCTTAAGGTAACAAGCTGGGTCAGGAACTGGTTAAATGGGAGAATACAGAGGGTATTAGTAAGTGGCACTCTGTCAGAGGAGGGTAGGGTGACTAGTGGGGTTCCACAGGGCTCGGTTTTCGGGCCAATCCTCTTCAACATATTCATCAGCGACATTGCTGATGGACTCAAGGGAAAAGTGTACCTGTTTGCTGATGACACCAAAATCAGCAACAAGATTGACACACCAGAGGGGCACAAAAAGCATGGAATCTGGCTGGCTCGTCGGCACAGTGGTTGAATTTCTGCTTGCGACGCCAGTGACCTGGGTTCAGGAGCACACTCAGGTCACTGGAGGGCCGGCTGGGGGAGAACGGCTTGAGCATCCCATGACAGCTTGTCATCTCCAGGGGGAGGAGGGCATGGCTGATGCCCATGCCACTTGTGCATGACCTCGGGTGGAAGCTCAGGGGGACCGCAAGCCCCATTTGGAGGGGACAGGCAGCCAGACGCACAGTGGACATCGCTGCACAGCACCTTGACATCAGGGGATTTCACTGCTTCGGGGAGAAAACGTGAAAATCACCTGCCGGTTCCAGGATGACGGGCTTCCTGGGGCATGCCTCTGATTTGCTCCTGCTCGCTGGCCACCTCCACAAGGCCCGACGAAATGAAGGATTATGGGGTTAGAATCTCACCTTGTCCCCACTCGGGGGGGAACCAAAGCTCCATGGGGGACTGGGAGGTAGGTTCCGGTGAGCGGGAGGCTGGAGGATGACCCCTTGGATGCCATGAAGGGTCGGGGTTGGCAGGCAGTAGCAGAGAACAAAGCATAATTTCGAAAAAAAAAAAGCATAGAATCTGATCTCCGAAAGCTGGAGAAATGGTCAAGGATCTGCCAATTGAAATTCAATGCCAAAAAATGTAAAATCATGCACCTGGGAAAACATAACCCAGGGAAACTGTACTCAATGGGAGGGGAGCAGCCAGTGGATACAAGGCTACAGTGAGACCTGGGGGTGATCAGATCAGATGACCTGAAGGTCAGCAAACAATGTGAGAAGGCAGCACTAAAAATCTAGTGGCAACCTCGGATGCATAGGAAGGGGCATCACAAGCAGGAGCCACGAAGTGATTATGCCTCTATATCGATCTCTGGTAAGACCCCACCTGGAATACTGTGTCCAGTTCTGGAGGCTACACTTCAGGAGGGACATAGATAGGCTGGAGATGGTGCAGAGCAACAAAGATGGTGCAGGGCTTGCACCAGAAACCATATGAAGCCAGACTCAGTAAACTCAATCTATAGTCTCTAGAGCAGCACAGGAATCGGGGGGGGACACAATAGAGACATTTAAATATCTTAAAGGCAACAACAAGGTACAGGTGCAGAACCTCTTTCAGGTAAAAGACTATAGCAGGACAAGAGGGCATTACCTTCGCTTCTATGGAGGTAGGTACTGGAGCAATATGAGGAAATTCTTCTTCATGGAGCATATTGTTGAACCATGGAATAGCCTGCTGGAAGGGTTGGTGGGAGCAAAGACGGTGAGGGAATTCAAGCGGGCATGGGAAAGGCATTGAGGGATACTCAAGCAGGCAGTTAAGTGGGGGGGTAGGAAAACAAGGGCAGACTTGATGGATCATAAGGTCCCCATCTGCAGACAACTTGTATAAGTCATACTGAGCTGGTATCGGCTTGTTTCCAGATGCATCCGAGGGGGGGGGGAATAGTAGAGAACAGATATAGGTGACACTTTATTTTAAGTGTCCTTAACTACACTGGCATTGACCTACACCTCTTCTGCAGACACACCCCTGTCCTGCTGCTGCTCAGGTGGGAGGCTAGGGGGTGGGGCATGGCAACATGCCATGCTTTATCTCCGATCTGCTGTGCAGAGTGGTGGTGGGTGGTGCCAGAGACACAAGCAGGGACCCTTCCTTAGCTATTGCATGTTCTTCCCACTGGCTGAATGGGATGGTGGCCATAGCACCATCTTTTACACCAAGCTATCCCTGCCATCTGACTATACCATAAAGGCTGGGTGCACGATGGTGAACACAGGCAGACCAGTAGGTCTCCTTACTGGAAAACAACAGTACTGGGAGGACCAGCCAATCCATATCCCACAATTCCTCACTCCACACAGAGTGCAGGATCTAGTCGACTGGTGGGCAGTCCATCTAATTGGATGGCTGCTGTTAATTGCCAGGGCAGGGTATGCACATTTGACACATCCCCTGCTGCATCAGCAGGGTGCTCCAAAGCGCGCATCCCTTACGCATCCGATCCCTCGACCAGCCGGGCAGGTCTGTGCAGGGCCAGTCTGTGAGTGGTGCAGGAGGCGTGCCCACATTCAATGCCATTCACTAAGGTGCGGAGTGCTGGGTGAGTGGGGAGCAAGCTAAGGCAGGGGGGACCCTGCTGTAACTCTTGCATGCCTCCCCAAGCTACAGCCGCCATTCATGGTGGACATATGCTGTCACCCCCTCCATGCCATCCCAGCCCTCAGGAACAACAGTCCCAGACTGAACCAGCAGCGTGTCAGTTGATGAAGCTTTTCTGGCTAAGCTCTGAAGTGAGTAGTTCTGATTCGTATGTATGGCAACACTCATCCTTTGATGAAATAAAGACTACTTTTGAAATCTTTTCCTGTGTGTGGACAGTGCAATGCTTTGCTAGAGTGCAGCAACTTGTGGAAACTCCTCACTGTTTGGAACATTTCAGCCCTGCGTTCCACCCAGAATCACCTGCTCCACATGGAGCAGGGATCCACTCATGAATCAGGAATGGGCATCCCATTAGATGCCTGCACATGTTCACCAATCTGCCCCCCATGCACTAGTGCATCAGGGGGTGGGGCTGCGGATGGGTGGTTCCTGGTGGCCGACAATCATGAATGCCAGCCACTGCACAACTGTCCATGGGTGCACAGCTGCGCACACTGGGTATGCTCCTTTTGCACATACCCAGTGCGCCATTGATGCATAGGCTTCTATGTGAATAGGGTCCAATATTAGATTACATGTTCAGCAAGCAGTAAGATCATAGACCCAGTTAGTTGAATAACCAAGTATGACTGACTTACAACACAGTATGACTGATTTTTTCAACTAGTTTAAAATTTATGACTGCAACTACCTAAAGAAAATCTAACCATTGTGTTTCAACTTCTGACATTGTGGAATCTTATTTATGTAAACATTCATTCACAACTTTGTGAATGACACAAAGTTGTGAGTCAAAGCTTACAGTACTCACTGCAAACTGATTGGTCGACGATGTCGATCAATGGAATTGCAGTGCTTACTGTAAGCTGTCATTCAGTAACAGTGCAGTTGGCCAACAGCCATGGAGGTGTGCGGGTGAGTTTTGCTGCCCACCAGCTGAAATAGCCATGCAGGGATGGGAGGAGCAGGGTGGAGTGCAGATGCCTCAGTGGGTGGGGGTCCACTGGACTACCAGGGCAATATTGGGTTGTGTGTGTTATGCTGTGATCGGGGCTAGGAGGGGGGTACCACTAGACTACCAGGGATTGTCAATAATTATTGACTTTGCTGACGAGAATCGGGAAGGGAGGGCCACTGGACTACCAGAAAGGAATGATTTGTTTTTATTATATGATCGGGGATGGACGGGGGGGGACACTGGACAACCAGGGAGGGATGATTTGTTTTTATTATATGATCAGAGATGGGCAGGGGGACACTAGACCACCAGGGAAGGGGGATGTTCTTTTATTATATGATCAGGGACGGGCGGGGGGCCACTAGACTACCAGGGATATGGGAGTTTTATTATTTTCCTTCACGATCAGGGCTGGGGTGGAGGGTAGCCACTCAGGGGTTGGACTGCTGTGTTGTGCTGTGCAATACAGCAGCCCACCTGTGGGTGGCTACAACTTAGGTATGGGTTTTCCATGTCTATCTTTGCACGGCACATCTCTGAGATGTGCGGGCAGCTGCGCCGCACATCTCAGCTGAATATGAAGATGTGCCATGTATGCAAGGGAACGCCTCCTCCAGATGCACCGCATACATTATCTTAGCACTGTGGCACATCCAGATTTGAGCGGTGCATCAACCCTTTTGAATATGGCCCAGGGTATTTCGAGATGCGCCAGTGCAACTCAGTTGCGTAGGCCGCATCTCCTTTGAAAATCCTGGCCACACACACACACACACATGAATGGCTGCAAGCAATTTAATACAGTCAAAGACAACTAAACAAAAGTGTGCAAAGCAGGGCTTGCAGTTGCAGATTGGTCATTTCCTAGTAGCTCCAA
Organism: Neoceratodus forsteri; assembly: GCA_016271365.2. NCBI lineage: Eukaryota > Metazoa > Chordata > Ceratodontiformes > Ceratodontidae > Neoceratodus > Neoceratodus forsteri. The sequence continues at coordinate 141,728,791 of CM028131.1, read as the reverse complement.
GGCAATGTTACTGTAGATTACTTACATTATTCCTATGAATCTAATTACTCAGTTTTTAATAGTCAGTTTAACAAGTGTATGGGAACATCATCTCTGTAGGGAAAGGGGAAACTGTGGCACATCCAGAGTTAAGCTAGCCCTGGCAAAAAGAAACACAGGTGAGGGGGTACAGGCAAAGTGGGCAAGCATTAAGGATGCAATACTTGAAGCAACATCCCATTGTGTTAGACAGAAAAGGAAGTGCAAAAGAAGAAGGAAACCACTTTGGTTCTCAAATACAGTAGCAGAAAAGGTCAGAGCCAAAAGGCTGGCCTTCAGGAAATATAAGGGAACACAGCGGGATAAAGATAGGGAGGCATACCAAACTGCCCTAAGGGAAGCAGGTAAGGCAGTAAGGCAGGCAAAGTCCCAAACTGAGGAAACACTAGCATGAACAGTAAAAGAAGGTGACAAGACTTTCTATAGATACATTAGTGAAAGAAGAAAGTCTAGAGGGGTATTGCTAAGCTTAATGGAGAAAAGGGAGCATGTGAGGAGGAGGACCCTGTAAAGGCATCTATCCTAAATAGATACTTTTGCTCAGTATTTACTGAAGAGAAGGTAGGGCAGGGCCCACAGCTCAGCATCATGGACACGGGGGGTGAGCACTACTCCTTCACAAAAGAAAGGGTCCTACAAGAGCTTGCTAAGCTCAGGGTGGATAAGGCAATGGGACCTGATGGCATACATCCCAGAGTACTTAAGGAGCTAAAGGAGGAACTAGCAGAGCCATTAGCAGAATTGTTTAGTGAGTCTCTGAGCACAGGAGAGGTCCCAGAAGACTGGAGAAGGGCTCATGTGATCCCGCTCCACAAGAGTGACCTACAGACCGGTCAGTCTTACCTCAGTAGTGGGCAAGATTATGGAGGCACTCCTTAAGGAAAGGATAGTGCAACACCTGGAATACATAGGGGCACAGGATCCAAGACAGCATGGGTTTACAAAAGGAAGGTCCTGTCAAACTAATCTCATAGATTTCTTTGACTGGGTAACCAGAGTGGTGGACCAAGGGGGAGCAGTTGATGTCGCCTACCTTGACTTCAGCAAAGCTTTTGACACTGTTCCACATAGAAGACTGATAAATAAGCTGGGTAGGCTCATGGTGGGTCAGAAGTTGGTCAACTGGGTGGCAAACTGGTTGACGGGCAGAAAACAGAGAGTGGTGGTAAATGGTATACAGTCAGAAGAGATGCAAGTCACAAGTGGGGTACCTCAGGGATCAGTCCTGGGGCCAGTCCTCTTCAACATCTTCATTAGTGACCTTGCAGATGGACTAGAGGGTAAGGCTTGTCTGTTTGCAGATGACACCAAGATCTGCAACAGAGTAGATGATCCAGATGGGGTGGGCAGAATGAGAAGAGATCTGGATAAACTAGCAGAATGGTCAGAAGAGTGGCAACTGGGATTTAATGCAAAGAAGTGCAAAATCATGCACATAGGGAAGAGAAACCTGAAGCCACCCTATAGGCTGGGAGGAGTTGCTAGCAGTCACAAAGGAAGAAAGAGACTTGGGCATCATCATCATCACTGATGACCTAAAATCATCCAAGCAGACCTCTAAAGCAGTAGGTAAGGCTAGGGGTGTTAGGGTGTATTAGTAGGGGTATCACAAGTCGTAAGAGGGAGGTAATAATCCCTCTGTACAAGACACTGGTTAGGCCCCATCTGGAGTACTGCATGCAGTATTGGAGGCCACACCTTCACAAGGACATTAACCAAATTGAGGCAGTCCAGAGAAGGGCAACCAAGATGGTGCAGGGACTGCATCAGAAGACATATGAGGACAGATTAACGGAGCTCAATATGTGTACCCTTGAGCAAAGGAGGGAGAGAGGCGATATGATCGAGGCATTCAAACACCTTAAGGGCATAAACAAGGTGAAACAGTCTAACATGTTTAAATATAAGAAAAATAGCAGGACAAGAGGACACAGCATGAGATTAGAGGGAGGCCAATAAAGGGGGAATGTGAGGAAATTCTTTTTCACAGAAAGGGTGGTGGATCCATGGAATGGCTTACCACAAGAAGTGGTGGCTATGAATACAGTGCAGGGCTTCAAACAGGAATGGGATAGGCATAAGGGAGCAATACAAATGACTATGAATAGATAGGCCACTGACAGAGCAAAGGCCGATGGCACATTTATAAGGTAGAAAAAGAAATGGGCAGACTGGATGGGCCTTGCGGTCCTTATCTGCCGTAAACTTCTATGTTTCTATGTTTAACCAGGAAAGGCACACTAAGCAGAAGCTTGTTTCCAGGTGCGACCTGGGAGCACAAGAAAGTTAAGCGACTTGCTCGGGGTCACACAGTATGCAAGTGGGGGCTGTGGGATTCAAACCCAGGTCTCCAGGTTTGCAACTCAGAGCCTTAAACCACTGTGCAATACTGCCTTCTCATTTCCTCATTTCCTCTTCATTGTAAACTGCTTATTTCCCAAACAGACAGGAACCCCCCACACATCTGAATTTCTGAAAGTCAGTACAGTGTCAGACTTCAGTCAGAATAATCAGAATGCCACGTTTACAGGCAGGCAATCATTTGCAACCTCACAGATTCACATAATAAATCTGTGTCTCCCCACCACACAAAGCAAGTCATCACTGGATGAAAAACAAGCATTTGTCAATGCAGAATGTTTCCTTGCATGGTTTATGTGGCAGGTGTGTATTGTGTTAGTTGAACTTCTGGTGGGAGGAAAAGCCTGCCTGAACTATGTTTTGACATGCTGTCATATTTTGGACAGTAGTTGAATACAGAAGCTCAGGTAATAAGAAGGCTATGTTGAAAATGTGGGGTGCATCGCTGGCCCAGTGGCACTGAGGGTTGAAGTGCTGGACACCACACCTTGCGCCATGTTGGCAACCCATGTTCAGGAGTGAGTGCAGGCCACTGGGGGTCGGCAGGGGAGGAGAAGGATAGAATGTCCCAGGGACAGCTCTCCTTTTCCAGGGAGAGGGGCAACCAGTTGTCAGTGCATGCCTGGCCTCCAACGGCGGCTGAGGGCTGGCACACCAACACTGCAGACATCAACTCAGAGGCAGGGCAGATGCCTGATGGGGTGCACACATGGGAGCGTGCATGGCACCATCGCTGGTGTCCTTGCACACTCTGCCCCTGAAGGGGAGAAACCAGGAGGAAAAAAGCTCATGGTGGATGATGGAGGGAGCTAGCTAGTCCCATCCCTGAATAGTCATGGTGCCGATCACTGTACTAGATCCGGTCTTGATGGGGGTTGGTCCAGTCTTGGTGGGGGTGGGCCCCCCGCCAACCTCACAAGGGGGTAAGCCCTGGGGGTATGTGGTCAACATTGGCTGGTGGACGTCAGGGGCAGGGCTGGGGCTCCCTCCAGATAGAGAGGGCCGTGGAGCAGGAGTACAAATAATAAAAAAAAAAAAAATGTGAATGCAAATATTTAAGATTTCCTGTTACCAACATACATACCGAAATTGTAACAAGTGGCCATAACTTTGTCATTTTTTCATATTTTTTTTAAATATATTTTTATTAAACTTTTCTTTTAAATCTGGAGACATCCTACAGTCATTGACTTTCAGTTTTGTTATATTTCAAGTATCCTTTGTTCAAGTTAGAATAGAGATCTTTGCAGTTAATACAGTCAAGCATTAAAAAAGATTAAATATTCTTTGTTAAATTTAGCAGATCATTGATTCCATATTTCACTTACTTCCTCTCCCTAACTTCCAACAGATTATGGGCAGAAGTCGGGGTGAACTCCTGCTTGGTAAAGCGACCATTTCTGACAAAGTATAGCAAACTTATGAGTTTGGTTATTAAGTTTAGCAGTGATGTTTTCCATCTGGTATATAGACATCACTATTCGCCTCCAATCTTGTATGGTAGGGATGTCTTTGGTCATCCATTTTTTTGTTAGAGATTTTTTGGCAGCCAGCAAAAAAATGGGCAGCAGGGTTTTTGTCCATGGGGGGAATGGTCCGGGTAGACAGCCAGAAGTACCACTTCAGCTGTAAGTTCAATGTTCTCTCCAAGGCTGTCACTAATTTCTTTTTGTAGACTTATCCAAAAGGGCATTAAACGTGGACATTGCCACATGATATGTGAGAGATCTGCCATCTTACTTCCACACCCCCTCCAACAAACCCCAAATTCAATGGGAAGATATTTAGTCAAACGAGCCAGTGACCTGAAAAACCTGGATCTACACTTCCATGAATATTCTCTCCAAATATGCGATTGAGTGATTTTAACCGCTCGCAGAGCTGAAGAGGATCAGTCTTCTTTAGAGACGTCAAGATCTAAATCCCTATTCCAACTTGTCAATATTGAACCTGTTGAGTCTTTGGTGAGGTCTCGCATCATTTTGTTTAGACTTTCAATTAAATGATTCCAATGATGTCCCTGTGAGTGATCAAAGAATAATTTTAGGAGAGGAGAGATTGGGGGAGACAGTTTAACCTGAATGGTTTGATTACGTAATATGTGGTTTCTGATTTGGAGATATCCGAAGTGGTCAGCATTTAAGAGGTTGAATTTAAGTTTTAGTTCTTCAAATGATAATATCCCATTAGGATCCAGAAATTGAAACACCTGTTCCAATCCTAGTCTACGCCATCGAGAGAAAGTCAGATCGTTGTATGATGGAATAAAAAGTTCATCCTCTGAAATAACCTTACAGTATTTGTAAGTTAACTGAAATGGCTCTTTGTCATGTATTTGGAACCATATTTTTAAAACTTGCAAAGTTATGTCTGTAAAGTCCTTTATGGGAGGAGACCTCCCGGGGGGAGGAAAAAAACTTGTTTTTAATGTCATACATATCATTCAGGTGAAATTCTAATTTCTTCCAGAGGGAGTCAAATTGTTTGGAAAGCCAGAGGAGAAGTATTCTAAGAAATGCAGCCTCGGCATATCTTTTAAGGTCGGGGAGATTAGTTCCACCCTGAGCCAAGGATAATTTTAATATTGAAAGTCGAATTTGTGGTTTTTGTTTCCAAATAAATGTTGCTATCATATTGTCCCATGATTTAAAATAGTATGGTGGTGGGAAATATGGAATATTTTGGAACAGGTACAATAATAGAGGCAAGACATTCATTCTGATGATTTCAATGTATTGAAACAGGGAAAGTGGAAGGTGTATCCACCTGTCTAGGTCTTTCTTGATCAAGATGGATATAGGTTCATAGTTGATTAATTCAATTACTTGAAGATTTTGAGATATGTTTATGTCTAAATATTTTATTTTAGTAGAGTGCCATTTGATGGTTAGACTTCGTTTTAAAGTATTTGGAGGGGTGTAATTGTATAAGAGGGCTTTCGTTTTGGAAATATTTAATTTAAAGCCAGCCAATTCCTCAAATCGTGATAGGATTTTCCATGTCTCTTTAATCGAATCTGAGGGAGATAAGAGGGAGAGCAGAATATCATCGGCAAAAAGACTGGTCTTATATTCGTTTTGCTGCATAGGAATACCCTCTATTTTTTTAGATGTTCTTATCGCAGTAGCTAGAGGTTCGAGATATAGAACAAACAGTAAAGGGGAGAGAGGGCAGCCTTGTCTTGTGCCTTGATGTATTGTGATCGGTGAAGAAAGTCCCCCGTTTATTCAAATGTATGCTTTAGGAGAAAGATATATTTGGCCCAACCATTGTAAAAATGAGTCCGGAAAGCCAAAGGCTCTGAGTGTATCCCATAAAAAGGGCCAGTAGACCCGATCAAATGCTTTTTCAGCATCTAGATTTATAAAGGCTGCTGGAATTTTCCAGGTTTGATTATATTCTATTAAAATTAGGGACTTTCTGATATTGTCCATTGTTGACCTATTTTTGATTAAACCTGCTTGATCTGGGTGCATTATTGTTGGAAGGATATGTAGAAACATAGAAACATAGACTTTGATGGCAGATAAGGACCGCTAGGCCCATCTAGTCTGCCCATTTCCCTACCTACAGGATAGGCCGCAGATCCTAGTTAACCAACAGCCTATTTCTTCCTATCCCCCACAAGAATTGCCTTATGTCTGTCCCATGCATTCTTGAATTCTCCCACAGTTTTAAACCCCACAACCTCCTCAGGAAGGCTGTTCCATGCATCCACTACCCTCTCTGTGAAATAATACTTCCTCACATTGCCCCTGAACCGCCCTCCTTCTATCTTTATATTGTGTCCCCTTGTTCTTGCAAGTCTCTTTTTCTGAAAGATGCTACCCTCTTGGACTTTGTTGATTCCACTGAGGTACTTAAAAGTTTCTATCATGTCCCCCCTCCCTTCTTTCCTCAAGGGTATACATATTAAGCTCCTTTAGTCTCTCCTCATATGGCTTCTCTTGCAGACCCTGCACCATTTTAGTTGCCCTCCTCTGGACTGCCTCTATCCTGTCTATGTCCTTGCGGAGATGGGGTCTCCAGAACTGGACATAGTACTCCAGATGGGGTCTCACCAACTGTCTGTACAGAGGGATAACAACTTCCTGTTTTCTGCTAATGATGCCTCTCCCTATACATCCCAGTATACCCCCAGCCCTCCCTACTGCCTTCTCACATTGCTTGCTAACCTTAAGGTCATCTGATATGATTACCCCTAGGTCCCTTTCCTTTTTTGTTGTTGTTACTACCTCCCCACCCATTGTGTATTCTTCCCCTGGGTTCTTGTTTCCCAGGTGCATTATTTTGCACTTCTTTGCATTGAATCCTAGCTGCCATACTTCTGACCATTCCTCCAACCTTGCCAAGTCCCTTTTCATCCTTTCCACGCCTCCTTGTGTATCAACCCTGTTGCAGATCTTTGTGTCATCTGCAAAAAGGCATACTTTTCCTTCCAGTCCCTCTGCAATGTCACTGATGAAGACATTAAAAAGGACTGGACCCAATACTGAACCCTGCGGTACCCCACTAGTAACCCCCCTTTCTTCAGAGTGGACTCCATTTACAATTACCTTCTGTGTCCTGTTGTCCAGCCAATGTTTTACCCAGGCTAGTTAATTTGACTATTAATCTTTTGTGTGGGACTGTGTCAAATGCCTTGCTAAAGTCTAGGTAGGCCATGTCCACAGCCCCTCCCTGGTCTACTACTTTGGTCACCCAGTCAAAGAAATCTATTAGATTTGTCTGACATGACCATCCCGCTGTGAACCCATGCTGCCTTGGGTCCTGTGCTCCACTGGCCTCTAGGTACTCAACTATTCTTTCCTTCAGAAGTGACTCCATCACTTTCCCTACCACAGAGGTCAGACTGACAGGTCTGTAGTTTCCTGCCTCTGTCTTGGTCCCACTTTTGTGAAGGGGAATCACATCCGCCTTCCTCCAGTCCTCGGGTACCACACCATCCTCCCATGATTTATTAAAAAGAGTAGCCAGTGGTTTCACTAGTTCCTTAATTCTTTTAGAATTCTGGGGTGAATTCCATCAGGACCCATTGCTTTGTCCACCTTCAGTTTTAGGAGTTCTTGCAGAACCCTTTCTTCTGTGAAAGGACTGGGATCGACCCCCCTATCAAGAGTGCTTCTGTTAATTGGATTAGGCACTTCTCCTCCTTTTGTGAATACTGAGCAGAAATATTCGTTCAGTATTCCTGCTTTTTCACTGTCCCCCTCTGCCCACCCACTGTTCATTCTATTCAGCCTCACTATCCCTCCCTTTGTCTTTCTACGCTCGCTGATGTACCTATAAAAGGTTTTATCCCCCTTCTTAACTGAGTTGGCTATCTTTTCCTCAGTTTGGGCCTTTGCTATTCTGACTTCCCTCCCTGCTTCCTTCTGCCTTAACCGGTACAGCTCTCTGTCCTGCTCCTTCTGTGTTTCCTTATACTTCCGGAATGCTATCTTTTTCTTCCTGACTTTCACAGCCACCTCTTTTGAGAACCATAGTGGCTTTTTCTTTCATTTTGATTTGTTTATTTGCTTCACACAAAGGCTTGTTGCCTCTGTGATGGCAGTTTTGAAAATTCCCCATTGTTGCCCCACACCTCCTTCTAGCCTGTTTGCTAGTGCTTTTCTGAGGCACTCTCCCATCTTGCCAAAGTCAGTCCTCCTAAAGTCCAGTACCCTCACTTTTGTATGGCTTGACTCTGTAGCTGAGTTTAACGTGAACCACACTGTTTGATGGTCACTTGTCCCCAGATGGCAACCCACTTATAGATCTGAGATCCTCTCACTGCCCCCATTTGATAGTAAGAGGTCTAAGATTGCTCCCTCACGAGTGGGTTCCGAAACTAGCTGTCTAATGCCTGCCACCTGTAGGGCATCAAGAATGGCCCTGCTCTTGGATGTGGCTGCAGCAAATGTGCTCCAGTTAACATCTGGCATATTCAGGTCTCCCATCAACAGTATCTCCCCTTTCTCTGCCATTCTAAGAATGCCTTCTATCATATCCTTGTCCATTTCTTCCCCCTGACATGGGGGTCTGTACACAACCCCTGTGCAGATTGTGGTGCCCTTTCCAGCCTCCAAGGTGACCCACAGTGCCTCCTCTCCTCCCTGTTCTATTCTATTGGCCCAAATGGCTATGTAAATTTTATAGTCGGTGTTTAATATGGATATCGGTCGGTATGCGGACGGGTCTAGTTTATTTCCATTAGGTTTAGGAATAGCCGCAATTGTGGCATAATCCCAAATTGACAGGGTTGAATTCCCTTTTACTGTCTCTCTATACAATAAAAGAAGTCTTGGAGTTAATTCCTTAGTAAAGAATTTATACCACTCACTAGTGTATCCACAACGACCTGGTGAAAGTTTAGTAATTGTGGCCTCCATTTCTTTGACTGCAATCGGGGCTTGCAATTTCTGGACTTGAGTATTTGCTAGTTTTGGAAGTTGTAACTGGGCTAGAAAGTTTTGCCTATCCTCCGGGAAGAAGTGTTATGTGATGAGTATAACTGTTGATAATAGTAAGTGAAGGCTTGTCTTATTTCTTCTTCTCTATGTGTAATCTTACCCTTTTGGGGATGTTTAATTTTCAGTATTGTTACTGCATTGTTTCTTGCTCTCAACTTCTGAGCCAATCTGCATGTCCCTCTAGACCCACCCTCGTAATTAGTTTGTCTTAAGTATATAAGAGACATTTGAATTCTGTCAACTATTATTTTTTGGATGGCCGCTTTGGTTCCTCTGATTTTGGTTTGTAATTCTTTGTCTCCATCTCTATAGAGCAGTTGGTAGGTTTGCAGGGTCATATTACAGGTTAATCTGGTTCAATGTCAGTTGGCATTCATCTGTATCACCCTCCCCCGGGTCGTGCCTGAAAATAGGCAGGATTTGTCTAGTGCACTTACCCGGTCAACAAAAACTAAATAAATAAAAATAAAATAAATAATATTAAGGTCATTATATCTACTTTCCTTTTCTTTTTTTTTGCGAGAGGCATATGCAATGATCTCACCTCTGATGGTGGCCTTCATTGCGTCCCATATAGTGGCTTCTGAGACTGTCGAAGACACATTTTATTCAAAAAATTGAGAGATTCTCATCTTCATTTGGTCAGTGAATTCTTTGTCCTTTAAAAAATAAGGATTTAGCCTCCAAAGTGTTTGTTTTGCTTTTTTACCCAGGTCTAGTTTTAGTAGTAGAGGGTGATGATTGGATATTATTTTAGGGCAAATAGCAATGTCGCAAACTGTGGAGAAATGCTCACATGTAGTGAAGAAATAATCCAATCTTGAATACAAGAGGAATCTGCCCGAGTAGTAAGTGAATCCTGGGGCGGAAGGAAAGAAATTTCCTCCAGATATCCACCAATCTGAGGTTTTCAAGTTGTGCTTTAAGAAATTTTACAGGGGTGGATAAGCGGTAAATTTTAGGGTTAGATGAGTCAAGGTTTAGTGTAATAGTCATATTGAAGCCTCCTGCCATTAGTAACTGTCCCTGATGGAGATCCAGTACTTTTGTCAGAATCTGACAGAGTATTGATGTTTTAGTCTGTGGAGGTAGGTATATATTGGCTAGTGTGACTTCTTGATTATATAGGCGACCTTGGATTATGACGTAGCGTCCTAGTCCATCAGAATACACTTTATTTTTCTTGAATTGGGTAGTGGACGGTATCATTATTGCCACTCCCTTCATGCGTCCACTCGGGTGGGATGAGGAGTGAATTGTGTATTGACCACCCCAAGACAATTTCTGGTGTTCAAGATCCGAGAGGTTTTGGAAATACCTACAGATCAGATCTGCCATAACCCATTTCACCCTACAACCTAATAATCCACTGGGAACTCACTCATATATTAACAAATGGATTAATACCCCTCAAGGCCTAACCAGTACCATTTATAAATTAATTAGGGATAAGCTCCCAAATCAGTCTCTTTCGGCCAGAAACAAATGGAACCGGATACTTAATATTGACATATCCGATTTCCATTGGAGCAAATGCTGGAAACTCTGCCATGACTCGTTCAAAGATGTACAAAGCAGATTAATTCAATGTAAAATCTTACATTTATGGTATAAAACTCCAGCTCACCTGCATAACATTGGTTTACTACCTAATAATAACTGTTGGTGATGCAATGCCCCAAATGGGGATCTTTTACATATATTATGGTCATGTAATTCTATCTCTAACTTATGGCAAACTATTCACCAATTCGCTACTAAAGTCATTGGCAGAGTTATTCCATTTGATCCTAAGCTATATATTCTTGGCATCATAGATAGTAACATAAGTTTAACAAAATATCAGCATCAATGGCTTCAGATATTGTTCATGCAAGTTAAAAGACTGATCTTAATTCGTTGGAAGTCTCACTTAACCCCTAATCTGACTGATATTTTAAATCATCTAACTCGCATCTCCTCTCTTGAGAGAATCTCTTATCTAACCATTGACAGACTCAATGAATATTACCTTTGCTGGCAGAGCTATTTGAACTTTCTCCAATCTTAAATTACATATACATATATTAACTTTTTTTTTTCTCTCTCTCTTTCACGATACGGCTCTAGATACGATTTCTTACTGTTAAATATTTGCAGCTCCTTCTCTCTTGTTGTTTAAAGTTCGTGATTATTATTGGAAAAAATTTTTTCTTTTTTACTATTTCCTACTTTTAGCTTCGTGTAGTACGGTCAATATTATATACTATATGGGAAGTCAGTATAGTATTTTGCATTATCATAATTTTGGTAATACATATACTTCCATCATGTTACCTTTTTCTTATTATATATTATATCATATATCTCATTATGTATAATATTTCTTGAGCTGTACTATGTCATGTTTAAGCAGATCCAATAAAAAGATTAACTGCAAAAAAAAAAAAAAGATCCGAGAGGTGTGTTTCTTGTATAAATAAAATATCTACCTTTTGTTTATTTAAGTGCTGCATCGTTCGTGATCTTTTAATGGGGTTATGAAGACCATTGATGTTAATGAAGTAAATCTTTACTGGTTGAGTAGCCATTTGGGTTTGTTCATTTTAAGTTCATTTTCTATTGTTTTAGGTTTAATACTTGTTGCTTTTTTCTTCATATTGAGTAGCTGTCTTTCATAAACTTTTTGTTTGTTTTTCAGGTCACTCCAACTTATTGTCACCCGGACCACTCCCCCCCAACCCCCGGACGGAAGACTACCAATTGCCTTTGATCCCGCTCCAAACAATTTGTTAGATCTCTTAAATCAATGTTTCTGAAGTAGTTCTATTAAAACATAGTAATGTAGCATTCTACACTGTCTCCTGTATCTCTTTCCAAACCATATTTTCAAATTATCTTCGTTACACAAAACCTGTAAACATGAATTAACTTCAACATTAAACATAACTATATTAATAAGAACTATGTATATGTGTACTTCCATTGTTAAGGTGGTAATACAAAACCACCCTATATTAATCTCAAGCCAATCTCCCAAAGGGGACTGAGTTTGATCGAGGAGCTCCCTAATTTGGAGATACCTCCCAGGATGGGAATACCCCACCTGAGTAGTCCGAAAAGACTAGACTAGTTAGTCTGGGCTCCCTTCACTCCCTGTATGACCCCTCCTTCATTTCCAATTATCATGAGCTAATTACTGCTATTCAGACCCAACCTCTCTGGCTTCCCCCCAGTCATTCCTCATCACTATGTGAGGGCAGAAACCTAACCCAAAGGCCATCCATCCTGCCATTCAGGGCACAATTTGTTTTGGGGCATCCCTGTCTCCTTCCGATTATCTTTGAGGACCCAGTAGAAATTGGAAAAGCCTGGAGTCCCTTCTTGCAGGGAGTCATCCGGTAATACCATTCTCCACTACTGGGCTCTTTTTCCTTTTGTTTAAAGGTCGAGCCATGAACCCTGTATGCATGAGAGGGGAGGATCTCAATGTATATAGTAAAAACCCTCGGGATGCATAAGAAGCTACATAGAGATGGCTTTCACTGAATAGTCTCTCCCACAAGTGTATAATCTAAGAACACTGGAGTGACTAATGTGATTTCAATTCTCCCCCTCCCCCGACCCACGCCCCTCCATATGGCCCAGTCATTATGAGTCATTAGGGCTCTCTCCCAGCCCTTCCCTAATGAGCCAGATCTTTTTGGGTGTACTGAAATTTCCATCCCCTTATCTTGCCACTAGGGGAGAGTTATATTCCATTTGGCTTTTAATAAGGGTTGGGGTAGTTTTATGTCCTCGGGTAGAATTACCATAGGGCCGATTTCCCCCCTCTCCCATCCAATATGCTAGTTATCTTCAATAATAACTACAGAAGCAGGTAAGGGGATGGGAAAGAGAAAAGAGGGAAGGAAGAGGGGAAAAGAAAATGAGACAGAAAAAAAGAGGAGAGAGGGGAAAAAAAGTGGGGAGATATACAGGAGGGAAAGGGGGGGAGTACATGGGGGAGGAGACAAGGGGGACATCAAAACACCAGTCCATTCCCTCATTCTCTTCCTCCTCTTCTGCATTCAGTTCCTCCGTTATTTTTAGTCATTAATGGGCAATAGTCAACCCACTGTCATATATGGTTTAGTCCATTCACCAAATGTCAGGTTAAGGGTCTTGTTTTTCAAGTAACAGAATGAAAATAGTAGTATTAATTCCAGGCTTAAAAAAAAAGATGGATCCATTATAGTAATCTTCCTATTCTTCACCTGGGACAATGTCCCTCTAACCATACCCAGCCCCAAGAGGATCATCCCAGGACTCCCACCTGGACAGAGTGTGTGGAGGGACTCCTTCAGAATTGAGGGAGCCAGATGGAAGGGGAAGCCGACCAGGAAGGAGAGAAGAGAAGCCCAGCGTGTTGACCGTCACCAGGGGCCCCCCTCAGCCAGACATCACACCCACCATCTAGGGGGATCCCCTTCCCAGTATTACAGTGTGTGCCTAATCATATTGCAAGATACAGGTATACAGAGAACCTTGAGATTTTCACTTTTTGGGATGGCGATTAATTGACAGGCTGACATGGGCCCCCAATCGAGCCCCACCCCTGCCCCCTTGCCCTGCCCCTCCAGAGCACAGCACAGTCAAGACACAAAAATCCCAGGACTTACTTCTAATCTGCCATCAAGGTAAGGTTTCTCAGAAGACTGATCTTGCGCAGCATTTCCTCCAGGCTCAGATTAGGTCGAGAAGGCCTCTCAGATTCATGTTGTCCTGAGTTAATATTCTTGGAGACGTTAGTCAGGCCCAGCAAACGCTTCTTGAGCACCCCTCTTTGGTAAAGGTCCTCCTTTGCTTCCGTGGCTGAGTTGTAGGAAATTGGACCTTCAGGCATCATCACTGTAAGTCTGGAAGGGTAGGGGGTTTGAAACTTTATCTGCTGAGATCGTAAAATGGGGAAAAGAGGGGCATAAGCCCTCCTTTGACTTTGAGTATGTGGAGCGTAGTCATTACCAATATTTATGCTGTGAGAGACCATCATTATTTTCCCTTTCTGCCATAATTTTTTCAGCAGTATTTCTTTGGACTGATAACTTTGAAATCTGACCACAAACGATCTAGGCCTTGCGCCTTTTGCCTTAGGCCTGAGGCCAAGAGCTCGGTGTGCTGGTTCAAAGTCAAGGGGGTAGTCAGGTCCCAGATCCAAAATCGATCTAAAAAATGAATCTGCATAAGCCATGGAGTCGGCGCCTTCCTCTCCTTCAGGCAGACCGAAGATCCTCAGGTTTTTCTGCCTACTATGATTCTCCCCATCCTCCTACCTTAGGGAATTGTGCAGCTGAGCCAAAGCCAGAAGAAGACCCAAAGACTCGAGAGAGTCAATTTTTAACCGTATTTTCGGTAATCTGTTGATCGGCTTCTTCAGCGCGATTTTGTAATGCTCGCAAGTCGGCCCTTAATTCCTGAATGGAGCCCCGCATTTCCTCTCTAAATTCAGTGATAGCCTGCAGAATGTTTTTTCAGGCTGAGGGGCTGTTTGGGGTTCATCACCTTTCCATTTTCCTCTTCTACCAGCCATTGTACCTGGAAAGTGGGTAGTTATTCCACTTAAGATCTATCTCGTGGTTTTCCGATGCACGTCTTTTTCTCCTGCAGGCCTTCTCCGTCCTCCTCCATGTTCAAGTCCGCCAATGGTAAGAATCTATTTGACTGAGTTTTAGCCATCCAAAGATAATGCAAGGAAAGGTACTGTTTTACTGTGGTCTCCCTAGTAGTTTAGTCTTCAATTAGTGAGAAATCAAGTAATTGTTGAGGCAGGAGACTGTTTAAAATATTTTTAGTCAGGGAGCCCAAATGAGGATGAAGTTCACCTAACTATTCCAGAACTGGAAGCCTCCACCACTAATTTTTTCATATTTTGACCATAAATGTTGAGCATAGTTTTGTTATCACTCCACCTCATGAACCCTGTAGGTGAAATTTTTCAAATCCATGGGAAAATGGTATTCCACGCCACAGGTGTGAAAACACATTATGGGCAGTATGTGAAAAATGGCAGCTGTACTGGTCATGAGGTGGTGTGATAAAAAGGCTATACTGAAAATTTGGAGTGAAAATATTGAAAATGACCAAAGTTACATGCATGCATAGAAAATTTTGAATGACCAGGTGTAACTCTGCCATTTTTTGGAGTTGTTTCACCAAGTTTTCAACATGGCCTTTTTGGGACCCCACCTCATGAAGAGTGCCACTGTCATTTCGTTCACTTATCCTGAAAGGTGATTTCACAGCACGACAGTGCCATTCTGCGCCACAGGTGCGAAAACACATTTCAGGCAGGATGTGAAAAATGACAGCTGTATTGTTCATAAGGGGGTGTGAGAAAATGGCAATGTTAAAAATCTGGAGTGAAAAATACTAAAAAGTTGCGAAGTCAGGAGCGTGTGTAGAAACTGTGCAACACACTCTCGTAATGCAGTCATTTTTTGGAATTTTTTCACTGAATTTACAACATGGTCTTTTTGGGACCCCACCTCATGAACAGTGGCACTAACATTTCGTTAATCAGTCCCAAAATGTGATTCTGCTCAGTGACTGCAAAATCACCTTTCGGGACCGAGTAATGAAATGACAGTGACAATGTTCACAAGGTGGGGTCTCAAGAATCCCATGTTGAAAATTTGAGGCCAAAATTCCTAAATATGGTTGAGAAATCAACCTAAGTTGAAAACCCCATTGACTGCCATTATACGATGCTTACCTTTGATTCTTCAGTTTGCCGGTCAGCTTTGAAGAGTGCAGACATGTCCCAGTCCTCAGAAGATGACAGTGCCAACCTCCAGAGGTAAGTATGGGTAACGGGGGGTTGCAAGGAGATGGGTGCTCAGTGGGACGGTGGGGATGGGGGAGGGGAGTCTGGGAAGACAACGAGGGACCATTTTCTTTTTTATAGTTTAAAAAAAATGAGGTTGAGGATGATTTTCTTTATTTCTAGGTACCAAAAAAAGATTGGGCACACTGCGGTGGGCTCCCACTGTGCCACATGAGTTGGGGGGGTACATGATGCTGACACAGGATTGGCACCCCAATGTCAGCACAGGAACGGAGGGTGCGGGGCAAGCAGCATACAGTGGGAGGGAGTGGGAGGGTTTCATAGAATCATAGAACTTGACAGCAGAAAAGGATCTCATGGTCCATTCAGTCTGCCCCTTAGATTAGATGCCTGGGGCTGGGATGTGAGCAGGGAGGACAGCAGCAGTGGGAGGCAGTGGGAGGGTTTAATGAAAGATGCTGAGCAGGTGGGGAGTAGAGGGTCAAAACACAGTTTTTTTTGAGCGGCGCTCAGTTAGCGAGGGGGTACTCCCAACAGAGGTTGCTAACCTCACATAAGCACAACAAAAGAAAGGAGCACTCCAAAACATAGTAAATATATGCTAAGATAGCATTTTATTGTTGCCAAAAATTCAGACAGAAACCCCAGCGCTTCGGCGTTCGTGCCTTCAAAGGGGGTATAACTAGCTAGGTATACAAAAGGCTTTTATATATACAACTGATGACCTCATCAAAGTGAGACATGAGGAACACTTATATACTACACCTGTGCTTATATTTAATTAACAAAAACAAAGTGAACCCCAATTTCTGTCATAACATATGTAAAAGATTCTTATTTTTTATCCTATTTCTTTTATATACTAAAAACAAATCAAGTAATTACATCTCACCTTTCTAAACATCAACATATATACATTATCTATTATAGTTAGATAAACACCATTTTTTCTTTTACTGGAAACGGGTCATATATCCATTAGTAATATTTAATATGTAATGTGGACCAAGTCTCAATAAGTAAAGAGGTGTATTCCAACCACAATAAATCATTTTCTGGAGACCTATACAGACATAAATACAAGGCTTAAGACAACCAGATTTGACAATTATATGAGAAATAGACATATTATTAAATATCGACACCAAGAAAAAGTAAAGGAGAAAGGAAAAAAGGAAAAAAGGGGGAAAGGAGAAGGGTGGGGGGAAGGAAAAAAGGGGAAAGAGAAGAGGGAAAAGAAAAGGGGAAAAAGATGGGGATGGGGTGAAAGTGAAAGAAGGAAAGAAGGGAAGTGGAGGGAAAAAGGGAATGGCAAATGGGGAAAGGGAAAGGGGAAAAGGGAAGGGAGGAGGGGATAGGGAGGGAAAGAAGAGCAGGAAAGAAGGGGAAAGGAAAGGGAGGGGGGAGGGGAAGGGAAAGAAGAAAAAGGACTGGGGGAGATGTCTCAATGTGATCACCCTCACACAACTTCCATCCTCAGAATGGGAATATGGCATTCCATTTCAGGTGGGGATCTACAGGCATACATTCTCCATTGATCCTATGTGGGGACGAAAGCAGAAGAAACAATATACTGTACAAGTATTAACAAAACATTTAACAGTAACATAGAAATACCATGTGCTACTTCCGCATTTTCTTTTTGTCTTTCAAAAATGGCTTTAAATCCCATTGTTCATTAAGTCCATCTGGTTTAACAGTACCTAGTCTGTAAATCCATTTACTTTCCTGTTTCAGCAGTTCATTGGTTCTATTCCCTCCAAATCTAAGAGGCTGTTGCCAGTCTATACCCATAAACTTCGTATGTTTAGGGTCAGAGTTGTGTTTCTGAAAAAAATGTAATCTAACTGGAGTATCAGTCCTGGCATTAATTATGTTTCTCACATGTTCCTGTATTCTCTGTTTTAATGCCCTAGTAGTTCTACCTATATAAAGCTGGACACATTCACACCACAAAGCATAGATCACAAAAGAGGTGTCACAATTGATAACATCTTTCATCATATAGCTATTTCCTGTTACAGGATGTACAAATTCAGACCCTATTTTGCAATAACTACAGATGTTACATCTTTGACATTTATAACTCCCTATGGGTTTATTACCCAACCAGGTACTCTTTTTAGGCTTGGTCAATCTACTATGGACCAGCCTATCTTTCAAATTCTGTCCCCTTGAAAAGTGATCCTCGGTGTTTCCCCTATTGCATCACCTAGGTTTTTATCTGCATTTAAAATGTGCCAATTTCTATAAATAATGTTTCCAATCTGTCCTGACCAACTGTTGAAATCTGTAACAAAAGTTACACATTTGGTAGAGTCTGGCATTTTTCTAGGCGTTTCCCTCAAAATTTCTTCTCTTTGTAGAGTGTGTGCTTTATTCATTGCTTGTGTCAAAACATCATTTCTATATCCCCTCTCTATGAATCTACTTTTCAATTCTTCAGCTTGAATAAAAAAATCTTGATTCTCAGTGCAATTCCTACGTAACCGCAGAAATTGCCCATAAGGAATGGAATCTTTCAGACTTTTAGGATGCGAACTGTCTGCCCTGAGCAAGTTATTTGTTGCTATTGGTTTCCTATAGTTTTTGGTAATAATGTCCCCTCCAAATATTTCAGGCCTTCTAATAGTGAGATCTAGAAATTCTATACTAGTAGAGTCTACTCTGTATGTAAATGTCATGTTAATATCATTTGCATTTAGCCATTCTATAAATGACTCCGCCTCTACTTGATTACCATCCCAAATACACAAAATGTCATCAATAAAACGGGTCCAGAAAACTAACTTTCCCAGGTATGGATTAGTATTTTGAAATACACACAGTTCTTCCCATTTTCCCAGAAAAAGGTTAGCATAGGACGGTGCTATACATGCCCCCATAGCTGCCCTACATATTTGTCTATAGTTCTCTCCTTAAAACTCAAAATGATTATGGGTCAATACAAATTGTACAGCTGACAGAATGAAATCTATAGGTATATCTTCTGCTACATTTCCTTTCTCTAGGAAGTACCTACATGAACTAATGCCTTGTGCGTGTCTTTTACATATGTATAAAGACTCAGCATCAATAGCAGGAATAGAGGGTGCATGCGGGGTGAACCCACAGCATGCAGATGAAATGAATGAAGCATACACTCTCATTGGTGCGGTTCATTTCTCTCAAATACGAGATGGCTCTGCGTTTTGAAATTCCAACGCCCATCACACTTTGCTTCCGTGGTCATTGGTGTGTCAGGGTCATGCTCGCTGTACAGTGCCTGCATTGGACTCATCCCTGACACACCTCTCAAATGCGGTACTGTCCCAAGGTGTTTCTTGTGCAAGTGCAAGGAAGCACAAAATGCATCCCATACTGGTTTAGATGGCCACTGATCAGAAGAAAGTCAGACCAGCCAGAAGAATCAAACTCCAAGTGAGTTAGCAAGGCGCAGACCACAGACATATATAGGCAAGCATAAAAAACATTTCTCAGTCAAAAACTCTCAAGCCCAACAGAAGATACTGCCCATAGGTTTCCCACGCTTGCTGCTCCATGGGGAAATGCTCCTGCACTTGTTAGTTATGCCTCAATGGCATGCTGCTGGCCGTGGAAATAGCCAGGTTAATAATGTATGGGTTGGAGAGGATGCCATAGATCAACTTATAAGTTTTACGTTGCCACCATATTGTAAAAACAAATGTTTGTAGCATCACCACCACCAATATCTTCCACGAGGGGTGGGGGGGGGGTTATCAACTGTGACACATTTGGTGTTGTAGCAAGCCAGTGTGAAAGTTTACAGTGAGGAGGAAGTGACCATTTAGACTAGAGGCAGCTAGAGCAGCCATGAATTTAGACTCAGAAAATACTCTGGCTATGTATGTGGCCAATAAAAAGAGCACCACCACCAAGAAAGGGTCACTTCTCTTACAGCCAGATGGATTGAACCTGAAAACGTGAAACTAACTAGGGGTTAATGGGAGTAGCAGTTGGGATACTCCACTTTACAGCACAAAGTACTGGATGTTTAGGGATGCATAGCCCCTAGCTTGCTTTAGCACTTTTTGAATTCACATATCACACAGTTTCTAATGTGTCCCACCAAGGCACCAACCAGCATATTTCTCTCTCGGCATTTCCACAATCTATGTGCTGCTGTTCCACCACCACTGAACTCAAGCCTTCTGGCCACTTCTCAAAATCACATCAGGGCAGCTATGCCACAGAGCAAACTGGAACTTACCTACTATCAGCTTGGCCTGGCCATGTACTCCCTTCTGCCTAGTTATTGCTCTCTCCCAAGTCCCACACACTGTTCTTTCAACCTATTACAACCCATTGTCATATAGAGCTAGTGTAGCATCCCTGAGTTAGTATATTGCAGCTTTCTAACCCCAATGTTATTATAACCTGACATGGCGCTTTCTGTGGTTGTAAACTGTCTCTAAGTTAGTGTGGTGCCACCCTTGCCAACTGCTGCCTCAGGCCCTACTCAAATATCCCCTGTACTGATGCATTGTTATGGTCTTTGTTTCTGCTTCCCTGGGGCTGCCTGGGGGCCTGCCTCCCTGCCCGGTGTAAAGCTTTACCTAAAGGGCCAGGAGGTGGCCACTTCCCTGAACCTGACTCTTCAGTGGCCTCATAGGATGCTGCCCTGGGGTTGGTGCTCGGTCCTCCCTGGCCCAGCTGGAGGCACAGCTCAAACCCCTGGGCCTCTGGCTGCCTTGCCCCCTTTCAAGTCCCCCCCAGCCTGGTCATCCACCAAAGGCATTAAAAATGGCTCACCTTAATGTATGCAGTCTACTACCCAACCTAGCAGAGCTAACTGCCTGGGTGGTGCACTAGAACCCCAATAATCTGGGGATCATGCAAACCTGGCTGAAGCCACACACCCCAGACTCCGTGTGTGCCCTCCCAGGGTACAACCTCATAAGACGAGACAGAGAGGGGAATAAATGTGGGGGTGGAGTGCTCCTCTACCATAAGGGGCACTTAAACGTGTCTGTCATCAGGCACACCCTCCACACACACACCCTGCCTGTGAGTTCTTGCATGCCCTCCTTCTGCTGGGCAATACAAAAAAGATTCACCTGGTATGTGCTTATAACCCTCCAAAGGTAGGAACGCCTGGGCTCTCCTCTCTACTTGACTGTCTCAGCAACAAAGTAGGCCCAAATGAGTTGATGATCATAGGTGACCTCAACATAAACTGGATAGGGGGAAACGCCAAGCATTATGAGCCCCTGCTGTCTGGTCTCACCCTCAGCCAGCTCATTACTGAACCCATGGGGCCCTCCCCACATAGGAGAAAAAGTTCCCTCATCGACTGGGTACTGAGTAACAGACCTGATAGGATACTCTCCTCAGGGGTCCTTTCAGATGTCATCTCAGATCACTCTCCCACCTATTGTACCTGGAGCATCTCCCCTCCCAAAATCCCCTGCAAAGTGATCCAGATGCAGAACTACTCCAAGTTTAACACTGATGACTACCTTGCTGACCTTCGGCAAATTGACTGGAACTGGGTCATAGCCATGAGCAATTCCTCAGGGGCACTTGACAACTACCTCGATGTCTTTACTCCCCTACAAGACAAGCATGCACCCCTCACAAAAAGGAGACTGGGGCACTGTCACCAAGTGGTTCCACGGTGGCCTATTCTCCTTCATGAAGCAAAGGGACAAATGCTGGGTGAGATTCAAGTCCTCCCACTCCAGTTCCGACATCCTCGAATATAGACAGTTGAGAAACTCTGGTAAAAGAGACATCCGAGCTGCAAAGAGTGAATTCTGTCAATCTGCCCTGCTATCATCAGTCAGAAACCCAAGGAGCTTCTGGCAAAACATTAAAAACTCTGCCCTGATCTCTGATATGCTCATTGGAGGGGTTAATTGCAAACCCCCCTCACCATTGCCAACGCTTTTAACAGCCAGTTCTCAGACCTGGCTGCTCCCTCCCTCCTAACCCCCCCATCCCTACGACTCAGGGTTCCTCCCCTAGTGGGAACTTCAGCCGACCCTACTTCTACCTAAAGGCTGTCTCTGTCATGGAGACCCAGAGGCTCCTTGCTAGTCTCTCCCCTCACACTGGAGAGGGGCATGACTGCCTCAAGCCCAAACTGCTCTGCCTGGGGGCATCCCTCCTAGCCAGGCCTATCTCTCACATATTCAATGCTTCATTAATCTCAGGATCCATCCCAGATGTATGGAATGTGGCCAAGGTTGTCCCTGTCCTCAAACAAGGCTACCCGAGGAATTTCAATAACTACCGCCCTATTGCGATCCTGTCTGCCATCAGCAAGCTACTTGAGAAAGTGGTTGCCTCGCAGCTTAACCACTACCTTCAGAGCTATGAGCTTCTCTCCCCAGCACAACACAGCTTCAGAAAAGGGCACAGCACTTCCACTGCCCTAGAGGTGGTCACCTCCGAGATCAGGTCCGCCATTGATCAAGGCAAGCTGACTGGAGCCATTTTCATGGATCTCTCTAAAGCCTTTGACCAGGTTGACCACTCGCTCCTGTGCGCCACTCTCTGGGCCATGGGCTTCTCCCCCCCCGCCCACACCTGGTTTACTAACTACCTCTCTGGGAGACAGCAATATACCAGCTTTAACAAGGCCCTCTCTGATCCATCCCCAGTGACCTGCAGGGTCCCCCAGAGCTCTGTACTTGGTCCCATGCTGTTCTTCCTCTTCATTAATGAGCTGCCCTCAGTCACTGCCCATGGCCTCTCCACCCTGTACGCAGATGACCTCGTCATCCTGGCCAGCTCTCGGGACATCAAGGACATCAACACCCGGTTAAACTCTGACTTTAACCACATTCAATCCTGGCTCAAGGACCACAAGCTAACCATTAACCTTAAAAAGACTCAGGTCATGCTCTTTCGCTCCTTGGCCAAGACTAAAGCCTGCCCTGCTCCTCTAAAAATCTCAGGAGCTCGACTTCCGGTTGCGTCACGATCAAAATAGCGGCTTAGCCCCGAGTCTCCGCTATGACAGGGTGTATTTCGGAGTGGATCGTTAGCCATCCAGTGTGGAATCAGATTATCACATATTAGATATAAGATATAAAACCCACAATAAGATGGGGAAAATAACAAAAAAAGGATTTTAGGGCTCCAGCACGCAACTCAGCGAGGCAAATGATTCCACGGCCTACCAGCCCAGCCATGTCCTGGTCCTCGATGCAGACAGCTTCAGCAGATGAGGAGGACTCCGGGTCGGATTCCAATCCTAACTCTGCATCTACTTTCACAAAAGCAGATGGGAATCGTATGCTGAAAATACTGCACCGCATCAATGCCAAAATTTCCGGGCTCCAATTTGACTTCAAGAAATTGGAAGCACATGCTGCAAAGGTGGAGGCCCATTTAGACACAATCAGCAATGACCATATGGTCTATGGGTACTCACTGGCCTATCTCCACCTCAGGGAAAGAGAACTTACCCTCAGAGCAGAGGATGCAGAGGAGAGAGCAAGGCGCAATAATATTAGGATTTCAGGATCACCCGAAGGTATTGAACAAGCAAACATGGCAGCCTCCATAGATTCCTGCCCCCCCCCCCCCCATGCTATTCTGGTCAAATTCTTAAAGTATACAACTAAAGACAGAGTTCTACAACAAGCATGGAGCAAAAAGAATCTGACTTTTGATGGCCAGTGGGTGTACATAGGCCAGGACTTCCCACCACACATGATGATTAAATGGAAAAAAAGTCCCGTCTGTTGTCAAATCACTCAGAGAAAAGGGACATAAAGCCTTTCTATGTTATCCAGTTAAACGCTGTCTCCAAGACAACGAGGCGATCCAAGTCTACAGTACACTACTTCAGGCTATCCCCAAACTGAACACCCTTGGAGTCCCAGTACCTAAGACAAGCGAGGAGCAAGCAGACTTCGAAATTGAGGAGAGATTGTGGCAGATTGCACTGGGAGGCAGAAGACCAGGGAAACAGCGTGTGGACACCCTCCTCCCCTCTCCATGCAGACATAGCCAAATGGCTGATTCCAAAGCATTTGAAGAAATGAATCTACCTCATGCTGCAGGGTGAGGTTCCACTTGTTTCTGGGTAGTCTGAGGGATCGAGGACTGGGGACAGAGGAATGGATGGGAGTGGGGACATTGTGGTGGAACAGTTGAGAGGGGAATCAAACAGAAGGGAATGATTTCCAGGAGCTCCATTTCAGTGCAGGACCTTGTGTCCCCTCTGACCTTACTGCAGGACAATCGATCTCTGGGCTGCAACAAAAACCAAAAGCTGCTTACAGTCAGCTGCACCATTTGATTTCTATCTTCCCGGAGCAGTGATCGGTGAACTACAATGCTGTAGCAAGTACTCCTGGGCTTTCTTAACAGCCTAAATCATGTTTTTTTTTTTTAGGGTCTGGAAGAACAGAGACCCAGTATACATGGGGAGTAACTTCTATCATTTTAACTGGCATATTTTCATTTGTACACTTCCAATTTGTTACTTAGCAGTTCTCACTGAGTATTTTGAGATAGGATATGTTGATTACAGAACAATCAGTAGGATGCTGTAATGAGATTAAATAAGAATGTAGGGAGATTTTACCTAACATGTTCTGGTTCTATGTTTGACAAGGAAAATAAGATGGGCTGGGGAACTTTGATATTTACATCCCCCCCCCCAATTAATACCTATTTTTACTGGGGGACATAATTGAACTTGGTGAATAGTACTGTTACTTGTCTTACTGTGTTCTAGGGACTGACATCAAGATATAAAGATGGCAGAACTGCTTGCTATCATTGGCATGAGACCCTTAATTAGGACACCCTGGCGGGAGACTAGACGCAGCTGCTAACCAAACACAACCAGGACAGGAGAGGAGGGCTAGAGACTGCTGAAGCAAGAAAACTCTCTCTCAGCACATTTTGTGCTTTACTCTACTGTCCATGTGCCCCAGAGAGCATTTCCCCAGGGTCACATACCCCAGGGAGGGGTACTCGAACCTCCTCTGCAGGGCTCTGCAGACAGGATGTGAGACTACTTCACATCTACCCCCATTTAGGGGACCCAAGTTTGTTCCATGTTTGAAGTTTCTATATTTCTCTACTCTTCTCTGCAGTTTAAAGCAGAGTACTGTTACTTCTCTAACCTCATATACTATTTCTCTTTTTTTCTTAGGGGTGCCTGGGATGGGTGGCAGGGGGAAGGGGAGCAACAGGGAGAAATGCTGTACAATTTCTTAGATGGGTACTCTTAATATTTGCACTATCAATGTCAAAGGCGTTAATAATGTTGTGAAGAGAACAAAAATCTTGCAAGAGCTATGTAGGGTTCGTTGAGACGTCGGGTGTTTACAAGAAACAAAGCTGTCTACAGAAGAACATGGGAAACTGAAAAGGCTGTGGGTGGGGGAGGTGTGTGCTGACTCACATCCCACCTCCACCAAGTCAGGAACAGCGATTCTTATAAGAAGGGGCTTCCCTTTCAAGGTTACCAGGTGTCAGATAGAGGGTAATGGCCGCTGGGTGATCCTGTCAGGGGAACTGAGAGGTACTCCCATGCACATTGTCTCCGTGTATGCACCTACCCCATCCTCAGGTCCGTTCTTTATTAAATTATTTAACTGCCTTGACTCCCTTCCCTCTGCGACGATGTGCATACTAGGGGATTGGAATACTGTTGAAAACTGCAGTTTAGATAAATCCCCCCCCCATAGAGGAGGCCCAACGGGCACGTCCAGACTTTTGAAAACCCTAATAGACAAGAGGGGGATGGTAGACGTCTGGAGATGGCATAATCCCACTGTCCGGGACTTTACTTTTTATACTCCAGCATCCAAGTCTTACTCCAGAATAGATCATATTTACATGTTTAAGACGGGGGTACATTTATTCCAAGAGGTATCTATCCACCCAGTCACTTTTTCAGACCATTCGATGGTGCAAACATGTATACAATGGAGTCCCAGGTCAGGCCAGGGGGTTGGAGGTTTGATCCTGGTACTTTTGATGATAAGAATCTTGTACAAAAGATAAGAAATACTATATTACATTACACAGAAGATAACAGAGAGACCGATTCAGCCCTGAAATTCATATGGGATGGCCTTAAAGCGGTCCATGGGATGGCCTTAAAGCGACCCTCAGAGGGATATACATCAGTAACTCAGCATACCAGAATAAGAGATATAAAGCTAAAGTTGCAAAAAACTGGGCAGAAATTGAAAAACTGGAGGCAGAACATAAAGCCTCAAGGAACCCTCAGGTGTTTAATCAGTTAAATGCTGCCAGAGAGGAACAAGTTCAGTTACTGACTCATAAGGCCCTTAATCATTTACGCTTTGCTAATCAGAAATATTATGGGGGGGGGGGAGTGGGTAAGTTGCTGGCCATTCATCTTAAAAAACAAGAGGCAGAGAGGTATATTACCAAAGTAAAGTCTTCAGGCATTCCCGGTTCATGGGTAACTGAACTGAGTGAAATAGTAAGAGAATTTGCTAATTATTATATATCACTTTACAAAAGGGAGAGAGGACCAAATCATGAACACCAGATTCTGGGCTTTCTAGAAGGGGTGGACCTCCCTACTATGACTGAGGAGCAAAAGCGTACACTTGAAGCTCCCTTCACCGAAGCTGAGATATTAGCAGTCATTAAAGCCTTATCATCTGGCAAATCTCCTGGTCCAGATGGCTTTTCAGCAGAATTTTTTAAGCAGTTTTCCCTGGAGCTTGTGCCATTGTTGACAAAAGTCTGTAATGTAGCACATGACCAGGGAGCTGCACCAGATTCGTGGGAAGAAGCCTTAATATCCTTGATACATAACCAGGTAAAGACCTACTGATTGTGGGAGCTATAGGCCAATATCCCTCCTCAATCAAAATGCAAAAATATTTACCAAATTAATAAGTAATAGATTACAGATCATTATCCCCTCCCTGGTGCACTCAGATCAAACTGGTTTCATATCCAGCAGACATATTCAGGACAATATTCGCCTACCCCTTAATGCAATATCTGCAGCAAATTACCTCCCCAAAGGTTACACACACACGGTTATTGCACTAGATGCAGAAAAAGTCTTTGATAGGCTAGATTGGCTGTATTTGAATCACATTTTACAAAAATTAGGCTTTGGTGAGAAATTTATGCAATGGATAGCCAACCTTTACAGACATCCAAGAGCCAAGGTGAAGGTTAATAGTGAGACCTCTGCCTCCTTTGCCATAGAGAAGGGAACCAGGCAGGGCTGCCTGCTTTCTCCCCTCCTCTTTGCCATCAGTATGGAACCCCTGATGGCCCGGGTTAGGCAATCGGCAGATTATAAGGGGATTAGAATAAGAGGGGAGGAACTGCGAATTTCGTTATATGCCGACGATACGCTGCTTTATATCTCAGATCTGGATAGCTCCATTCCGCTCTTTAAAACCATGTCAACAAAGTTCGGAACAGTTTCTGGTTTCAAGAAATGAAGACTGAGGTGTTTCTAATCAGGGCTGATGACCGGACTCCTCTCCCCCAGTTAGGGCCATTTAAATGGGTGAAAGATAATTTCGGGTATCTGGGGGTTTATACCCCCAGGGACAGCAACAATGTGTATAAAATAAACCATCTTAAGCTGTTACCGATAGTGCAGGAGGATTTACATAGATGGAACCTCCTCCCTCTTTCTTTCACAGGCCGAATTGAAAGTATTCGCATGAATGTGCTGCCTAGGTTTTTATTTCTTTTTGCTGCTCTTCCTATGAAACTCCCTAACCTGTTCTGGAGGGGGCTGAAATCGTCTATCTCTCGTTTTCTCTGGAGGAACCACCCACCCCGCATCAGATGGCACACCTTGCTCAGAGCTAAAGCCTTTGGGGGGGGGGGTTAGGCCTCCCAGATTGTAAAACATACTATTGGGCGGCGCAGTTGAGCTCCCTGGCAAAGTTCGAGATGGAAGGGGATTCTCCATTGTGGACCGAACTAGAAGGATCACTAACCCCGGTGGTAAAGGTGAAGGATTTGCTACTAATGGATAGGGCGGGGCTTTCCAAGTTTACACTTGACAACCCGTGGACACACTCCACAAAGTTGATTTGGTTGGAGATACGAAAAAAAATTCCAAATACCAAATGTGTTAAGCCCCTCCACACCACTTAGGGCATGCCTGGACTTTGCCCCACTCCAAACAGATGCGGGGTTCACGAGATGGTACTCTAGGGGGCTGGGCAGGGTTGGTCTTTTTTTTGATGGGGAACATTTCAAATCTTTTCAGCAACTGAATGCCAAATTTAATTTGCCAGCCCAAGATTTTTTTAGGCTGCTACAGATCAGGCACTATTTAACGGGGGGGGCTCCACCACACAGAGGAAAATCTCCTCCAGCAAAACATCAGCAGAGGCCTGATATCCAGACATTGATATACCTTTTAAATACACTGTGTGAATTTTAGACTGGGAGCCCTATTACCTGTTACACAGGAAGCAGGAAGAGATCTGAGTAGTTTGCAGGTAAGAGTGCTGGACTACATTTCAGCTAATATACCTTTGTTTTTATATGTTGTGGCTTATTCTATGTGCCTTGACTACAAATGAGTAGTCTGTGCATCAAGGGTCAAAATTAAAACAGTTTGAGTAAGTTGTCAGTGTACCCATGACCTCTACAGCCACTTCTGGGTCATCACACTGAATATAACTCGCCCCTGTAGCGAGCAGGGCAAGCACATGGTGACGCGCAGAGAGACACGCGCGTTCGCGCGTGTCTGCTGTGTCCGCTGGGACTGCTGGGATTTGGGCCTAAAACATCTACATACGAGGTAAAGAGCAATAATTAGGATGAGGCTGTGTACTACATGCAATACGTATGCAGAAGGGGAGGTTCTGGAGGGGTTTGTGTGTGATAAATTTGTCATGCTGGATATGCTACAAGCTGAAATTAAGGTTTTAAAGCAGAGGGTTCCGGTGCAGATTGACATTAGCAATTTAGAACACTTAATTGATAGTGCATCAGAAATAGCTGTTGAGGCTAGTGACCAGAAAAGCATCTTGACAAAGGCTCCTGAAAATCAATCAAAATAAATCTCAGGGCCCGGATGGGCTGCATCCGAGAATACTCAAGGAGATGGCAGAAATTTTTGCTGGTCCAGTTACGGCTATCTACCAAAGATCTTTGGATGAGGGTTTAGTCCTGGATGCATGGAGACAGGCATTGGTGGTACCTATCCATAAAAAGGGGAGCAGGCATGAGGTGTCAAATTATAGGCCTATAAGCCTGACTTCAGTTTTGGGTAAAATTCTAGAAGGTATTATTAAAGATCATATTAATCAGTCCCTTGATGAAACAGAACAAACCGACCCAGTGCAGCATGGTTTTATAAGGGGAAGATCATGTCAGACAAACCTCCTTGAGTTTTATGGAGGGGTTAGTAAAGCATTAGACCAAAAGCACTCAGTGGATGTGATATATTTGGATTTTTCCAAAGCTTTTGATAAGGTACCTCATGGAGCACTAATTGATCATGGATTGGGGTGCAACGTAACTAAATGGATAGAAGCATGGCTCGATACACGGTTACAATCAGTTAGTGTAAGTGGTACATGTTCCACTTGGGCAGAGGTGACGAGCGGGGTGCCACAGGGCTCCGTTTTGGAGCCTTGTTTAATTATTGTGTATACTGCCTCAATGAAAACGGAGATGGGGGTGTGGGTATCCAAATTCGGGGACGACACCAGAGTAGGTAGTATAGTTGATAGCCTGGAAGATGTAGCAAATCTTCAGGAAGCCTTGGGTGATCTGGAAAAGTTGGGCATTGGATAAAACACTGACCTTTAATAATGATAAAATGTTGTGTTATGCATTTTGGGAGATCAAATGGTAACATGACATATGCACTTGGTGGACAGACACTAAACACAGCGGAGTAACAAAGTGATCTGGGTATCATGATAACAAAAGACTTATCCTTTAAGACACATTGTAACAGGGTCATTAAGAAATCCAGTGGTATTCTACACTGTATTATTAAACATGTAAAATGTAGAAATAGGGATGTGAGGTTACATAGATACATAGACAGTGTCGGCAGATAAGGGCCTATGGCCCACCCGGTCTGCCCATTTGAGCTTGTAAGTTCAGTTTATGTTTTCCAAGAAGTCTGTTGCCCCTTACCCCTGACCTCCAGAATTCCTTTATGTCTATCCCATGCATTCTTAAAACCCGTGATTGTTTCAGCCCCCACCACTTCCTCTGGCAGCGTGTTCCACTTGTCCACCACCTGTTCTGTGAAGAAATGTTGCCCTTGTGTACCTCCTTGGTGAGACCACATTTGGAGTATTGCACCCAGTTTTGGTCTCCTGATAGGATAACTGAAATAGACACACTTGAGAGAGTACAGCGTAGGGCTACTCATAATATAGTGGAGGCAAAAGGACAGGACTACAAAACTAGATTAAATATTTTGGGCCTTTATTCATTGGAATATAGGCGACTAAGAGGTGATATATGCTTGATTTTTAAATCCCTTATAGACCTGGGTTATGGGAACTACTGGGGCTAAACTTTAGGAAATTAACATACAGCACAAGGGCCCATCCCCTCCAACTAGAAGTGGAATGTCCAAGATTAAGGAAGAGGAAATCCTGGCTAACTCTGAGAATAACTAATATTTGGAACATGCTCCCTTTGGAGGTAGTGGCTAGTGATAGCATGAACACATTTAAGAGCAGATTGGACAACTATCTCATTGAGCATAAAATAGCAGGATATTCTTGATATGGCGAGCAAAAGGACTTTTGTCTATTAAAGCTCTGGACCTACCTATGAGACCTATGAGACTGGTACTGACCCTGAGCACACAGGATAATCCCTGCATCCTGGAATTGGCCACAAAATGGGAACAGGAAAGTAGCATTAATATCCAGGAAAGGGAATGGCTCCGGATATGGGATGGAATACACCACACATCTGCCTCCCCCTCCCTACGAGAATTTCAATGGAAGGTGGTAACAAGGTTTTTTTCTAACTCCAACCATTACAAAACATATTGGAACTTCTGGCACCAATCTTTGCTGACGGAAATGTGGAGACGAAGGCACACACACCCATATTTTTGGGGTGTGTGTGCAGCTTAGGCCATATTGGGATCAAATACAATCTAATTTTAACCAGATATTTGAAACTATTTTTCCGAAAACTCCTGAGGTTTGGCTTTTCGGATTAGTTCCAAAACCCCTGTTGACCAAGTCACAAACATTGTTGTTCCATGTGCTGGTAGCGGTAGCACTGAAAGCAATCACCAAAAGATGGCTCGAGGCTAACATTCCCACAGTGAAGCTGTGGTATGCACTCAGTCTGCGAAACAAGCAGATGGCGCAGCTAACAGCCAAGCTAAGATCTGAAACTGATAATTTTATGGCCAGAGGGCTGCCCTTCTTGCACTTTCAAGCCCATAGGGAGAACAAGGACATTCTGCAGATGCTGGCTGACATAAGTTAGTATGGAAATAAAGGAGACCCAGTTGTGTCCCTCTAATTCCCCCCAGAGGCACCCTACTCCCCCCGAGACCAAGCCTACTCTACCGCTTTTTCTCTTTTCTCTTTCACTTTCTCTATCCCCCTTTTCTTTTTCTCCTTCACTATCTTTACTACTATTTTCTGAGCATATCTCACTTTCGAAGGCAGCTATGGTCCAATTCAATTTGTTAATTGTGTCAGAACCTCCACTTGATATGGATTAAATATAAAAAAGTTTTCTTTCTTTTGTTGTTGAAGAAAC
Source organism: Neoceratodus forsteri (assembly GCA_016271365.2). NCBI lineage: Eukaryota > Metazoa > Chordata > Ceratodontiformes > Ceratodontidae > Neoceratodus > Neoceratodus forsteri. The sequence continues at coordinate 141,697,423 of CM028131.1, read as the reverse complement.
TGTATACTATACAGACCTGGGCCCTGCATGCATCTCCTGATTTCTTTATGATAACAGAATCCTGGCTCTCGCCCTTGACCCTTGACAATTCCATCAACATACTGTAGTAGGTTACATCATCTACCATTGCGATAGATTGACTAGAGGAGGCGGGGTAGTAATTTATGTCAAAAGCAAATACACTGTCTCAGTCATAGAGTGTACCTCAAAGACCAAGGAATTTGAATGCTTGACACCAAAACTATCCATCTCCACTGATAAAACACTCCTTATTGCAGCTTGCTATCGACCGCCTTCTGGTGGCATGGCCATTTTGCAGCATCTCCAAAATCTAACTGACTTATCCAACACCGAATGTATATTAATAGGGGATCTCAGCCTAAACTGGAACGATGAAAGCTCCAAGAAACTAAAGGATCTCTGCGATGCAAATGGTCTGTCCTAAATAACACCCACTCCTACCAGACCCAACAGAAAGTACCCTGAGCGTAGCTCCCTCCTGGACCTTATGATAGTAAACAAGCCTCATAACATCTCACATAGTGGAGTGTTCTTCAATGACATAAGTGACCACTGTGCAATAGCCTGCATTAGACACTCTCCCCAAATAAAACTGGCCTCCAAATTCATACTGAAAAGATGCCTGAAAAAAATTTGCCAGAACGCCTTCTTGAAAGATCTAAGTAACATTAGGTGGCAGGATTTCTATCTAGCCCCATCACTTAGCGAGGTATTTAATATTTTTCAGAGCCTCCTAATGGGGATAATCAACAAACATGCCCCCCTTCAGCTGATTTGGTCAAAAAAAAGTTCTCCTGGCTGGTTCTCCCCTAACCTGAAGAAAGCACTCAAAGAAAAAGACTACTGGTGCTATGGCCTGATAGCCTTTGCTCAAGTTCCAAAAAACAGTACCTCTAAATGGGACACAGCATACAACAATGTATGCCACTTTGTCCTCTCTGCTCCTCGCCTCACGCACCATTGTGAGCTATACTCCCGGCTGGAGTGGCTTCCTCCAGAGGACCACCACACCTTTGTCCTTGGGAACTTCGTTGACAATATTGTCAGAACTGCCATCCCTCCCACTCTCGCCATATCCCTCAAACCTGCAAACCCCACCTACCACTTAAGATCCCGTGACTCTCAGGTCCTCCTGGTTCCTAAAACTCGCACCCAGATGGGGGATCGGGCCTTCGCTGCCTACGCACCCAAGCTGTGGCACTCCCTCCCTGCCAGCACTCGCTTCTCCCCCTGCCATCCCTGTTTCAAAGCCTCCCTATGGGGCCTCCTGAAATCAGCCTCCAACTGCCTCTGCTCCTGAGCCGCTAAAAATCCTGGTTTTGACTGCTGGGCAATGCATCCCTGGCTGCTGCAAGCACTTTGTCTACCTGGCATGCTTGTTGCCACCTGACTTACCAAAGAATCTGGGTCCCTTCCCTGCCCCACCTGTCCCTGAAAAGGATGCCTGCAAAACAACATTTTCAGTCCTCCCCCCGACTGGCTTCTCATGCCCATCTGAGGGTAAGTCTGACCCTAATTGTAGTCATATGTCGTCCATGCCTGTACCATGCTATTATCTACCTCTTGATGAAATCTATGTGCCTGATGCTCTTGTTTGTAACTGACTTGCTCGATGTCTGATGTACTGTACCTTGTATCTCCCAATGGCTGTACTACACTGCTGTCTACCTCTTGATGCAAACCATGTGCCTGTTGCTATTATATGTACCCTGTCTGCCTGATGCTCATGTATGTACCTTTGTAATCCTCCCAGGTCACACCTGAAAATAGGCACTTGGCTGTCTAGTGTGCTTACCTGGTTAACAAAAGCAAATAAATAAATAAATTCCTTTCTTGCCATGGTTTTACCTTCAGTTCACCAGCTTCCTTGCCTTGCTGTCACCTGGTCTGCGGTCTGCCTTTGCCTTGGTCTGACCAACTCTTCTTTTTTTCCCTGGAATCCCTGGAGAACCCACCACCCAAGTACAGGTTCGAGTAGGACCCCCACCAGCACCTGATGGTTGTCATCTCCAGTGCTCACTCACTCTTGGGCCCAGGCCCCGGTCCATTCTGAGTTCATGCTGTCCCCCCCCCAGCCCACCTCCTAGAGTGTTCTTCCTGTCTCCCAGAGTGTTCTTCTTCTCTCTCTGGGCTTCAGCTTCCCTCCTCCATCTCCAGGTGACTCCCATCTTGACTGAGTCCGACTTTCTCCCAACCAATCCCATAACCGTTCTCCATCTCTGTCTCACAGGGTATCTCTTTATTCTGCTCAGTGGTCAAGTGGAGGGACACTCATACAGCTACAGCTACTCTGACTGTTGCCCAGTGTGGAAGGGTGCCTGGTATTTATGTTCATATGCTCTCTGTTTTCTAAAATAAAAGTCTACTGCAGTAGCATATCTGTCTTTTTTCTGCTTTTTCTCTACTGCCCCATCTTTTCAGGTTGGCCACCTGAGTTAAAAAAATGGGTGCTTCTTTTCTGTATTCCTTTTCTAGCAGTCTAGTGCTTTTTCCTTTCTCTGCATAAGAACAAATACCAACCTTCCCTTGTCACATTCACTGAGGTTTGTGTTTTAAAAAGCATAGTTTAAACACAGGAACTTGGGTTGAAACTACACATGAGACTGGGTGTAGCTGCTGGTTTTAAAACATGTTTGTGTTTGTTTAAAAAAAAGCCCTGCTCCCAGACCACCAAATAAAGCATACTTTTTAGAGTTTACAGCACAAAGCACTCTGCTAGGTAGCTAGAGTTCAGAAGCTGTGTGTTGTGAAACTGCTAAAGGTTACCCACTTTGAAACACTGTGTGTTGCAGTCTGCAATATTTTTCCCCAAAGTGCATTTTGTCTGTGGTTCTGGTAAGGTAGTATAAAGATAGTTTAACTCTTTGTATTTTAAGTTGCTTTCATTGTAAACAAACAGCCTTTCTCACTGTTAGAAACCTAAAGTTCACTCCTACCTGCAAACACAGGGACAGGTGTGTCTCTCTCTGTGGCTGTTTGTTTCGCTGGCTCCTTAGGAGGCAGCCGGCCCTTCTCTTCCCTTAGTTATAGTTGGGGGAAGGGGAGGAGACACCTGTTCCTGCAGTAAAACTGTTTTATCTGTTATATTGTTTTGTTTTATGAACTGAAACATTTGTAAACATGTATAAAAGACATGCATTCTGTTGAGCTAATAGTACTGAAATAATAAAATGTTTGTAAGCATTTTGCTGTACAAGATGGTTTGAGAGAGGAGACAGCAATAGTCACATGATTATGTTTTGCTATAAAAGAGGTATCCTGGCTGGGAGACCTCAGATTCCTCTTGGGATCAGCCGGTTACTGATCCCTCTGTGTAGGTCTGCTCATTTCCAGACCTGTAGCCAACTCTATTTGCTGATGAGGGGACTATTGCTGCCTGTACCTCAGGAAAGCAGCAGTTGAATTCTATTTGATGTTGTTTTTGTTCATTTTGTATTTTATTTGCCGAAATGTAGTTGCTTTTGACAGCTTTTTGAGTTCATTTTGTCTGCAATAAATTTCTGGTCTGGCAGTTGCCTTTCCAACACCTTACAACTCTGTGTCAGTGTCCATCAGTTCACCCACAAGCCACGACACCCAGCAAACCTGAACACTCCGGCATTGCTTTCCCCGGCCCACCACTTCGTTCTCTACTCTCCAGCACCACAGTCGCCCAACAGCTCATGTGCAGTGTGCACGTCTCTTGGCACCTCCCTCTCTCTCATACAGTATTGGAGGAATGGGGGATAGACACCAAAGAACAGAGCAGAGGCACAGTTTGGTTGGTGGTTGAGGTTGTCCATCCACATCGCAAAACATTTGTCTACTCCGCAGGTACGAGGTAGGGAGGATACTGTCAGGTAAGCAAGTTACAGATGGGAGTCATCGACTTCACAAACATATGACTCCATTCAATTACAGCTGCAGCTCAGGGCAATTGCAGCTGCCTTGAATTCCAACAGTCAACGGTGGCTCCAGGATCTAGTTCATGAGGGACTGATTTCTGAATGAGAACTTACATTATAGCTACAATATTGCCATTTGGTAAATGTAAGTGTGCACACTTGCAAATACATGTTACCTAGGCATTAACTGTGAAAACAGAGAACAGTGAATGGGCAACCATGCAGAACCAGTGTGTTCTGCCACAGAGTGGTTCTGATTCTCTGTGTCTTCGAGAGCGAAGCTCAAGAGGTGGGAATCAGAACCCTGAGGTGGCAGAACACATTGGTTCTGCATAGCGTTGTCCAGCCACTATTTTTTATAGAGTATGGAGTCCTCAGCATCAATTTTTATGCAGTTTTAACAGTTGTTTTATTTTTTTTCAAAAAATTTTAAAGTAGAAGAAGACTTTGCCATCCACACCTTTTTCCGAGAGTTACATCTGGTTGCTAGGATGAGTGATGAGGTTGTTAGGAACCAGATGTCCCTACATTTGTGCTGCCCACTCCCTCTGGTTAAAAATCAGGTTGGGAGGGAATTTTTAAGAAAAAAAACAATGGCGGCTGTATTTCTTGCTTAGCGAGAGTAGGTGGACGAAGCAAGTGTTTTCCGTAAGTAAATATAAATATCTGGTTGATCCTGTATTTATTATTTTTTTATAGGACAGCGTATCGGGTTGATCTTGTATATTATTTTACCGTATCTGGTTGATCCTGCATCTACAGGATTACGCAACTGTGTTCCTTCTGTTGCTGCCTCCTTTGATCTGGTTGATCCTGTGGTTTCTGTTGGTGTGGCTCATGTGTTCCTGAAATCAGCTTGAACTCTGTTGTACCACAACAGGATTGAACAGCGTTCCATGCCCTTTAAGCTGTTTACAACAGCATTTTAGCTGATGTAAAAATTGAGGTAGAACAATGTTCTACCATACACTATAATACCATTATTTCTTAATCACAATATTGTTACAACACAAATGAAATATTTTTGTGTACAGTTATGTAGCAGTTCACAATATTAGACTGCATGTTTATTAACCTGTAAGTTCATGAAAAACTGGAATGTGGACATGGAACATCATCTAAAGAGTTGCCATAAGGTAGACTGAAGTTGCTTGAACAAATTTAATGATGCCAAAAGTAGTAACATAGTAGTCACACAATAGATTTATTGTTACAATTTGGAATAGCTATAACATGTGAGGTTGCCCTTGTAAAAACAAATTACATAATACCAGAAGAGATACAGTGGTAGTTGCACAACAGATTTTCTGTCACACTTCGCAACAGCTATCAAATGAGTAATTACACTTGTCAGAATGAAATGATTTGTGCCGTAAGGGAGATAGTAGTAGTTGCATATGTATGCAAATTGTGTAACTACACTTCACACAAATGTGAAACTAGTTAACAACTACATAGTGGTTACATTTAACTGCACAGTTGTCATAGAGCAGTTACAGTTTAGTTACTTCATGCAAAGTATGTGTTAGTACACAACATACAAATGTGAAACTAGTTAACTACATAGTTACATGTAACTGCACAGTAGTTACAGTGCAGTTACAGTATAGTTCTACAGTAGTTACAGTGTAGTTAAGGACACTTAAAATAAAGTGCTACCACCGGCCCAGTGGTGCAGAGGGTTGAGGCCCTGGATGCCTTCCCTCATGCTACGTCAGCAACCTGGGTTCGGGAATGACCTTGGGTCATCGGGGTACTGGCATGGGGGGAGGCAGAGCAGGATTGAGCATACTGGCAGGCAGCTTTCCTCTCCTGAGGCTGGTGAGGGTTGCTTGCCCCCCCCCCGTAATTCTGCTCCCACCGGGTGGAGGTCCGGTGAATAGCGTAGGTGGAGAGGGGGCGGTAAAAGTTATGGGAGGTGGAAGGGGGTGAGCTGGCACCACAGAGTGTGAAGCATGCCTCCACATGCTCGCACAGCCATGTGCTGGGGCCTCGGGATGGGTCAGGGCAGAAATAAAAATGCACGTGTGTCCCCATCACCAGTTGGTGGGAGAAGGCGATGGGGACCAAACAGCTATATAAAAACAAAAATAAAGTGTTACACAGATATACAAGTACAATAATAATACAATAACATGGAGATAAGTATGACAAAATAAACAAAATACAAGAAAATGCTTCAAGAATAAAATTGCCATGCAGTAAATTCTGGAACAAGCAAAAGGACATTAAACAGTGAGCAACAAAACAATAATATGAGGAGCAGGGAGTAGTGACTGATGACTGCCTCTGCTTGTACTTCCTCACCTACATTATGGCCGAACCCCACTGAATGAACCTGTTTTTAAGTTCCTCACTTTTTTCACATAGTTGAACACCTCACTGCAGTTCTTGTGCACCCTCAGAAATTGGGATTTGGGTATATTATAAACGGTGTGGCATGGCTGGCAACTTGAGGAATGGAGCAATGTATTACAGTCTGTTGACATCAACAGCAGTTATATGGCATATCAGAAAGCATCTAAAAAGATGTCTGAGCTAACTTAAAAAAAATTTATAATTAGTATGTTAATTAGAAAAAAGTTTTCACAATTGACGGGAAAACTGTCAAGATGGACTTTAATTAACTCAGTGCATACACATCACATGTAACGCATGCACTTGGTAACAAATGATACAAGCATTTGTCAATGTCGAACGTTCGCTTGCAGGTATTTGCAGTGGTGTTTGGCACGTATGGTGCTTTACCCTAATGCCCTGTGCGATTGCTGGTATTTGCACAATAAATTTTCAGCATGACCTTTTTGTTACCCCCATTGTGCGCTACATAGGCGGAAACACATTTTGGGCAGGATGTGAAAAATGACAGCTGTACTTCTCATAAGGAAGTGTGGTAAAATGGCAATGTTGAAAATCTGGAGTGAAATATTAAAATTCGCAAACCCACGAAAGGCAGGTGGAACTGTGCAATGCACGTCAGAAACAGTCATTGTTAGGAATTTTTCACCAAATTTTCAACATTGGCATTTTAAAACCTCTGCTAATGAACAACGCCACTGTGATTTTCTTACTGTGTCCCATACATTGATTTTGCACACCGACTGCCATTGTGCACTCATATGGGTGGAAACACGTTTTGGGCAGGATGTGAAAATGACAGCTGTACTGCTCATAAGGAGGTGTGGTAAAATGCCAATGTTGAAAATCTGGAGTGAAAATATTGAAAATTCGCAAACTTACGAGCTCATGAGGGAACTGCACAACGACGCCGTGGAAACAGTTATTTTAGGAATTTTTTCACCAAATTTTCAACACAGCCATTTTAAGACCTCTGCTCATGATCAGTGTCACTGTGATTTTCTTAATGTCCCATACATTGAGTTCGTGACACTCGATCGCGCCATTGTGCGCTACATGGGCGGAAACACATTGTGGGCAGGATGTGAAAATGACAGCTGTACTACTCATGAGGAGGTGTGGTAAAATGGCAATGTTGAAAATCTGGAGGAAAATATTGAAAATTCAAGAACTTACGAGCTCATGAGGAACCGTGCAATGCACTCATAAAAAGTTGTTTTGATTTTGCACCAAATTTTTATATGAGTTTATTCTTCATGACGATAACTACTGTCAAGAAGATTAGTCTGGCTGAGATTTCTCACGCAGTGATCATAAATCACCTTCGGCCCCGAATAACGCCATGACAGTGAAATCATTCATGAGAAGGGGTCCCAAAAACTCCATGTTGAAAATTTGGTGCAAAAATTCCAAAAAATGCCTGAGATATGCAATAAAGTTGAAAACTCCCTATCTAGCCCATTATACAGCTTACCGGCATTTCCTCAGTTCGCGGTCAGCTTTGAAGAGTGCAGACGTGTTCTCGGTCCACCGAAGATCATCGCGCCGAGCTCCAGAGGTAAGTATGGGGTGAGGGGGGTGTGGGGAGGCTGGGTGCGCAGTGGGTGGATGCGGGTTGTGGGAGGGGGGACTGGGAGAAGTGCCGTGGGACCGCTTTTGCTTCACAGGTGGAAAAAAAAAAGACTACGTGGGACGTTTGCCACACTGGGGTGGGCTCCCAGCATGGCAAAAGGATGGCTGGGGGGGACCAAGGAGCCAACGGGGGATTGGGCACCCCTGTCGGCAGACAATGGGGGACATTTGCCATGCTGGAGTGGGCTCCCAGCGTGGCAGAAGGATGGCTTGGGGGGGCTGTGGATCCGACGGGGGATTGGGCACCCCATCAGCAGATGACGTGGGACATTTGCCATGCTGGGGTGGGCTCCCAGCATGGCACCAAAACTTTGGGGGGGGCATGAGGCCTACCAGCGCTGTGTATGACAGTGGTGTTTTTCTTTGAAGCAAAGACCACCACTGTCATACACAGCTCCCACACCCATTGGTGCAGGACTGCCACGCCTGCTCAACAGAGCAGTGGATTGAAAGGGAAAGGCACACCTCCAAAGTGTGCTACTCTCCCAAAACTTTCCTTGCACATGCGCGCAAGCGAACATAAAAATTCAAAAAGAGCATCATGAAATAATATTCTAATTCCCACAGAAACAGCATGTTTAAAGGGAACAGGGAATTTGTGCTATTTGGCAGCTGTTTATAAAGTTCTTATTCTCAGAAACAATATGCAATTTCTTAAAGTATCCATATTTAACTGTACCTGAATAAAAAGTGATAGGTAAAACTGTAGTTTGCATTTTGTGTTTTTATGGGCAGCATTCTGTTACAGTTCACTTCATGGAATCACTTATGTGGAGTTTTTACTATGTCACAATTTGTGTACAGAATGCTAATTATGAGCTGCTGACTTCTTAGAGTTCTTAGAGCTGCTGGCTTAGAGTTCTGTGCACAAACCATGACATAGTTAAAACTCCAAATTATTGGTTCCATAAAGAGAACTGTAACAGAATGCTGACCATAAAAACAAGACAATGCAAAATACAGCTTTTTATATCATTTTTTACTCAGGTACAGTTAAATATGGATAATTTAGGTTAACGCGCATAATTTCTGAGAAAGAGTACTTAATAAACAGCTACCAGTTAGAAATGATTTCCTGTCCTCTGTAAAGCATGAAAACATCATGAAAACTATTCTAATTCCAACACAAACTGTTTAAAGCACAAAAATCATTATATAGAGAATGATGTATGGGAACCATACACAACAAGGCTGTGTTTCCATCGAGGGGTTGAGATGACAGCATATGAACCTCGAGAGCGAAGCGCGAGAGGTCCATGCTGTCATCTCAACCCCGAGATAGAAACACATGCCAAGTTGTGTGTGGTTGACCATATTTTATTTTTTATAGTATACGGTTTTTTACACTAGAGTGACAGACCCCCACTGAAGTGAAAACAAAAAATCTTGTAATTTGTTTGTTCTGTTCCATGATCAAAATCAAATTTACAGACTTTTGAAAGGTAAAATGCATGACTTTAGACACTGGGTGGTTAGTAATTAGCTAGGTGTAGCATAAATAAGAAATTTAAAATTGTATGAATTTGAACTGTGTATAACAACTGTTCAGAATGCACGTAACAACACTTCAGAATGCGCATAACGGTTTAGAATGTGCTTAACAAGGATTTTGAGCTGGCTGATTTTTATACATAACAAAGGGTAACCATATACTATAAAAAGATTTCTTACTCCTACATGAACAAAATGTTGAAAGCATGAAAACCATCATGAAAATGTCTTACTCCTACACAAACAAAATGTTTAAAACATGTCTTACTCTTACATGAAAAAAATGCTTAAAGTATAAAAACAATCATGAAAAATGTTCTTACTCCTACATAAACAAAATGTGTAAAGCACAAAAACTATCGCAAAAAAGGTTTTTACTCCTACAAAAATAAAATATTTAAAGCTCAAAAAACAACATGAAAAAGTTTCTTACTCCTACGTGAATAAAATGTTTAAAGCACAAAAACCATCACTAAAAGGTTCCTTACTGCTACTTGAACAAAATGTTTAAAGCAAAAAAACTATCACAAAAAAGTTTCATACCCCTACATGAATAAAAATGTTTAAAGCATGAAAATCACCATGAAAAAGTTTCTTAGTCCTATATGAACAAAACAAAATCATGGTTAAAGTACAAAACTATCATGAAAACATTTTTACTCCTACACAAAATGTTTAAAGTACAAAAATCATCACAAAAAAGTTTCTTAGTTCTACACAAAATGTGTAAAGCACAAAAACCATCACAAAAAATGTCTAACTCCTGCACGAATAAAATGTTAAAAGCACGAAAACCATCATGAAAATGTTCTAAGTACTACATGACTGAAAAAATAAGAAATGTCATGCATTTTTTACAATTAAAGTCATACAGGAACAAAATAGTAACAAAGTTATGTCTCATCTCTTACTTTGCAAAGAGCCTGCTAGGCTATGCACATGAAAGTGAGGACTCATACATGTCTTCTTTTTGCAGGGCACACAAAGCTGCTCCTGTTTTGTGCAGGACATGACATGCCCTGTGTATCCTGCTTTACAAAGGGCTCAATTAAAAGGTGCTGTGTGAAGCACATTAGGATACCTCTTGCATCATGCAAGAACTGTAGGGCCCTGAATGAAGCAAAACACATATCTTTCTGTTGAAAAGTAAGGAACTTCATTGCAAAAAATTATGTTAATGCAACATTAGAGTTCTAAGCCATAAAAGGAGGGGATTGTGGTATTAGGGTTTCTCAACCTAAATGTCCATCCCCCTCCATCCCAAGTCTCATGGCCCAAGGCCCAGCTACACATCTAGGGCCCTGTGTGAAGAAAGTCATGATTGTTCTTAGGTGGCCCAGTCTGAAGAAATTACGGCTGATCTCTTGCTTCATACAGGGATCACAGGGCCCAGCACAAAGAAAGCTATAAAATGTCTCCTGCCTTGTGGATCCTTTGTGAAGAAAGTTATGACTGATCTGCTTAATGAAGGGCTTGCAGGTACCTACTTGAAGAAAGTTATGACTGATCTGCTTTGTGCAGGGCCTGCAGGTCCTGACTTGAAGAAAGTTATAACTAATCTACGTCATGCTGGGCCTGCAGGTCCCTGCTTGAAGAAAGTTATGACTGACCTGCCCTGTGCCAAGTCTGACGGTCCCTGCTTGAAGAAAGTTATGACTGATCTTCTCTACACAGGGCCTGCAGTTCCCTACTTTGTTGTTGGGCATTTTATCCTCCCGCCTTGGCACAGCCTATACTCTGTTGACCTCCCCCTCAGCACCGTCAATTGGTTCTGCAGGAGCTTCCCTCACCCAGCTTTCTCCATGGCTTACCCCCGTGATGGGGTTTGTTGGGGGCACCACGCTGCCAGTGACACAGATCCAGTGAGGGCCCTTGGCCCAGCTTCTTTCATGGCTTAGCAACCCCCCCTTGGTGGGGGTCTGATGGCAGGTGCCACCTGTTGACACACATGGATCCAGTGAGGGAGAGGAGTCCCTTAGTTCAGCGCAGAGCCCAGAAGAGGCCAGCATCATCCCTACTGTGCCTGGCCATTTTGCCATGTTCTGAAAGGGAGAGATGGACGTGCAATGCCAACTGAGATGCACCACTCATGCTTCCACGTGGGAAGCATTGCCGGCTGCCATCCCTCTGATTCTGAAGTTGCACTGAGTTACCCTGAGCCTCTGCCAGGGATTAGACCAGTGCCAAGAAGCCACAGACCTCCCTACCAGAGGAGGAGAAGAGCTGTCCTTTCAACCCTCGAACCTCCTCTCCCAATCCAGCCCCTTGTAAACCGAGACGCCACTCAAACCCAGGTCACTGGCATGACAGCAGGCGAGGCATGGATACCTCAACCCTCTATGCCACCAGGCCGGTAACTCTGCAGTTCCCTACTTGAAGAATGTTATGACAGATCTGCTTCACACTGGGTCTGAAGGCCCCCACTTGAAGAAAGTTATAACTGATATGCTTCATGCAGAGCCTGCAGGACTCTACTTGAAGAATGTTATGACTGTTCTGCTTAATGCAGGGCCTACAGGACCATACTTGAAGAAAGTTATGACTGATCTGCTTTGTACAGGGTCTGCAGGTCCCTACTTGAAGAATGTTATGATGGCTCTGCTTCATGCAGTTCCTGCAGGTCTCTACTCTCATGCCACCTGAGTAAGAGGTGTTTAGTGCATCGAAGCACTGGGCTTGTCAGGTGTGGTCAAGAGGTCCTACATGCACTTTATTTACACCAATTTGTACCATGCACTTTACAAGATCAAGTAAAAATCTTTTGACCGATACAGAGGAGTGCTTGCATTTTTTGCTTTCCCTACTTCAAGAAAGTCAAGACTTGTCTGCTTCGTGCAGGGCCTGCAGGTCCCTACTTGAAGAAAGTTATGACTGATCTGTTTCAAGTTGGGCCTGTAGATCTCTACTTGAAGAAAGTTAAGATTGTTCTGTGTCATGCTGTGTCTGAAGGTCCCTAACTGAAGAACGTTATGGTTGATCTTGTGCTTTGTGCAGGGCCTGTAGGGCTTTACTTGAAGAACGTTACGACTGATCTGCTCCACACAAAGTCTGCTGTTCCCTACTTGAAGAAATTTATGACTGATCTGCTTCATGCAGGGCCTGCAGAACTCTACTTGAAGAAAGTTAGGACCTATCTGATTCATGCAGGGGAGGTCCCTACTTGAAGAAAGTTATGACTGATCTTGTGCTTTGTGCTGGGCATTATGATTGATCCTGCAGACCTAATGTGAAGCAGTAGACTTGTGGGGCATGGACCTTGAGGGGCAGGGTTCCAGATCCATAGTTTGCCCTTAAGTATCAAGGCTAGGGGCTTCAGAGGGGGTGGGTGTTCAGGTTGAAAATCCCCAATGCCTAATTTCTTTCCTTTTGTGGCTTTGGAAACATGATGTTGAATTAACACTTTTTTCCAATGAATATCTATTCAGAACATCAGAAAATCTGTTTGAAAAGGAGGAAAACAGGGCTCGTCCGGGATTTGAACCCGGGACCTCTCGCACCCAAAGCGAGAATCATACCCCTAGACCAACGAGCCATATAATAAACTACTTGAATTTTTATCTTTCTCTCTAACTTCTGCCACATCAGTAAACATTCCATGAGTCAGCCACAGATGAAAGTGGCTCAGATTACACTGAGGGCTGGACTTTCCCAGTGTGTGATGCACAACATTTGGATCTACACAGCTCACTGCTGGGCTGCAAAAATCACTTCAGCGATGTCTTCTGTACCACTTCTGTACGGAGTCCTTGAACTCAGATGACGTTTGCTGTTTGTACATAACAGCATTACTGCTATGTTTTGATTTAAAACCAAAATAAATATTTAACTAGTACTTTTTGAGTACGTTATCTATGAATTGGAAGTAAATGTGCATGTAACTATCTTTCAAATTTAAAATACAGGTTAAAAGAAGCACAGGTTTTATTATGTCACTGTCAGCCTGCAGTTTAGTCTTGTGCAAATTTGGTATACACAAGGTATGATAGATGGAGATACATATAATGTGATTGATGTACTGTATGCCCCATGGTGAAAATCAAAACTGCAGAACAGCTACTATAAAACAGCCATTACCTGGCAGAAACCAGATACCAGTCCTTATGGACTGTGTATATGGCAAATACCACAACATACTGAATGTGTTTAAAACAAATAGTTACCAGTCCACATGGATTGTGTACAGCAAATATTAGTCCATATAGATTGTGTATCTAGTAAATACCAGTCCAGACAGAGTACAAGCCCTCACCCTAAAAATCACCCCAGACCCCTACAGGGGTCCACTATACCTCACAGTCTCCTACATACCCCCTAAGAACCAAAAGCCAGCCATCACATCCCTCACTGATTACCTCTCCACCCTCCCACACAATGCTGAACAGACACTAGTAGGGGACCTAAATGTCAACTGGCTTGGCCCCTTGGCCACGCCAACGAAGGACTCCTTCTCTGCCCTCAACATGGTCCAATTAGTTACCCAATCTACTAGACTTCATCCTTCTACTGGTACCAGCACCCTCCTGGATATCATTATCTCTAACCGCCCCCACAAAATCCAGGATATAAAAGTACTTCCCGACACCCTAAGCAATCACTCGTCCATCCTATTCCTATGGACCTCCTCCATACCCAAACCCATTGCCCAAACCACCTTCCGAAGATGTCTCCACCCAGTGGGGTTAAAAAAACTTAAATAAATATTCACCCAGATGGACTGGTCCCCCATTAATATAGCCCCCAGCATTGACATTATGCTTGATCTGTTCAAGCAGGCCTTCACTAAGGCCTGTGACCTCTCTGCTCCACTCACCAAACACCGCACCAAAAGACAAAATGCACCATGGATCACCCCCTCCCTACTACAAAAGCTGAGAGAGAGGGACAATCTGTGGCACAAAGCTACGGAGTCTGGAGGTTGGCTGACAGACAATCCTATAATGCCACACGTAATAGATGCACTCGAGCCATCCGCAATGCCAAAGCAGGCCACTATCATTCGACTCTCACCACCACATGGGGATCTGCACTGACCTTCTGGAGTAATATCAAACAACTTAATGGAAAATCATGCTCCCCACCTCCCTCCCAGCTCTCCATAGATGGCACCATTTCCACTGACCCACTTACCATAGCAAATTGTCTAAACACCACCTTCACAGATCTCAGCACTCTTCTCCCCAGTTGTTTCTTTGACCCTGTGCCCAACTCCCAACCCCCAACCCTGCAGCACCCTCATTTCCTCCTGCACAAAATATCCACCCATGAAGCCTGTCCATGCCTGCAAAAAGCGCTAAACAGCAATGACCCCCTAGACGCTACGCTCCTTCGACTAGTCCTCAATGAGGTCCTAGTCCTTCTAATAGACCTACTCAACAAATCCCTCTGCCTGGGGCATTTCCCCAGTGCCTGGAAGACAGCCGTCATTACCCCCATTCGTAAAAGTGGTGACAAATCCTCGCCCAGCACCTATCGACCCATCTCCATTCTCTCCCCCAAAGCTTTAGAAAAAGTGGTTACCACTCAGCTCACTGAATACCTAGCCAAGTATGACATACTATGCCCAGAGCAGCATGGCTTCCATTCAGGCCATAGCACTACCACGGCCCTCCTAGAATCCACCAACTTCCTACACTCCTCCTTCGACTCCAGTAACATTGCTGGAGCTGTGTTCATAGACCTTTCCAAGGCCTTTGACACGGTCTGCCATCCACTCCTTCTTGACTCCTTCTACCAACTTGGTTTCTCCACGGGCCCCCTGGCATGGTGTGCCAGTTACCTCTCCACCCAGTCCCAATGCATCAAAATAAACGGAACACTATCCGACACGCTACCTGTCCGCTCCAGGGTGTCCCAGGGCTCCATCCTGGGTCCACTATTCTTCACCCTCTACCTAAACTCCTTGCCAAAGGCCTGCTCCAAAAAAATATTACCGTATGCTGATGATGCAGTACTCTATGCCTCACATCATAAATCCACTCCCCTCCAGGACTCCCTCCAACATGCCTTCATCCAGGCCGAAACACGGTTCAAGGACCATAGACTGGTCATAAACCTGAAAAAGACAAAATCAATGATTTTCTGCCACCACCAAAACAAAGCGAAAGTGCACCTCTCCTCATCCTCCCCAGCACCCAGAACCCCCTTGAACAGGTATCCATCTACAAATATCTTGGGCTTACCCTCGACTCTGCCCTTAGCTTCCATAACCACATAAACACTCTAGCGGCCATCACTAACACTCGAATTGGACTCCTTTACCGGCACAAGGACTGCCTCCTTCCTGATGCCCTTAGGCTTGCCATTGCTTCCTCAATACTGTTCCTAGTGGACTATGGACTCCCTGTGTATGGAGCAGCAGATAATTCTGCACTCCAGAAAATTAAAATCTCCCTCAACAAGGCATGCAGGCTCCTAACTGGTGCCCCTAGGCTCACCCACACCTGCTCCCTCTATTCCTCTGCCAATCTTCTCAACCACAATGAAAGACTCCACTACCAGACCTGCCTACTCACCAAGAAAATCCTGCTCGGTCACTCTCCTCCTGGGGTCACCACCTCTCTTCAACTTGCCACCCCCTCTATCTCCACACGCAACTCGGACAAAGCTATACTGGCAGTACCCAGGATAAAAACCTCCCTTGCCCTGAGATCCTTCCACTACAGGGCCCTGTTTGGTTTAATGCGCTCCCAGGCACCATCACAAGCACACACAAGATTTCCCATTTCAAAGTTGCTCTCCGAAACCACCTCCTCAATGTCCGCTCCTGTAACTGTAACTAGCCTGTGCTCTCATGCCCACAATGACCCAAACCTCTGATAAAGTCCATTATGGACTGCAACCTCTTATAACAACTTCTAACCCATAAATATGATGGACTATACTGTAATGCATGCTCACTCATGTTAACAATGTTTTTCTGCTATGCTTATGTAAATATCTGTATCCAAAACTGTATATAATGTCTGTGAACAATGTCTGTAACGCATACATGATGGCTATTTCCTTTGTAAATTGAACCCTGTCTGTTTTTATTCTGTCCTCAATGTGACAAGGTACCTTTGTAAATGAGCCGTCTGGCTCAAAGGTTGTAAATCCGATATTTCAAATAAATAAATAAAATAGCAAATGTACATATTGCTAATACTAGTACATACTGATTATGTGTATAGCAAATACTAGTCCATACACGTTGTGTGTATAGGAAATACCTGTCCATACCATTTATATGTATAGTACATACAGGTTCATACAAACTGTGTATATAGCAAATACCAGTCTGTATTGATTGTGTATAAAATACTAGTCCACACAGATATTGTGTATATTGCAAATAACTAGCCCATAGGGAATGTGTGTATTTATTTATTTAGTTATTTATTTACTAAAAGTTGGTAACTGGGAAAGGCACACTGAGCCAAGGTTCATTTCCAGGTGTGGCCCTGGGGGGAGGTGTACAGGAAGACAACTACATTCAGTGGAGAAGTGCAGTCAATATTAACAAAACAGCCTACTGGCAAAATGCATGACTAAAACTCAAAATAAACAGTTGGCAGGTACCAACCAAATATACAGTACAAAAGAACAGGCAAAATGAACAAGTTATGGCAGTGTAAACAGCAGGAGATTAACAGACGATAGGCCCTCTTCACAAGGGGCTAAAGTACATACAAAATGGTCAGAAATGCAGGGCACAGCTATGTGGCACACAACGCAGCCAGTGTAAAGCACCAGTCAGTAATGGGCACACAGTCCATGTGGAGCAGGTAGGCAGGACAGCAGGGGACATACAGATCCCCATGCAGGCAAAACTGGGCAGTCCCAAAATAAGTAGATCCACCCCTTCACCCCACCATATATGGACATGCAGTCCATCCCATGAGGATATGTGGACGTGAATTCCAGATAGGCAACAATGCAGATGCAATGTTGGGCACCGGCAGAGACATGCAGGACCCAAATGGACAACCACTGAGGGTCGATGGTGCAAGTCAGAGAGCGGGCAGTGCCGTGGATGTGTCTGGACCCAAGGCAGTAGATGTTTATTTTTATTTAATTTATTTTACAATTTTTAGTCAGGAAAGACACATTAAGCTAGGACTTGTTTCCAGGAGCATCCTGGAAGCACAGGTAAGGTAAGTGACTTGCAAAGGTCAAATAGTATTTAAGTGGTGGCTGTGGGTTTCAAACCCAGTTCTCCAGGTTTGCAGCTCAGTGCTCTTAACCACTATGCTATACTTCCTTCCGTATGTACCTGGTCCACAAATTTCACGGGTGGCCAGGTGGTGGCACTAGTCAGTGACATCCGTACCCACAATGCCATAATGTATGGGGCACAATCCCTGTCAACATGCCTGTGGCTCGATCTGCAGGCTGTCATGAATGCTGCTGGCCCAGAAGCACAGACACTTTCCACCATTAGACATAAATGGCACAACCTACAGGCAGCAGTGAGAAAAAAACCATGGCTGACTCATGAACATGCCTTAGAACGGGCGTTAGCCCACCCAGCCTTGTGCCCCCACTAATTCCCATGGAGAGGATGGTCGCCAACACCCTCAAAAAGATGGCCCTGCACAGGAATGTGGAGGGCATGGACACATTGCCAGATACATAGAGACAAGCAGGGACAGGTGTTGCGAGGGTATGCACACCATGCATGTGCTAACCACCATGTGTTGCACCCCAGAGACACCTACACAGCTGGACACACCCACAAAGGGGTGCCACCATCTACCCTGGAGCCTACACCACAGTGGGTCTCATGCACAGAGGGCTGTGAGGAGGAGGAGGAGGAGGAGGAGGATTGCACAGGTGCTATACCCATTCTGTATGCATCACAGCTCTGAATGCCCACAGCAGCCCTGCCACAAGTATCACATCTCCAATATGTCACCCACAGGTACAGAGCAGTACACTGAAGTGCTGTTGGACACTGAGATGGACATGGAGGCCACACAAATGTGGCACATCAAGGGGACAGAGGAGGAGGATGAAACCTGCATTGCAGATAATCAGTCCCCCTGCTGGCTCAGCAGCACCCTAGAGGCCCAGACAATGGACCAGTACACACACAGGCAAAGAACGGGAACAGGTATCCACCATAGGCCAACAATGCACAACAGTGGTGACAGTGGTGACGAGGGTCCATTTACACAGCCACCTGGCTGGCCACGGAGGACACGTACCCATGGTGTCCTCCAAACCTACTACACAGAGGTGCACCAGCTGGATTGTGACAGGCTAGATGCCCAAATCAGGAACACGGACACACTGCTGGGGCTGACAGAGGAGGTGCATGGTATGCAGCATGGGATCCAATGGCTGGGTGACCTCATGAAACACCTCACCGAGCATCTGCTAGCAGTGTTGAGAATACCAGGCCAGTCAGTGCCCACCCCATGCTGTGTGGCTGCATCCCAACCAGCAGCTGCCTGCAGCACTTGGCCCAAGGAAGAGCTATAGGACAAAATGTGGTGTGCACCCACCACCTACCCGGAGATAGTGTTCCAGGTCACAGATA
The DNA here is from genome assembly GCA_016271365.2 of Neoceratodus forsteri. Classification (NCBI taxonomy): domain Eukaryota; kingdom Metazoa; phylum Chordata; order Ceratodontiformes; family Ceratodontidae; genus Neoceratodus; species Neoceratodus forsteri. Next base: position 141,678,517 of record CM028131.1, on the reverse strand, counting down.
CACCCCAGCTGCCAACAGCATGCACACAGTAGACATATACACTGGTGTCCACAACAGACACACAGGACAGCACTGATGGCATGGGCCCAGAGGCTGTGCACCCTCCCGCAAACACTCTTTAGCATGCAGGCAGCAGCACACAATCACAAGAGGGGGACATAAAGCCACAGCAGGTGTCACACACACCTACAGATGTGTGTCCATGTGGTGGTGGACATGCTCATGCACCCACACGGCAGCTGAATATACACTCGTCCACCAACCTAAGGCAGCACTCATATGCAAAGAAAAGGAAATGAGGCCACCATGACCAGTGACAAAGCATAGTTGCACCCAAGCTCAGTACCACTCATATGGCACGCACAGAAGACAGTGCCCTACACCTGCCACCCCAACACAATACACCTCTGCCCCCAAAACACACCTATCACCCCCTCACCTTGGAACCCCCACACCATATCTCTGAACCTCCAAGCAACATACTCATGAACCCCCAAGACCATGCAAATGATCCACCCAAAACATACACATATGTACCCACCAACACCATCACACCTATGTCCCCCCGAGCAGGGTGCACTCAGGTGCACAACTCATCACTGAGCACCCACTACCCACCCAGACCACCCCCCCCACACATGCCACAGCACAATAATGCCCACCCCGGTGCACACCCATGGCCCCATACCACAGATATTCACATATCAAATGCTGGCTAACAGGTCACGGGTACAGCAGTGGTGCCACCTGACAGCAGCCAGCACCAACATTGGAACGATCCCTGTACAAGGGCATCCCGTGCAGCTCGTCCACTCAGTGTCTCTGTTCCGGTGCCAAGGTGCCCATCATCCACATCAGGCAACACACACCTCTGTATGGCAGGCAGCATAGGTACACAGCAATAAACAACAATGTTGTGGAGCATGGCACATCCCATGAACACCTTGCATGCTTTTCCCGATGACAGTACCATTGTTCCACCTGTATGATCCAAACACTAGAACCTCATCTTCAGTAGCCCTGTTGTTCCTTCTATAATGGATTGGTTCTTTTGTGGGCATCATTGTACGCCTTTTCCGCAGCGCCATGTGGTTCCAGGAAACAGTCAGCAGGTTGGGCCGTAGTGTGTATACACTCTCACCTATGCAGGGGAAACAGGGCAGACACTCTCAGGTTCAGTAACATGGGTGCCACATGGATACCACATATGCCACAACTGTATACTCACCTAACAGCCATCCCTCAACCCGATGGATGGTGAATAGAGCACTTGATCAGGACCCTTTAAGGATGTAGGAGTCATGGCATGAGCCTGGATACCTTGCACACACGTCGGTGAACATGCCGTCATGTCACACACCACCTGGCAGTTTATACTGTGGAACCCCCTTCCTGTTCCTGTATGCCTCCTCAGCCTCGGATGGTGCCACTATCCTAATATGGGTGCAGTCTATCACATCAAGTACATTTGGCATGCCACGTATGATGTAGCATGCCTGTTTGTGGCCTGTAGATCAGCATCAGATGTGGGGAATTTAATGTGGTCATGTACATGGGCCAGCAAGATGTCCTGGACACCAATGACTGGCTGATGCCTGTGACATCTCTTGTCACCCTCTGGAATGACCCTGTGGCATAGTAGGAGAGTGCACAGGGCACCTTAGTCTCCACAGACATCACCCTGGAACATGGGATCCATGGTGCCACAGCGGTGTGGACTATTTCACACACCTGTTGAATTGTGGTCCAGTCAAACCAGAATTGCAGTCCAGAGAGAAGCAGTATAGTGCAGTGGCTTAAGGCACTGAGCTGCAAATCTGGTGATATCCAGCAGACCAGACCTAGGTTTGAATCTTACAGCTTCCACTTGTATACTGTGTTACCCTGAGCAAGTCACTTAACTTCCCTGTGCTCCCATGCCACACACCTGTAAAAAAGCTTTCAGCTTAGTGTGCTAGTCCTGGTTAAACAACTAAATAAAAATTGTTTCAATGCAGTGTGTCCCACAATATCCCAGCATCCAGGTACAGTCTGAATACCTGTGGCCAGGTACCCGGGTGCTGATGCTGTTTGTGGTCAGCCTCAGCCTCCAGCTGGAGGACATTCCTTATGAAGTCTGGACACATCACAGTTGTCTCATTTCGTTTACCTGCTGATAGGTAGGTAGCCAGCAACATGGATATATGTGGTGCAGACTGGTCATGTGTACCTATACATGTGTGTGCGCAGGCCACGCATGTGTGATGATGGGATCTGCACTGGCTTCAGCTGGATACACCCTGAGGAGAAGGCCCAAAGATGGCAGCCACATCACATCCAACCTGCATCAGTGAGCCACAGATCGGGAGACTGGGGAATTTCCCCAGAAAGCTGTGGAGGGTGTCGGAGGAGTCCTGTTTGGACATCCTCAATGGGAGGAATGTATGGAACATACATATAGATACATATACCTGTACAGGCATGTATCCTATCTGCAGGGTGGGGTGATGGGGCATTGCTGTGTTTATGTAGTCCATGTCACTGACAGGTGTGTACATGTTTGTTACCCGCAGGACCAGTATGGACTCCCAGACCGTATCAAACTGACCAAGCAGGATGGGGCCACCTGTGTGGTGGTGACCCCGAGGAGGAGTAGGTGCCAGCTGAAGGCATCATATTTCCTGTACACACAGAAGGTCGCCCACCCTAAAAGGAGTCAAAATGCAGTTTGTTGATGCAAAATCGTAAAGTTTATTACAAATGCATAAAATTACAATCACTTCCAGTGCAAAAAAAGAGTAAACAGTGGAACAAAACAGTACCCATGCGCTTTGAGGGCAGGGCCGGCTTTAGGGTTTTGGGGGCCCCCAGCAGAATTAGTGAAGTCATGGGCCTCTGTACTTGGCCCACCTTTAGCCCATGTGTTTTACTGTAGCCCATAGGTGCAAGATTTTATTTGTGGTGATACTGTAGGCAGGGAAAAATGGGCAGATTAGGAAGACCAAGCAGTAGTTATCTGCCGGCAAATTTTATATTTCTTTGTTTCTACTGTATGTATAGCTTTAGTATAACCAGTAGTATTTAAAAAAAAAAAAATTAGGATAACATAGCAGTGTCGTTTCTTGGGGCTGGTCTTCCCATTCCATCCATTGGTGCCTATCCACCTCATATTGACTGGATCATAGCTTGCCGAGGTATTTCATGACATAACCAGAAGGATCTGCATAGTCCTTCACTGATGTTTTAAAAATATATTAAGATAAAAAAATGTTTAAAAATGAGTAAGGTAAACTTCTTTGCTTGGGAGCCCCCATGAGCAGGGCTCCCAGCAACCGCAGGGTTCGCTGGTGCCTAAAACCGGCTATGTTTGAGGGGGCCCCATCATGAAGACCGACAGGTCGATTGCAGGGGTACTGTTTTGTCTTTCACTGTTTACTCTTTTTTGCACTGGATGTGATTGCAATTTTTTGCATTTGTAATAAATTTTACGATTTTGCATCAACTAACTGCATTTTGACTCCTTTTGGGAGGCCAAGATGGAGAGATATCAGGCTATATATTAAGTATAGACCATTCGATAGGATTTCACATCAATACTTGTGGAAATGCATGGAAGCATATGGAATTCCGCCAACTTCCATAGGATGGGTTCAAGCATGCAATGACTGTGCAATGGTGACACCTTATTGTAATGGGTGGTTGGGTCAGGATTTTAGGGTGACTCGGGGAGTGCGACAGGGGTGCCCTTTAAGCCCCTTGTTGTATGTTCTAACAATAGACCCTCTTCTACTTAGGATACACAGAGCCCAGTGTTTGACAGGGCTTTCTTTTTCGAGTTTAGACCCTGAAATTAGAACTCTTGCTTATGCAGATGACCTATAATTCTAGCTGATTTAGAATCATGACTCAAGCTGGGCATATATTACAAGAATTTTATGATACCACAGGTTGCACTATTAATTATGCCAAAAGCAGATGCATACCAATAGGTGATATGGTACGTAATATGGACTCGTCATAAATATTCTTATTAGTACAGAACCTTGTTCTATTTTAGGAATCCTTTTTGGGAATGAAGATTTAGTTGTACTTCATTGGCAGGCAGTTTTAGGTAAAGCTCAACAAAAAGTTAAAGGGGAACTGTCATCTACAGGATTTCTTAATGTCTGAAAGCCAATAGAAAGTTAATGTGAGTGAGCAATTGTGTTTGTCCATGAGTATTTGCAGTCCAGAGTAATTCGTATATAAATCGGCCTGTAATTAAGGGCTGGGGTACCTATCTGTTTTAGGCTCCTGACAGGAAATGATGTCACCAAGGGTCTTGGCTCTCCTTTCACTGTAGGTTAAACAGGAAATCATCTGTTTTATTAAGTGTGTGTTAAGGTGTTATTACAACACTTTCTACATTTATAATAATTGCTTTGTATGTGCCTCGGAGCTAGTGAATTATCATCTTTACATTTTAAACTGTCAGCAAATGTAATCCATCTTCAGGATTACTTTAACCTCTAGGCTGTACTGCCTGCTGATCATCAAAAACTACTCATCTCAAGACTGTCTCTGTTTTGCCAGCAGGTGTTGGAGCCCCATATCAGAATATCTAACTAAATTAAATAAACAAGTAATTATGTCCTATTTTTTCTTAAGTCAAATCTGGATAGAAAGAGAATAATCTTTTCAGAATCATAACACATACTCAGATTGTTTCTACTGTCTTTGTCCAGGAAAGGCACACTGAACTACAGCTTATTCCCAGGTGTGTTTTGGGAGCACAGGGAGGTTAAGTGACTTGCTCTGGTCACATAATATACAAGTAGAGCATGTTGGAATCAAAACCCATTCTGCTGAATCAACAAAACTTGTTCACAGCTCTCAAGGCTGTACTGCCAGCTAATAATTAAAAACTACACATTTCAAGGCTGGCCCCATGATGCCAGGCCAGTAGGTACGGAGCCACATTTGCATATTGAAGACCTGAGTTCACACTAACAATTGTAAGAGAAAATGCTATAAGAGAGGGGATGGAAAAAGACAAAAGTTGGTGCTGTGGCAGCCCCAGAAATCTGTACTGACATGAACACAGCCAGGGTTAGATATCCTGATATGGGGCCCTAATACCTGTTGGCAACACAGAGCCAGCCTTGAGATGTGTAGTTTTTGATGATCCACTGGCAGTATAGCCTAGCGGTTAAAGCAATCCTGAAGATGGATTATTTTTACTAACAGTTTGAAATGTAAAGGTGATAACTCACTAGTTCTAATGCACATACAAAGCAATTACTATAAATGTAGAAAGTATAATGACACCTTAAAACACTCTTAATAAAACAGATGATTTTCTGTTTAACCTACAGTGAAAGGAGAGCCAAGACCCTCGGTGACATCATTTCCTGTCAGGAGCCTGAAACAGATGGCTACCTCAGCCCCTAATCACAGGCTGATTTACATATGAATTACTCTGGACAGCAAATACTCACAGATAAATACAATCGCTCACTCAAATTAGCTTTCTATGGGCTATCAGACATTAAGAAATCCTGTAGATGTCAGTTCCCCTTTAAACTATGGAACAGATGGAGAATGGCAAAACAGAAAAGAGTGTATATGATTAAGACCTTTTTACTTTCACTCTTTTTACACCTTAGCATCATTTTCCCTCTTCCAAGACATTTGGAAACATCAGTATATAGCTGTTTTTTAGTTGCATATAGGATAGTAGATTGAACCCCCTAAAAAGGGGTGTTCCGTACCAAGATAAAATGCATGGGGGACTGAAAATGGTAAATCCAATACTTTTCTTTTTTCCATGTTCATGCATTTCAATATACAACTATTACTTCATGATAAAGACACATTATGGACACCATGGGTACGAGACAGAACAGATAATATTTTACAAGTCTGGCCTTTCGCTGCAGGGATTCTTAAACAACAGTCCTTGAATAATCTTCCCCTTAGTTTCCAGACATGTTTTAGTAAAGTTAAGTTATGGGTGATTACTAAACACCAGATATGCTCCTTTACTAGATGGAAACTATATAAACATATAATGGTTAAATACTTTGAAGAGGACACATATTTTGAGCTAAGAACATCATGTGACAAAGACAACATTGGGAAAATGCTTACATCACCTTGCATACCCCCACAGATGTGGGATGTGCTGTGGTTGATGGTACATGAAAAGTTAAATGTAAAGGGGAATCTGAAACATAAAGGAATGGAGGACAGGTGTTGCCCTAGATCTTCTTTTACTGCAACAGTAGAAACTATGGGACATTTATTTTTTGAGTGCCCATGTATAGTAAACTTTGGGGGAACTCTGCGAAGAAAATGGCCATCTTCACTATTTTATAACCTTACCCCAGAAATCTTATTTCTAGGCATTTTGCCAAACCAATGGACTGAGCATGATAAACAGACTATGTGGTTGTTTTTGGTTTGTTTCAAATACTTCATATGGAATGTCAGATATAGAATTTCTATTCAGCAAGCCTTTCTTTCAGAGGAACAATTACTTAGTATGATTGAATATGTCATCATGCTGACTCCATGGCACCGAGCGAAGGGATTCACTTGGCGACCCAGGTTCGCGCCCCAAGCCTGGGTACCAGGAGTGGAGACCGGCAATGGAGGGACTCCATAAGCATCCATTGGATGCCTTCCTCCCAGAGGGGTGGGTTCTGCCTGGGGACCTGCGGGTGGATTGGCGGTGTGCTTGGGGGATGTGCTTCCTCGACACACACCCTGCATGCCCCTGCCCCAGGAATCCCCTGTGCTTACACAAGGCCAGAAACTGCAGTACACGGGACACAGAAAAACAGGAAAAATGCCCCCAATTGACCAGATGATGAGCACCTTGGCCCCTGCCACCTGAAGCCCCGGAGCCAGCCCGGATCCAGCCCCACAGCACCTGAGATGCGATGTCAGCTGCTAAGGCCATTCCCTCCCGGAAGAGAGGGACCCTCCTGGCAGAGGGATACACTGGGCTACTCAAGGTAGACTGTAATGGGGGCTGGGGGAAGGTGGCAGGAGGTCGGAGGATGGTAGGTAGGGCACTGGCGCTCTGAAGGAGTGGCCAATTGGGGGGGAGGTGCAAAAAAAAAGGAAAAGAAAATTCCATCATAAAATTTAGGAACCAGGATAAACCTGTTGTTCCATTACAGGTGTATCAAGCATGGTGGGGGACCATCACATGGATTTAGTGGAGCCACAGTAAGGTTTCTACAGTAACAACATTCTGTTATGCCTTGACAAACAGAGGATGTCAGTAAGCCTAGCTTTCTTTGGTCCTTTTAATAAATGTAAGGATAATGCTAATTTAGATGAATTGGTATAAAGAATTATGGGGAAACTATTGGAAAGTGAAGTTTCCCTGTGCTATTGATTGTACAACATTGTTTTATATGAATGTTTGTTTTTTTCCTTCCAGATGGGGAACAAATAGGGAGATTTCTCCTTCCCCTTTAATAGTAAAGCTGCTTACGAATGGGGGGGGGGGGGCTTGTATAGAATTGTTGGCTTGCATACATGCTTTTTCTTTTCGGAGTCCTCTTGTTTGATGTTACAGCTTAGCAAGAGCAATTTTGCATTAATACTTAATTTACTTTAATATACTGTTTTCTGTTTTCAAGATGATACTAGTATACTTTATTATGAGTTTGCATGAAAAAGGGGGTACGACTGAAATACTTATTTTTGACTTCATTTATGTATGATTTTTTTATTTCATTATTTCTCTGCTGGAGTTGGGGGGGCGTTGTATGATGTAAATATAGTACATTATTTTTTTCAATTTTTCTTCTGTTTACTGTTATACATCCCAACCATGTTATATTTAATTTACCAGTAGAGGATTGTGTGAATCAATACCTATTTGCTTTGTGTACCTAATGTATTTTTTTTCATGATATCAAAATGTCTTGTGTTATAATTTTCTTTCAAGTCTGAATAAAAAATTCCCCTACCCATTTTAAGAAATGCCATGGGATCTTTCACATCCTCCTAAACACTCACCAGAGCAGGCAGAACCTCAGTTTAATGTCTCATTTGAAAGACAGCAGCTTCAGAGTGTGGCACTCAGCTCACACACTGTACTGTAGTGTCAGTACTGGGATTTAACCGAAGTACCTGGTGTGGGGATGGAACCCACAGCTTTCTCATCTTCTAGCCCCCAAGTAAGTGTGCAGCCTGCTGAGCCACTGACACTGTAGGTGTTTTTATACACAGGTTTTTAAAATGGAATGAGCATTACCTGTGGTGCCGTTGTATTCTGTTGCGCTCTTAGGATCCCTTTACACTCCGTGAGTTTTCTGGCAACTCCCGCCTCCATTTGTGTTTTGACACCCCCACAGAGCTTGCTGTTCTATAGCTGTTTCTGCACTGCTTCGGAATGGCTGTTTTACACAGCTGGACGAAATGGAACACAACAGGACGAATCGCAAATAGCTGAGAATGCGGTTCGGATGAACGTTCACCAAGGGAATGGAACAAATGCATTTTACACACAAGGGAAGTAACGGAATATTGTTTCTGTAATAGTCATTCTGTTACGGAAACATGTGTGTAAAAGCACCTTTTGTCTCTTGTATTCATTTTTTAAGAAATGGGACTGCATAAAACCAGTTATTAAGACTTGGGCTAATGAGCCTCCAAGGTATAAATCCAAAATGATTCTATCCTCAAGATCAGCAGTTCCATGCCCCCCCCACCTCGTTCTCCCCAACTAAGCTTGTCAATCCCACAGAAGTTACATTGGTGTGTGCCACCACTGTTTATATACCCAAGGAAATGTGCTGCTAGGGCATTTGTGGTGTCCTCCCTACTAGGAATGGGAGAACCTCAAAAGGTTCAGAGGTTCTAAAAGGTTCTGATAAGCAAAAAAAGGTTTGAATCCTTATCCGAACTTTATACAAACCTTTTATAACCTTTACTGTTTTATAGTAACTGTATGTTAAAAAATAATTTTAAACTGCTTTTAATCAACATATCCGTAGAAAAAACAATTAAACCACTGTCTAGTAGTAGAGAACACGCTCTAATCACTCTTCCGTTTCTGACATTTAAGAGAGTAATACTAACACTGTGTAAACGTTATGAACAGTAGTGATTTCTATTTCTCAACAGGTACAGGCACCAGTGTGACTGTGTCTTAGACTGTTAAGTAATGAAGAAGAAGCCAGGAACACAAAAACAGCACCAGGCCAGAGCAGAGGAGAGCCAGTCAGAGAGAGCCAGTCAGCCAGCTACTACTGCAAGACAACTACTACCCCTGCCTACTACAATCAGGGGGAAACCAGAAGTAATCTACCACTGCAATCAGCACTGAGATCAATATGGTTAAGGCACATTTACCAAAAATGACTGCTTAGAAAAGAATGAGAAAGTGACTACGATGACAAGAAAGTCCCAGACCAGATCTCTAGTTTGTAAATAAATAGTCTTCTCCTGAGTCTGATTTTTCAGAAGGGGATAGTGTGTTCAATTGTATTTTGTATACGTAATTTATCAGTTTTATTTCTCAGTCACAGGCACCGTGTGTGTTTTTTGTGTAGCAGCAAAGGCTCTCTCTCTCTCAGTATGGAATGCAATGTGAAGCAGTGTGAGAGAAGAGCACCAGGCAGTCCAAAAGTAACCAATTTGCCACTCTTACTGGTTACTACTACCACTACTACCAGAAGAAAAAAACAGAGCTAGCAGGATTTATCAATGTGGTTATTTATTATGCATATTTAGGTAAATGATCTCTTTAAAATGAGAAAGTGACTATGTGTGAGAACAGGGACTTGTCTGCCACAATTGCTGCCAGTACAATGATGTGAATCAGAGATGAAAGTGAACAGGAACACACAGAAACTCAGTTCCTGTACCTTTTTTGCAGCAGGAACCAAGTTCCTGAACTGAAATTCTTAACCTGCAACATAATGACAGGTTCTGGGCCTGTGACTTGAAATCAGGGTTTCCATAACAACATTTGACTTGTACAGCAATGCTATTTTCCTATAAATACTTCAATATCTGTAACTGAATCTACTAGTGTCTAAACAGATAAATGCGTCTTGACACAGCTATCCTTCAGATTGGTAATCTTCATTCTGCATTTCATATTTGCTAATGCCTGAGTTCCTGTACATTTTGTCTGCCACTTGCTCCGCTGGATGTGATGAACTGGCTTCAGCTTCCACCCACCCAGAAGATGATGGTGATGCGGTCCAAAATCAAGCAAGTCCCAGAATTCTATTTTTTTTTAAAACCGGTCTCTCGAGTGTGACTTTTTGTAGAAGGGATCACTATGTTTGTATGTCACCAATTATGTTTAGCATAGCAGCAGGTCTCAGTATGGAAAGCAACACAAAGTAGTGTGAAAGAAGAGCACCAAGCAGTCCAAAGTGACCACTTCACCACTGCTACTACCACTACTATCAGGGAGGAAAAAAAGGAGCTAGCAGCATGTATCAATACAGTTATAAAATAAATTATTTTTAGGTGCATTTAGGTAAATTTTCTCATCAGAATGAGAACGTGACTGTGTGTGAGATCAGGGACTTGTCTGCCTCAGTTGCTACCAGTACATGATGATGCGATGTACTAGCTGCACCTCCCACCCACCCCCAGGATGAAGTTGATGCAGTCCAAAGGCAGGCAAGTCCCAGATCTCTACTTTTAAGCAGTCCAGTCTCAAAATTGAAAGCTGTTGTGTCCCTCCACAGCTGCAGCACAAGTACTGCTGTCAGTGTCATCTTCTTCAAGATCAGCATCACATATGTAGCTGACGTTTGGCAAGTTAACCTTCAAGAACGTTAGTTTCTCCACATTGTCTGGTGTTAATCTTGTTCATTTATTATTCACAACATCTCCAGCAGAGTTAAATATTCAGAACAGACACTGGAGGGTGGACATCCAATATACTTACAAGCCAGGGTAGACAGCTTTGGCCAGCATGATTTTTTTCTCTTGCCAGTAAGCTAAAGGATAATTCTTACTACAAATGTTGACAGATATGCACCTACCATGCTTACTACTGAGCATGCATTTTCTCCTTGTAGAATTTCATTGTCCTGCAGCTGGCCCCAAATGTCATCCTCCTCATTGTCTGCTTCTGTACTAGTTTTTAGAGCAGTCTTTTGAATTTGAGGTGGTTGTCATTGTAGTACTGCTTGCCAGGCTTCCTAGTGAAACATCATCTACTGCATCAATCAAAAGTTGCCTGTAGTTCAGCTCCTCCATATCATCAGAAACCACATCAGGAGTGTGTCTGTTCCAGAAACATGGCTCTAGCAATGTTGCTGAGAGATACTCCTTGATCCGTGTCATGGCTGATAATTTCTCATCATTGCTAAGTCTGGTAAAACATGTTATTGATTAGAGCTTGGTTCATATCTGAGTTGCTCCTCATTTTCTCCAGCCTTTTCTTGAGAAGTAGAATGAGTGGAATAACTTGGCTAAGGGATGCCTTTTCTGCACTGACCTCTTTTGTAGCACTCATGAATGGTTTCAGAATGTGACACAACTGTTCCAGCAGAGTCCATTGTGTAGAATGAAGTACAGTGCTCTCCCCGATATCATTGTACATGATATACTCAATGATAGCTACCATCTGTTCAAAGATGCGTTCAATCATAAAGTAAGTTGAATTCCACCTTGTTGCTACATCTTGAACAAGCTGAGATGAGGAAGACCCTTGTCCTTCTGGATATCAGCAAGGATGTCATGGGCTTTTACTGAATGGTTGAAGTAGCCACACACTTTGTGCACTGTACCCACAGTGGTTGATACTTGCCAGTCATTATCCAGGAAGCTTCAAACGATTAAGTTAAGACAATGTGCAAAACAGCATTATATGTGCATTGTTGCCATCGTGAAGTATTTTTAAAATATTTTAACCATTGTCGGCAACAAAAAAAAAACAACTTTCAAGCCCTGTGGCAGTGTCAGTGGCTCAGCAGATTGTACACTTGCCTCTGAGGCCAGAAGGCTGTGGGTTCTATCTCCACACCAGGCACTTGGGTTAAATCCCACTACTGACACTATAGTGCAGCATGAGGAGGGTGCTGCACTCCTGAGGTGCCATCTTTCAGCTGAGAAGTTAAGCCGAGGTCCCATCTGCCTGTTCAGGTGGATGTTAAAGATCCCATGGCACTCTCTAAAACAGTAGGGGAAAGTTTATTGAACAAAAATAGAAATACATTCAAACAAATTAGTGCAAATCATTATATACAACCCTTTTTTGGGGCTTTAAATTAAAGAAAAACAATGCATAACAGAAATCAACATTAAGTTTTTTGTATAGAAACCAGATCTCAATTTTACATTACTTCATGTAACTGGAATATCTGAATCCGTTACCCAGGGAAGACCTTTCCATAATTCTAAAAGTTCAGTAATGGGTAACTTTTTATACTCTGATGCATATACTGTAAATAAATCTTGTTTCATTTTATTAGCAAGCTCTATATATGTACTATCTTTTTGCTAGTAATACATACAAACATCAGGTCATCCAGATGTTCCACTTTATAATAGTAAAAATCAAGTGCAGAGTGCTTATATTCCATTTCTTCCAAGTAGGAGACACTTCTCCATACATTAGAGTTACATATGAGATAGTAGCATACAAAGGTTCTTGCCATAGTTTTGCTGTGTATGTCCAAAACCCTGTTACTTATGAGCAGTCAAACACAAGTGCTCAATGGTTTCTTTATTTTATTTATTTCATTTTTGTTGACCGGGTAAGTGCACTAGACAAATCCTGCCTATTTTCAGGCACGACCCGGGGAGGGGGATACAGATGAATGCCAACTGACCTTGAACCAGATTAAGCTGTTGGTGGTATTTTTAGTGAATGAGGGAAATTTGGCCAGGACACCGGGGAAATTCACCCACTCTTTTCAATAAGTGCCATGGGATCTTTAACATCCACCTGAACTACCACCAATCCAGGCATATGGGACCTCGGTTTAACGTCTCATCCGAAATACACTGAAGTCTGCTGCAAATCCTGTCTTGAAGCTGTTTGTGTTTATGATTGCTTTTTGTATTTATTCTCTCATGGCAGGACAACCAGTGAATATCCCACATATGTGCTGGGATTCTGGGGGATTGTAACACAGTTCGGAGGGATGGCAAATAGGAACTAGGGCACTTCTCGAAAGCTTTGTGGAACATGACACAAGGTATCTAAAAGGGCCTTATACAACATTTTATGTGTCTGAACAGACATTAGCTGTTGGGGTGTAATGTGCCACTGCTTCAGTCTTAAAAAACTGTCTTTCAGGTAAGAAGGAGTTGCAGCAGAGGCTGCAATACACCGTAATGTATTCCCCTCCCACTGTCGAAACCAAACTTTACTATTTTCAAAAAAACAATGATCCCAACCTCTTTGTGTGTTGATAAGAATGGGTTTTAAATTTGACAAGAAGAAGATACTATTAAAACAAGCATTTGTCAATGCCGAATGTTTGCTTGCTGGCATTGGTATTGGTAGTGTAGGAGTTAGAGAGCTGCATAATAGGAATGGCAGTGAAGTATTGAACTGAAGCCAACTCCACCACCTCCCTACAGAGACTGACAGGCACTGGGGTGTGCCTTTGGGTCATCAGGCATAACGGCCATGCCATTTCACCACACCCTACCCTGCAAACACTGACAAGTGTCACAGCGTGCCTTGGAGTCTTTGGGCCTTATGCTCACCCCATTCCATAAGAAATACGGTGAGATGGGTGTAGTATAGGAGAATGAGGTGAACTTTTGGGCCAAATAGTCCAAGGTACACCTTGATGCCTGTCACTGGCTGCAGGGTGTGGGGGGTGGAATGGCAGGAATATTACAGATGACAATCCCAAGTCACACACCTGATGCCTGTCAGTCTCTGCAGGGTGGGGCATTATGGTCGGAAACCCTAACGTCCCAGGCGTTCGTTGGTATTTTCACTCCAAATTTTAAACATGTTTTTTTTGTGACCCCCACCTCATTAACAGTGGCAATATCAGTTTGTTAGCGGAAAGCTGATTTTGTACAGTGACTACGCCACTTGGCACCACTGGTGTGAAAACACATTTCAAACAGGAAGTGAAAAATGACATCTGTACTGTTCATGGGGAGGTGTAAAAAATGGCAATGTTGAAAATCTGCAGTGAAAATATAAAAAAACTGGTGACGTCACGAGCGTGCATAGAAACTGCGCAATGCACACCCGTAGTGTAATTAGTTTGGGGATTTTTTACAGCAGATTGTCAACACAGGCATTTTGGGACCTCCACTCATGAACAGTGTCACTGTGATTTTCTTAATCTGTCCCGAACAGTGATTTCCCACAGCGACCACACATTTCTGTGCCAGAAGTGCGAAAGCACATTTCGGCCAGGGTGTGAAAAATTACAGCTGTACTGTTCATAAGGAGATGTGGAAAAATGCCAGTGTTGAAAATCTGGACTGAAAATATTACAAATTCATGAACTTACGAGGGTGCATGGAAACTGCGCAATGCTCGCTCGTAACAGAGTCATTTTATTGACTTTTGTCACCAACTTTTTAACATAGCCATTTTAAGACCTCTGCTCATGAACAGTGTCACTGTGATTTTCTTATTCTGTCTCAAACGTTGATTTCGCACACCGACTGCCCCATTGTGCGCTACATGTGCGTAAACACATTTTGGGTGAGATGTGAAAAATGACAGCTGTACAGCTCATGAGGAGGAGTGGTAAAATGGCAATGTTGAAAATCTGGAGTGAAAATATTAAACATTCGCAAACTTACGTGCATGCGTAGGAACTACGCAATGCACGCCAGAATATTAGTCATTTTTGAATTTTTCACCAACCAACTTAGGTTTTGGAGCCACCCATGAACGCCACTGTCATTTTTATTACTGTCCTGAAAGGTGGTTCCGCCGCAGTGACCGCGAAATCACCTTGCAGGACCGAATAACAAAATGACAGTGACTGAGTTCATGAGGTGGGCCCTCAAAAACCTCATGGTGAAAATTTGATGAAAAAATTCCCCAAGTTAACCCTCCCATGGTTTTAATCTGTTCCCATAATGTTAATGGGCTTAACAATCCTATAAAAAGATATAGAGTAATCAGTTCCCTTAAAAAATTGAAACCGGCTTTTTTAATATTGCAGGAAACTCATTTGAATAAGAGAGAACACCAAAATTTTTCTAAATTCGGGTTTTCCACTATTGTAGCGTCTGCCTTTGGGAAAGGTAAGAGGAGAGGGGCTGCAGTCCTTGTACCTAAAAGTGTTTCATTCCGTTTAACGAACTCATACGCAGACCCGGAGGGCAGGCTAGCTGTTGCGGTGGGACAGTTGGAGGGTCAGGACATTACTCTTGCCTCCCTCTATGTCCCCCCCTGGCTCGGGGGGTGAAGTGAGAAAATCACTGCTCCGAAGTGTCATGGAGGTACATAGGGGAACGCTGGTGTTAGGAGGGGACTACAACCAGACTATGTCCCCGTTAGATACCACAAACATGAGAATTTTCAAAAAGAACCCAGCTCAAAGGGCAACTCAGGTTTTCTTCTCAGAGGCCCAATGGGTGGATGTGTGGAGACACCTACACCCTAATAAAAGGGAATATAGGCATTTTTCCTCCCCCCATGGGATATACACACGTATAGACTACATACATGTCCCCAGGGAGCATCTGTATAAAATACAAGACTGCGTACAATCCCCCTCGGTGCTTTCTGATCATTCCTGCATTACCCTGAAAATGTGCTGGGAGCAAAAGAGAACTAATACTTTGTGGAAATTTAATAATTTCCTTTTAAACAGGAAGGATTTCAGAGATATGATTCAGAGGAGAATCAAGCAGATTCTTTCTGAAAACAGTAGTCAGGGGATCTCGGTGAGTACCCTGTGGGATACTCTGAAAGCTGTTCTAAGGGGGGACATAATAAAGTTTGCGTCTCACCATAAAAGGCAGCAGCAGATGCACTTAGATAAGCTCCAGCATCAGTTCTGTGTGCTTCAAGCCTAACATGCTGCGGGAGATGTGGGAATTCTTCCCTTGCTGCATGCCACCAAGGAGCAAATTCAGGGGATCCTAGACATCCGTACAGAACAAGCCCTGCAATTTATAAGACAAAGATATTATGAAGAGGGCCCTAGAGCCACTTGTCTACTGGCACATAGACTCAGGCAACATAAGACTTGTTCCAATATAACCCAAATTAGAGACCCAACCACAAATAATATGGTCACACTTCCCAAACAGATAGAGCATGCGTTTCAAACCTTTTATAGTTCTCTCTCTCTACCGGTCTGAGAAGGCAGTGCACCCTCAGGGAACTGAGGCCTTTCTGCAAGGTCTTGACCTTCCAGTATTAACAGAAGAGCAAAAGCAGGCCCTATTAAAACCAATCTCCGCTGAGGAAGTGAACCATGCATTCAAGGCCTTAAAAACAGGTAAAAGCCCAGGCCCTGATGGTTACTCAAGTGATTTTTATAAAGCTTTTAGACAAGAATTAGCTCAGACTCTCCTGGAGACATGTAAGGGGATTCAGCAAGGGATGGCAACTCCAGATTCATGACGTTATGCCTACATAGCCAGTATTCCAAAACCTGGTAAGGACACTGTTTTCTGCTCCTCATATAGACCAATTTCGGTGCTTAATACAGATTATAAGATATTTGCATCCATTTTTGCAGATAGATTTAAAAAATTCTTACCCCAACTAATACATCTTGACCAAACAGGTTTTGTTCCCGGCCGCCAAACGCAGGACAATATTAAAAGAACCCTGCATCTGATACATAGAGTGGGGAGGAAGCAAACGCCTTTTCTGCTCCTTTCATTGGATGCAGAGAAGGCGTTCAACAGGGTCGAATGGTCCTTTCTGTGGGCAGTAATGGGGAAAATAGGTATACCCCAACAGGTTATAACATCGATAAAGCTAGTGTACTCTGACCCCAGAGCTTACATCAGAGTAAATGGCTCCTTCTCCCCTCCTATCTCACTGTCTCGTGGCACTCGGCAGGGATGCCCCTTATCGCCTCTCCTATTCGCTATATACTTGGAGCCCCTAGCTCAAGCACTGAGAATAGAAAAGGGCCTGAAGGGAGTAGAGGTGGATACAGAAACTCATAAACTTGCATTATATGCTGATGATTTATTGATATACATGGTAGATCCTGAGAACTCTCTCCCCTGTCTCTGGGAGTTATTGACCAGATTTGGAAATCTAGCTGGGTACAAAGTCAATCCCTCTAAGATAGAGGTAATGGCCTTAAACTATGCTCCTTCTATGCAGTTGAAAACTAAATTTCCCTTCCACTGGGACTTGAGGTGCATCAAATATTTAGGTGTGTAGATAGGAGGGTCACACACAGACCTCTTCTCCTTAAACTATGCCCCCTTCCTGGACAGATTGTCCGCTGACTTAGAGAGGTGGAGAGTGCTGCCCTTATCTCTGCACCGTAGAATTGAAGTTATCAGAATGGTAGTGCTGCCTCGCTTTCTATATCTAGCCCAAACTTTCCCCATCCTATTGCCAGAGACTTTTTACAGAACCCTGCAAAGGAAACTAAGTCCATTTATCTGGGCATACCAGAGACCAAGGATAAGGCCACCCATACTGCAGTTATCCAGGAGACAGGGAGGACTGTCATTACCGAATTTTAGATTGTACTATTTAGCTGCTCAGATCAGAATACCTCTTTACTGGCTGGATGAAAGCTATGTGGCTAGGTGGAAGTCAGTAGAGAGTCGGGAGGAGGAACTCAAAATTTTACACCAAATTTTGTTATCCTTCCCCCCAGATATAAAATCTAGCAGGGTGGATAATCCATACACCTACTCAACTTTAAAATACTGGCAAGGGGTGCTGGTCTTAGAGGGATTTCTGACTGGAGACCCGCATTATTTTCCTTGCCATATGCGAGCTCCTTCATCCCTGCTAAACTAGATGTTGGGGTTCCGACACTGGCAGAAGAAGGGCCTTCACTTGGTATATCATTTTATGCCTCAGGGAGTGATTCTATCTGTAACAGAATTAAATCAGAAGTATGGTATTCCTTATGCAGATAGGTTTAGATATTTTCAGGCAAGGGACTATCTTCGGAAATTCGGAGTAGTAAAATGGGGGGATTCCCCTCTTCCTGATCTCCTACAGATTTTTATTAAAGTCATAGATAGAAACCCAGTCCCTTCCCACCTAATCTCTATTCTTCATGGGGTCTTGGGCTCTTTAGAAGCTGATTCGACAGCAAGGATCAGATTAACCTGGCAGAAGGATTTAGGGACTGAGATATCCCCCATGCAGTGGGAAAAACATTTACAGGTAATGGGGAAAGATATTAATTCAGGGCACTGGAAGGAGTTTGTGTGGAAACTGTCTGTAAGATACTTTCAAGCTCCAGCTATAAGCCAGAAGTATAACCCCATTATGGGGGCTTGTTGGAGGCAGTGTGGACACACTCCAGCTACGCTGGGACATATATTTTGGACATGTAAGGCCCTGCATAATTTTTTTGTTAAATTCCAGGAGGCCTTGCAACGAATAATCTCCCCAGATATAATAGTGGACCCCCTCTTTTTTCTTTTCGGAGAATACCCAAGACATGCAGAGATACCCCGATGAGGGAATTTTTGAATTTGGCTACCCTTGCAGCTAAGAAAGCCATAACCAAAAATTGGCTCTCCCCACTGCCTCCAACGATGGACCAGTGGTCCCTAATAATGATTCAGGTGTATAAAATGGAGAGAATAACAGCAATTCTTAATAAATCACAAGCTAAGTTTGAGAATAGATGGAGAAGATGGGTGATGTATATTACACCTCAGCGTTTAGACTTTGTTCCCTGAATCTCCAACTTTATTAACTTAGGATCTCACTCACAGTGCTACCGAATGAAATCAAGAAATATGTACTATTGCAAGTGCTCTTTTTATTTTTACTTATTATTTTCTAAATGTTCTCATGGAACTCTTATTTTTAATTTTTGTATACTATGTAAAATAATAAAGATTGAAAGTTCCAAAAAAAAAAAAAGAAAAAAATCACCAAAATGGACGAGATATGCACCAAAGTTGAAAAAAAAACATTTATGCCATTATACAGCTTACCGGCATTTCTTCAGTTCGTGGTTGGTTTTGAAGAGTGCAGACATGTTCCTGGTCCACCGAAGATCGTCGCAACGGACTCTGGAGGTAAGTATGGGGGTGTGGGGAAGTGGGTGCATAGAGGATGGGCATGGGTTGGGGGGCAAGACAGGCAAGCAGGGATTTTTTTTTATTTACAGACTTTTTTCCCCTTGTGCAGGAAGATGAAGGAGGACTTTGCTACGCTGGGGTGGGCTCCCGGCGTGGCAGCTGAAACGTTATTTTTGGGGGCGGCAGTGGAGCCGATGGGGGATTGGGCACCCCCCATCGGCCATACCGACTTTTGCCACGCTCGGTTGGGCTCCCAGCATGACAACTGGAAGTGGTGTTTTTTTTGTGGGGAGCAGTGGAGCCAATGGGGGATTGAGCACCCCTGTCGCTATACGGACATTTGCCATGCTGGGGTGGGCTCCCAGCGTGGCACCTGGAAGTGTGTTTGGGGGGCAGCGGAGCCGACGAGGGATTGGGCACCCCCGCTGGCCATATGATGTGGGAGGGAGCACATGAGCACGCTGTGGTGGGCCCCTAGCATGCACCTATGTGTTCATGGGGGTGGGGGAAGAACTGTCTATGACAGACAGTTCAGATGCAGTGCCGACGTAGGCAATTTGCATACTGCCAATGGCAGTATGCAAATTGTCTGCAGTGCTTTCCTTCAAACTATACGCCACTGCATCTGAACGGCTGTCATCGACAGCTCAGACATTCATTGGCGCGGTGCAGCTGCACCTGCAAAAGGGAGCAGGGCATTGGAAGTGGGGGAGGCACACTTACTTAAAAACTTGTAAGGTGGCACTATGTTTCTTACACATGCGTGCAAGAAAACAGAAAAATGATGGGGTTTATCATGCCTAGACCCCCATTTTTGATTGGCAGGTATGTTATATTCCTTTTAATGCCCCAGTCTGCTTGAAAAAAAAGGCTCAACACTGTTTCCAAATGTTTGAGTATCGGAAATACATAGCTCAGGTACAGGAAAAACGGAACTAAAAAGGTTTTAATTAAGAATATCCTTTTCTTTTTCCCTATTGTCCCCCTGTTCCATTTGACTATCTTTATTTTTCCAGTTTCTAGTTTCTCCTCCCAGTTTAAACTTCCAGTATCACTGGGACCAAACTTTATGCCTAGGATACAAATTGGGTCCTCTGTGAGCTGGATAGGCCCTATGCTACTTCTTAGTGTGTTAGGGTTTCCTAAAGTGAACTCTATGCATTTCTCCAGATTTAGAGCTGCACCTGATAGGTAGCCAAATGTGTTGCATTATTCCATTGCCTCCTCAACTGATGATTGGTCTGCTACCATAAGACATAAGTCATCTGCATAAGCTATCACTTTTGGGGATGTTAAACCAGAGGAGATACATATTGATCTAATGGTCTGTGCCTCATTTAATTTCTGCAGTAACGGATCTAAAAAGAAAACATATAGCAGAGGGCTCATGGGACACCCCTGTCTTACTCCTCTCTCAATTGGTATCAAAGGCCCCAAGCAGCCATTAACTACAGGGACTAATGTAGCTGTCCTGTAAAGTGATTTAAGCCACCTTATCATTTTTAGGGCTCCCCATAGTGTCGTAGTATCGCCCATAGAAACTTGTGACTAATGGAGTCAAAAGCCTTTTTTTGATCGAGAGAAATGATGTGCCCTGGAACTTCCCTGGAAGAGCACTGTGTTATAATTTCTCGAATCAAAATGAGCTGGTCCTGGATTCTCCTATTTGGGACTGAACAAGTTTGGTGAGATGTAATAACTATTTCTGCTATTGAAAGTAGTTGTTTATTTAATATATATTTTTTTAATTTCTTGTTATCCCTCCTGATCACCCTAATCATTCCACTCCTTCAGAGTTGATCATGCCACCCATCCCCCGACACCGAGTCTGCCCCTAGAGTGTCCCTGGTGACTCCTACCTTCCTCTCACCTCCGTGGAGCACCTTGCACAGTAGGGTCTGCCCATGATTTCCTGGACTGGGTGGCTGGAGCGGCCGGCATCTAGGACCGCCGAGGGTGGTTTCCACTTTTCTGTGGTTCCCTTCCATCCCCCTGAGGACGCCGGCTCAGGCAGGTACATGCTTACGCATGCCTGCCAAGTGCCTAACAGCATCCTCCCCTCCACAACTCCCTCCATATAGAAGCCGCCAATGCCCCAAGAGTCAGTGCTTCCACCGGCCCTCATGGATGTCGGGTGTGTTAAGCACCCCTGGTAACCCACCCTGAAGGAGGAGAGCATTCATTGGGATGCTCAATCCTCCTTTCCCCAGCTGACGCCCAGCAACCCGAGCCCATGCCCAAACCTGGGGGTCGCCGGCATGATGCGAGGTGTGGCATCCAGCTCCTCAGCCCTCGGCGCCACTGGACCGGCCTGTTTAGTTAATATTTTAGTTAGTAGTTTACAGTCAGTATTCAGCATGCATATTGGCCTCCAGTTATTTAAGTTTGTTTTGTCGCCCTTTTTGTGTAGGAATATTAATGTCCTTTTATTAAATTGTAGTGGGATATTCCCAGACTCTAACATTTCATTATAAACTGTGACTAGTTCTGGCCTTAAGTGCTCACCCAGTATCTTATGCAATTCATTGGGTAGGCCATCAGGTCCAGGTGTATTATGGTTTCTTAGTTGATGCATACAGTCTGTCAATTCTTCCTGAGAAATAGGTTGTGTGACTTTAGTCAGTATTGGGGGGGGGGGTGCTGGTAAGAAAATATCTTTAAGATAATTTGAAATACTACTAACATTTGATTCAATCAAAGAACAGAGGGAGGTAGCATAGTCCACAATTATTCGCATTATTCCTTCACTGGAAGTGTGCTGTACACCAGCAGAGTCCTTTAGGCTATGTATATTTTTTTTCTCTATACTATTAGAGTTATGTTCAAAGGGGCAAAGCTCTTGCGCAGTGCCTTGTGTACCAAACTGTTGCTGGCGATATAGCTGCTGTGCTTTTTGCCTAAGAAGGGATAATATTTATTTTTGTACTTTGTTTACTCAAATTTTGCCCTGTGGATTCCGAAATTGTAAGAAGGGTTTGTAAGTGTGCCCTTTGTTTGAGATACTGTAAATATGCAGTATTACTTTTGGTTTTACTATAATACTTTAAAAAATTCCTTAAATCCAGCTTGGTGTCTTCCCACCATACTGTGGGAGAGTCATAACAAATCAGAACTGATTTCCAAGCCAATAAAAACTGAATTAGCTGATTTTTAAAAGCTAGCTCAGAAAGAAGGGTAGTATTAAACTTCCATAGACCTGGGCCTTTAGCATGAGATGGATTTGTGCCCAAGGAAATAGAGGCCACCCTAGGATCCAAAAAAGGTGCAAGAAGTACTTTTGCAGAAAAAAAATAGGTGAAGCTTGTGATGTAAATATAAAATCAATCCTAGTGGTTAATGCACCTTTCTGAAAGGTAGGGGTATGCTGCTTTGTTATTTCTAAGTAAGCATCCCGCAGCCAAGCAGTATGAAGCAGCGCTCCTAATGCTTTGGAGTCACAGTATATTTTTTTTGTTTTGGCCTGACGACTTTTATCCTGCAGACTGAGCCCACAGTTAAAGTCACCTGCAAAGATGGTGTATTGTGAAGTGTGTGAATATGGTTGTATGTGTGATAACATTTTTATTCTATGTGATTCGGTTTGTGGAGCATATTGATTAATAAGTCGAAAAGGTGTGCTCTGTACTACCACATCTAATATAAGGACTCTACCGGGGACCAAGTCAAAAAAGTTTTAATAGTTTAAAAGCAGGGTTCTTTATTAATATCCCACACCTGAGCAGACTTCTTGGCCTATGGTCCAGAAAGAGGGGCCTGCTAACCATTCTCTCTGGGCCTACCTGATTTCATGGGTAGTATGAAATCAAGTATCTTGCACAAATATTATGTCTTGTGACAAGGAAGAAAAAATCACTTGTCTTTCATCTTTCCTCTTCATACTGTTTACATTAATAGTACTACAGTATAATGCAGCCTGCAGCATAAGAAAAGAGAGGGTGAGCTTCCTCCAAAATGACATTCTCCCTATTTTTGCCTTCCACTCCCCGCTGGTCCTTTCCCTTTATATCTTGCTTTCCGTTTTTGTGCTCCTCTCCCTTTTGTCCCTATCTCTGTATCTGTCGTACCTTCCGGATGGCAGGAAGAAAGGGAAGATGTATCTGATTCTTCCCCTGATTCTGCTAAGGTATCTTGTAGAAGCTCATATTGGTTGGATAAAGAAATAGGGGAAGTCTTTGTAGTTTGGGGGGGCAGCTTTCAATTTTGCCCTAGCTGACCGCCTACAGGGTACTGGCTCTTTTGGAGGGGGCATTTTGGACACAGTTGGACCTGGAGGTTCTGGAGATTCTGCATGGGAACATGATGCCATAGTAATATCTGTGGTTTTGGGAGCAGCTAAAGGGGGCCCAGGACATCAGGGGAAGGCTCTCGATTCAGAGGCCCACTAAAAGTGGGGAGATACGGGGGGGCTCAGGTCCTGTCCTATTTCTGATTCTGGCCTTTTGAGCTTGTGAAATAATGAACTGTTGATCTACACCTGCATCATGATGTTCCTGGTTGTGTGCCACCCTGGTACAGTTCTGAAAGGTATGGCCTACTTTGTCACACACATGGAGACAGTATGCACTCTGATGCCCCATTTCACCACACAGGTTACATTTTATTTTATCACAGGCACTGCTCAGATGTGAGGGATCTCCACATCTGTAGCAGGCCTTTGGCTGGCCAGGATAGAAAAGTACACCTCTATCTCTTCTGATAAAGAAAGAATTGGGTAAATGTGTAAACCCAGTATCTGCAGATTTCAATAAGGCCTTAACCTTCCATCCCCCTGTCCATATGTTTTCGGTGTCTAGAATAGCCGCAGGGTCCCCCAATACTGTGCAGCATAATTTCAACCAGTACAAAACATCAGAAATATCTACCCCCTCATTTCTAAACAGAGTGATAACAGTTTTATACGCAGGCTTTGTTAATGGTATGGCTAAAAAAGGAGTCCACAATGCATTTTTTTTAAAGCATGATACTTGGCCCAAAAATGTTTCAAGCCTTTAGTAGTTTTGAAGCTAATGTCAAAATTAGTCTCTCCGGAAATATGTATTAAGGCATAAATCTCATGTGAAAAACATTTCATGGAGTCCTTCAGCAGATTGATGCCACAAACAATCGATCTGGGGGTTTAAGCATGCCTCCTACATATAATAACCTCACTGCTTTATGTCTCTGTGCCAGTAATACTGGTAAACGAAATAATGAAGAAAATGTTTTTTTCTGTCCTGTAGGCCTGATATTTAGCGGAGCTGCAGCCTGTAGTGGTGCCTCTGTATTCCCTATACTCTGTGCATTTTGAACATTCGCCTGAAATTACAAAACCGGGTGCTGTGTTAAAGCCAAGTCTGCAGGTAGGGCTAGAGGATCTGCCGACATAAGCTCTGCAGTCATGGCAGCGGTAGTGGTGTTACTGTTAGTTCTTGCTAGTTTAGGAAAGCCATTTATGTCAGGCATCTGAATCAGGGAAGAGCCTGATGTTCAGAGGTCAAAACCTGTTTTTTCTCTCCTACCCTGCACCTCGTAGTGCCTTTTCAACTGACCTTGCTTGGTCACATTCATTTTCCTCTATTACAGTCTCCCCAGCTTTTTGTTGTAAATCAAGGTTTGCACCCTGAGCATGAGTACTCACTGTGAGTTGTTCTGTAAGCTATGCTGTCATCCCCTCGTTTCATCCTCTGGCAGACGGCGTATCCAACAGCTGTTTCTCTTTGTCTATTTCAGTCGTGCTGTCTTTTTGCAACCGCTGAATCTTCTGCTGCAGGGGCATTTTCCGATATCGAAAATGCCGCTCTTCTGCCTCCAGTTCTTTTTGCAGTTCTAAAGCTTCTGGAGTGAGGGCTACTGAAGGAGGTTTGTTTTCTAGTACAGAGCTCTCACTATCGAGTTGCTCTATAGTATTTGCAGGTCTTTCAATGTCATTTGTACTGTCTTGACTATAAAAAGTAATTTCTTGAGCATTGCTTACTTCCATCGTCTGACTTCCAGATTCCATTTTTTCACCATGCAAAATTGGAGGCAACCCGACATTCTCACTAAGCTCTTCCACCTCCATCCTCCCTCCCTCCTGGACTGCTGTCAGCCATCTTGGATGTCAAGTCCTCACCGCTGCCACATCAGCACTTCCTCCTCTTCTGCTGTCCGGCTCCAAACTGAGCTCCTCCACTCTGCAGGAAGTCAAGCCCCCTGCTAGCAGAGTTGGGGAATTTCCCTGGTGTCCTGGCCAAATTTCCCCCATTCACGAAAAATACCAACAGCTTAATCTTGTTCAATGTCAGTTGGCATCCATCTGTATCCTACTCCCCTGGGACAAGGCTGAAAATAGGCAGAATTGTCTAGTCCTCCTTTCCCAGTCATCAAAAACTAAATTTCAATAAGTGACCCAAGCAGTAAGTGGCCTTTCCAGTTCTTGCTGAATGTGCTGTGTTGTGCTGTGTATGTCTTGAAAGTGACATACATGGAGAACTGCCATTTTCTGAAACGTGACAGTTTTTTTGAGCTCTGAGAGATAGTAGTGGTAGTTATAGTGCTGATTGAAGTGGTAGCAGACAGACTAGTATGTGAGGATGATGATGAGTTGCCCAGAAAAGTGACCCAGTGTGTAGTAAGAGAAAGATAGGCAAAGGTTGTCTGCTGGTCCTCATATCAATAGTGACGTGAACTACCTTGTCCTCAGTCTCTCAGAGAGCATGCCTTACTTGAACTATTAAGCTGTCATACATCCTGGGCACAGTGGTTACTGAGAAGTATTTTCTACTAAGGGCATAGCTACCGACATGCCAGACACGCCACGGCGGCTAAAGATCAGTGGGACTGTAGCGGGAACCCACTGGCATGTAGATTTTTTTGTTTGTTTGTTTTGGGTTTTTTTCTTGGGTTTACCCAGCCACTGTCAAGCTTTTTCATTTTTTTAAAGGTGGAGGGGTGGGGTCTAAACATATGACGTGCCCCAGCGGACCTGATTGAGACATGTTTTGCCATCTCAATCAGGTCCGCTTTCTAAACAATGAAGGCGTGACTAGTAAGGGGAGGGTCACGCAGGCTCTTTAAATGCCCACGGCATTAGGCGAGTTTTTTCATTTCAAGTTCCTCGCTCTCTGGAGTGGATTGGAGAACTGGGAAGTTAGTGGTTGAGACGACGTGGAGGAGCAAGCAAGTGCTTTCTGTTTGCGGCTACTTGGTGGCAGAGCTGGAGGCGAGGAGGGACAGAGCCAATTTGGAGCCAGGCATCAGTCTGATTCAGCAGCGGCGGTGCAGCACTGAGTAGCAGAACTTTGACACTACTCCCTCAGACAGTTGGTCAGTGTGAGATGCCGAGAGCGAGGCGGGTCACGCGAGACTTCACTTCAGCGTACTACTAGCACACACAGCTGGCTGCCTGGGGACAGGTTGAGTGTTCAGGTTGGTCCATCCACGGTCAGGACAGGTCCAAGTCCAACTCCAGCGCTGATCCCAGGCTACTGTGGCTGGGAGAGTGAAAGAACTGTAAAATCACTATCACACTAGTCTGTGTGCCAGCCTGTGGACTACTGGAGCCTGAGAGGATGCCTGGAGCATGCCTGGACTCGGACTGGAGTGGGACCAGAGGGACGGTCCTGGCTTGTGGAAGGCAGCACAGCTGACTGAGCCCCTGCTGTATTCAACACCGCTGACCCGATGGGAAGTCAGTGTACTTACTAGTCGCGACTCGCGGCGGGTAGGAACGAGGAATCGGAGCCGCTGCCCGCTGACGCTGAGGGAGACAGAGTGACTGACTGTCTCTGCTAGTTGAGTCAGAGGAGTCGACAAGGAGGGAGCTTTTGCATGCTAGCAGATTGAAGACTTCACCAGAGCAAGCAGCAGCAGCCAGCAAGGTGTCTGGTGAGTAAAAAAAAACAAAGTAAAGGAGTGGTGGGATGGGGCTTGGGAGCATTGCTGGCACTATTGCATGGCTGGCTGGGTAGTTGTGTGGAATTTTTGGAAAGAAGTGGTAGGGGGATGGTAGCTGCCTGAAAGTCAGAAATGGGTTTATATGGATGGATGATGGTTTTCATTTGGCTAAGATGGAAACCTGCTGAATTGAACTCTAGAATGTCTGGCGGTAGCATCCTTCCCCAGTAATGGCGCTGTGCCAGGCACATTCAAAATTCTTTGTCTCTCTGCTAAGTGAAGTGACATAGCAGATGGCTTCATCACTCCAAAAACAGGAAGAGACTTTTTTTTTTTTGCCTTCTTTACAGTTCTATATTCAAACTAACTGACAAGTAACTTCCATCCAGCTAGTCTTTTCTCTCTTTTGTATCAAGGTCCGGTTAACAACTGCTGCATGATATGGTTCTTTTTAAGACCCTGTCCCTAGATCTGTGAGAATCCAAGTTGGGTGTACTCCGGGTTTGCCAGTACTTCTACCCCTTCCCACAAATTAGACACCACTCTCTGTGCTGACCATGTGCTTGTTGACTGCCGGAGTGCTATCCAATGCCAGATGATCAGTGGATTGTACCCCCATACCCAGCGACTGAGTGCTTCACCTCTGTGACATAGCTCTGCCAGGCTGAGGTGGACATTCTAAACTTAGGACACAAATATGGGCCCTCTGTACTGTCTGCCAGTCTATTCTGTTTTTATTTACTGTTTTTGCCCTCCCCTTGTCTCAGGAGCCTCACTCAATCTGGTTCAATTTCAGTTGCTTACCATCTGTATCCCCCTTACCCCCGGTCGGCCCTGAAAAAGGGATTTCTAGGCCCAGTGGGCTTACCGTGTCAACAAAATTCAACAACAACAACTCTGTCAACCTGCAGATGCCTGCAATACCTGTCACCCCAACACAGAAACATAGACAATGTGCACTTATGAAATAGGAATCCTGTGCCCTGATTTGTACAATACAATCAGATGACCACACAGGTCATTTAAAGTGTTCATTTTATTTTTTTTCTATATAGGCTTTTCTCCACGGGTGGTGTGGGTGGGCTCTCGGCTCTGTCCCTGGTTCCCCTCACCCACCACCTTCTGTACCATGCCATCATGCCCGAGATCCCCCACAGATTGCCCACCGTGGTGGGGCTGGGTAGGGGAGGGCTGCATTCCCTCCAGCTGGTGACACACATCCAGACTGGGCAGGGTGGTCGACAGCATGGGGCAGATGTAGGTGGGCATGCCTTATTGCCTTCATGTAGCCCATGCCAACCCTGTGTGTTTTTCTGGGTTCCACTGCCATGACGGCACATCAGGTGTGGGGGTGTGTGTGTGTGTGCGCACGTGCACACCCTTGTGGGATCGTGACCCCTCCCTTCAAGTTGCTCGTGCCTGCACCAGGAGCAGGCCTCCATCCAGTGGTGGTCAAGAGCTGAGACAGCTAGCCACCCCTCTTCAGGAGAGCAGCCCCTGGACACTATCTGCCTCACACTGGCAACCTATGTTCATTCCCAAACACAGGTCACTGGCATGCAGGAGGTAAGGCAGTCGATGACTCAGCCTTCCACGTCACTGGGCTGGCTTTATTTTTTGGTTTGTATATTGGCATTTTACCTATTTTATAAGGGAAATAACACTCCAGAAATGTGCATTACATTGGATTTACTTCCTCTGTGTGTGGAGGCACTCAGCTGCACCTCATACCTCTCCTACACCCGAGGGCATGTGGAAATACAGCTGAATGCATACTGTTGTGTATTTCTTAAGCTTGCATATAATGCATGCATATGCACACAGCTGTGCACTTGTATGGTTTATATACACCTGAACGTTAGTGATAATGTGCTAGCTATACTGTATATATGGTGTGTGTAGTTGCACTTTGTCAGTTAGTGTGGTGCAAATACTTAATATTAAGTCAAGTGCTGGTTTAAAAAATTAAAGAAAATGAAACAAAAGTGGTGTTGGTTCCTGGGCCCTGAAGAACAGGAAAAATAGTTTCTAGCACTATTGATTTTTTTTGTAACAGCAGCTGATATTTCAATCTGTGCGAAGTGTGTCTGCAAGTCCCTGTGTTCTGTCAGGAGAAATATTAGTGTCTTAAAAGATTAATAATACCGTTGGTCCTCTGGAGGCCTGTCTTAATTTGCCAGCCGCCTGTTCCCTTACTTACATGTATTGTAATTTATCTAGTCTGATTTGAATACCAAATGGCAATGGGGGGGTGATATTGGGGAAATGGGCATTGTTTTATTAATCAGGCTCTTTCAAGTTTTAATTTAAAGTGAGAGGGAGAGAGAAGCACAGAATAAATACCATCAACACAGCAGTCCTGATATTTGTGGTAGCCAGCCAGAGGTATGTACAACAAGTCCAGTGCAACGTGTGCATGGCTATTCATCCAGAAAGTAAGCTGTTTAAGCTCTGGCTTTCATGTTCAACAGGAGATCATTAACCTGCTGAAGCCATCCCTGGCAGAGGCCTAGATTGTCTCTTGCTAGAGTATTACCTGGAAAGGGCATTGGATGGCAAAGGCAAGTTTCAAGACAATGTGAAATTACACATACCCTAATAATACAAGGCATTGTAGGACGTATATGCAAATCACCGAGCGTTTAGACTGGCTCCACTTTAAGCAGGAGTGTATGGTGTCAAATGGTCTGTCACACTCTGTAAAGGCTGAAAGCAAAACACACAGACACGTGTTTCCTCCTACACAGGACTCTTCAGTGTGTGTTGTTGCCTTTGCAGAGTTTGTGAGAAGCAGTTTGGCACCATACTCTCTTGTTCAAAGGGGAAGCAGTCTAAACTCTTTCATGGTGATTTACATATGCATCCCACAATTCTTTACATTATGTGGGTATGTGTAATTTTGCATTTCCTTATTACATTATGCATCCTCAAGCTCCTATGCCCCCTTTCCCTGCTAGCAGACCAGAAGGCAGAGGAAGGCATTTTGGACTGCAATAGCAGAAACATGATATACTGTGGAAGGCTTGAAGCAGGGAAAACATAATCCTCTTCTTGCTGGCATGTAGGTGAGCTTTTATAATATTGCAGTATTTCTGCCAGTTGACACCTGGGCTTTTCACTCCTTGGATACCGGATTTCAGTTGGTCTCCCTAAGTCATTAGTAGTGATTTTTAGAGCAGTAAGCTACTGTCAGTTGTGAGGATGGGCGAGTCTCTTCACATACTCCGGGTGGAAGAGTTGTAGTTTATAGGTTGACATCAGAAGGCTGTAATTTTTCCATTCCTTCTGCCAGGCTTTGTGCTTCAATATGCAAAAATACAAAAACAGTAAGCCAAGATTACAAAGTGGCAGCTTCTTTACCAGAGGCTGCAGTGTAAGACTTGTGCTTACTTTTATACTCTACTCAGGCTGTCTGGTTGTGGGAGCGGAAGACTGATAGGAAAGGGGCAGGAGCAGGGGCTTACTGTGAATGTGATCTATCTGATTAGAGAACCAGATGTGGAACCAGGATATTCGGATTCAAATGAATCCCACTATGGACACATTCTGACTGTGATCCTACCTGGGCAGAAGCAGGAGAACATGAAGTTAAATGTTGTATTACAGCTGTACTAGTCTGAGTACACAAGTTGAAGGAAAAAATCTGGTACTATGAAATGAATGCCTTTTGGGTGCACCAAGCAGGGGCTTACTGTGATCTGTTGATTAGAGCACCAGATTTGGAACCTGGAGATCAAAGGTTCAAATCCCATTATGGACACTTACTGTGATCCTGGGTAGAACTGAAGCAGGAGCCCGTTGGAAGTGGGATGTTGTATTAAAGCTGGGCTAGTATGAGTAAATAAGTTGGAAATAAAATATCTGGTGGTTTACTATGAATGCCTTTTGGGTGCATCAATCCTGGCTGTCTCTCCCCAGCCACTGGCTATAGATAAATGTCCTTCAATATGCCCCTTGGAGACTGTGTTACTTAGTTTGCTTAAAATTCTAGGTTTAGCTAAAATCTTCACTTTCCTGCCAGCCCAACAGCAGTGGCAGTATTTCCTATTTACAGTTCTGTTTTGTCATCTAGCTGTTTGGCATCCTGGTGGTTTGCCACATGCTGCTTCTGGTGATCTCCAAGTCCCATCTCTCCCCCCCCCCACCAACACCACCAGTTGAAGCAGACTGGGATACACATGGGACAGGGTTCTGAAAGGTTGTTGGCATTTGGTATTTTTTAATTTACACCCCTTACTCCATGCAGCCTTCTAGGGTGGGGGTACAAAGTCAAACACGTGTATCTCTGCTCAGCCTCCATCAGGTACTGGGGGGGGTAATATTTAGTGTTACTGTGGCAGTGGCGGGGGTACTTGCCAAGTCCAACATGTTCTCTGACTTACTGCTGGCAAATGGCTCATCTTTTCCAAGTCAGAGACTTTTGTATTAAAGATAATGATACTAACTACACATTGACTTGTGGCAGCCTAAACTTGCAGTTGTCTGCACCAGGATAATGCTTTACTGTAACTATTAAAATGATCACTTGATTACAGTGCCTATGATTAGAGTTGCTGCTGCTGTTAATGCTGACCATGAAATGCAGGTGATATATTTGCTAATGTATTACTTTCTATTATGAAATAAGTGCTTGGTTTAATAGTTACACTAAGGCATTATCCAGGTGCTGACTGCTGCAAAGTTAGGCAGCCAAAATGTGCAGTTAATTATCTTTAAATACTACATTGGAACTCAGTTGAGACTTTGGGAGGGTTAACTCATTGAGTGTCACTGTCTGTTTGTTTGGCAGTAGTGGTGGTCAGGGGAAACAGTGATTGAAACTGTAATTTATAACTTCTACATGGTATGGTAAAAGCAAACTTTGTTCTTGGGTCCACGAGCTGACCAGAGGGGGGAGGTGTGGTGGTCATGCTTTGGCATACATACACTGTCGGCAGATAAGTGCCTATGGCCCACCCGGTCGGTCCATGATTTGAGCTTGTAAGTTGCCATTGGGTTTTGAATTTGAGTACTGTGCTGGACAGCCCAGGTTCCAGACAAATTGTCTCAGTGCAACTGGTTGGCGCAATTGTACCAGTATCCCTGGTGGCCTGGGTTCAAGTCCCGACTGAGGCACTTTTGATCTTCTGTTTGTATGTTACATAAATATGCACACAGCAACACTGGCACAGCGGTTGGATTTCCGCTTGCGATGCCGGCAACCCGGGTTAGGAATGGACCAGCGAGTCGGAGGAGCCGGCCGGGGAGGATGGAGCATCCATGGGCGGCTGTCCTTCTTAGGGGAGGTTGGAAGTGCCTGGCACACTAAGGACACCTGGTGGAGGCCGGGAAAAACTCGTGCCACCGGCGCTCATCTCATGGGAGGTGGGGTGGACGCTGGCATCATTGCACGTCCCCACCTCCAAGAATACAGAAAAAAGGAGTAGGCGGGCAGAGGCCACTGTCTAAGTGAAGCCCTCCTCGGGGCTTCAATTAGCCGTCATCGCCGCATCCCCCGATCAGTCACTAGTTCCGCGGTGCGGAGTGGGGACCATTGCTACGGCCCCACCCTCCAGGGGGTAAGCCGGGGGTAACTGGGGGATTAAGCGGCAATAGATGATGGTGGTAGTCCCGGAGGCTGTGACCAGGGCTGAAGATTGACAGTGGCTCTGCCAAGGAAAAAAGAGAATTAAAAAAAAAAAAATATGCACACAGCGCTCCTGTGTGATTGTCACAAGTAAATATTTGTATTGCTATTGGGTTGTGCATTTGAGGGCTGTGCTGGACAGCCCAGGTTCCCCAGACCAGGGGTGGTTCGGGCCTTCAGGGGAACTGTTGTATTATATTTATGACTTGACAGGGTCAGACTTGGCTACAGAGGGTCCACCTGGAAAGAGCAGACCCTCCAACATTTGACAGATGAAAATAAGTACATGTCTGTTGCTGTGAGTGGGGGGGGTAGGGGGGCATTGCACTGAATATGGGGGGGCAGCCTCACTATTTGCTAGGGTCCCAGGAACGGGAAAGAAATTTTTTATTTATTTTATTTTTACACCCACTCAGATGTGGGACATAATTCATTGCCTCTAAATATGCAGATCAAAGAAGAATGTTGGCTATACATCATCAAGAACATTAATATCCTCACATGCTATGCTTCAGCTGTGGTCAGGTACCCCAGTATCTACACTGAAGTCATGCCCTCAAGTTACCCCCTTTCAACATCTAGAATCTTTAACTCCCCTGCCAGTACTCTGTGCACACTTCTGTTTATCACCTTTCCTTCTGACTCCCACTTGTCCCTCTGTTTGTTTTATTTGCAGACACCCTCCTGCACATAGTAGACTGCTTTCCACTCTTTCCACTGTTCCCACTGTCTCACCACAATGACCAGCCTTAGCGTAGCAGCACACATTTTCACTGTCTGGGGACCATAACTGACTTGCACTGCGCTGCAATATGAAGTCAGATCAAGCAAAATCCTACCCACCTTGGCAGAGCTTTAGTTTAAACAAACTACTGAGTAAGCCAAATGATCTGTAACTCACCACTTGTACGGTTCCTGGCTGAAAAAGCCCCTATGGCGGTAGTACTTCAGTTCTGCAGTCTGTCACAGTGACAAACAATCCCCGTGAGTCACTCCAGCACCACACCATGTTCGGGACCTGCTACTGCACCAGTAACCAGTAGATCTGACAGACACTAGTGAACGAAGGACAAAAAGGTGGGGAGGACCTCGGGTCCCATCTGAGGGCCAGGTGGCTGCGCGGGATGACTCTGAGCACTCTCACTAACATTTCAGATGAGCTGACCTGACCATCCAGAAAGTCAGTGCTTGCATCGAAATTATGTGCCACAAATCTGACAGTTCTGCTTACGGTCAGGGGAGATGGTGCTGCTGGATGTGGAGTGCAAGAAGATGCCACACTGCTGAGATCGGGCAGCGATCAAGACTCTGCACCAGACTGTTGACTCCTGCTTCACTCCCACTAATAGCTGCTGCACTCTCATAGCTGCTAGTGCTCACGGGGGTCAAGTACAATTAAGTCAGTGCATCGAGCCCTGCCCCCTGCCAATAGTGCCACAAATCAATCCAACCACCAGAACAGTAAACTTAATGTCAGATGGTGGTTACCATGGGGACTGTGGACACTCCCCGGCCTAAGTATGCTGGCATACACGGCAACCATTCTGAGCAGAAAATATTCTGCATTGTGGGGGGGGGGACTATATTAAAAGCAGGACAGCGGCTGAAATTCAGTACACGGTACAAAGCTGGTAGGAGCCGGTACCAGTGTTTAAAATGTGGCACTGTACCGGCAAAAATGGTACAGTTGGAGGGTCTGAAAGAGGATACAAGGGCCCACCTGGAAAATCAATAGAGGAGGGCCCAGGTTGATACACTTATATCAATATTCCAATTCAATCTGATACACTAGTTCTGTGTTTGCATCTTACATTTATCAACAGTGTCCCAGATACCCCATTTAATTAGAAAAAAGATGAGAAATGCAAAAGTTTACAGAGTTCAGAAGGTAACCATTTACCCAACTGAGGGGGGCCCACCTGGAAATTTCCAGGTATCCAGGTGGGCCAGTCCGACCCTGTGACTTGACTAGGTTGGGTAAACCTTGTCCTTTGGCACACAGGAGTGTGGAGTGCATATTTATGCTACACTTAAAGCAGACTGATCCATAAATATGCACAGCACTCCTGTTACAAGTAAATATTTATTCAAGGGCATAGCCTGCAGCCCTAAACATTTTTGCTTGGAACACCCCTGGCCTGGTTCTGTATGATGTGCATAGACACTGTCAGCAGATAAGTGCATCTGCAGCCCACCTAGTCTGCTCGTTTGAACTTGTAAGTTCACTGTTTTCCTAGAAGTCTGCCCCTTACCCCTCCTGAATTCCCTTATATCTATCCCATGCATTCCTAAATTCTGTGATTGTTTCAGTCCCCGCTACTTCCTCTGGCAGGGTGTTCTACTTGTCCACCACCTGTTCTGTTACATTCTTCCTTGTGTTTCCTTTGAATCACCATCCCTCAAACTTCATCCCATGCCCACTAGTCCCGTAACATCTCTTTTGCTGAAAGTGTTCCGGCACCCAGTTCTCCCTGTAAGATACTTGTATGTCTGTCATATCCCCTCTGTCTCCCTCTTTTCCTCCAGGGATGGAAGTACGTATTCAAGTCTCAACCTGTCCTCATGGTACATGGATTGCATCAGAAGTCCTATCTTTGTTGCCCTCCTTAGAACATTCTGTATCCTGTATTATCCAGTTACAGAGCTTTGTCATCAGCAAGCCCGTAAATTTGGCCTTCCAGGTCCTGCAGAGTCACTGAAGATGTTTTTCATTTTTGTTTTTTATTTTTTTATACTTGTAAGTTAGATGAGCTAAAAGCCCATCTTTTGTCCTCCAGTCTTTGGGCACCTCCCCAGTTTCCAGTGATTGACTAGACAGATTGCCAGAGGTTCAGCCACCACCTCACTTAGTTTTTTAGGACCCTGGGGATGCACCCTATCTTGCCCCATCGCTTTATCAACTTATTCCTTCCAGTTCCTTCAGGACCCTTTCTCGTTTAAAGGGACTTGTGTCTGTGTATGCACTGTTCCCACCCCTTGTACTCCCTCCGGGCACATTACCCTCCAGATCTTAATATAGTGTTAATTCCTAGTTCCTCCCATGGGCTGTTGCAATATGTGCACAAGTGAGCAATATCTGTGATTTATGAAAAATGTAAACCTTACAGGCAGTCTGTCACTATGTGGGACCACATTTTCTTACAGTAGTCCTTCCACCCTCTGCAACTGATGTATTTCCACCCTGTATCTCTTTATTTCCACCATCTGTGTGGAGGGAGTGGAAGTGCATTTCCCACTTCAGAGGCTAAGGTTTTGCATTCAATGGGCAGCATAGTGGCAGCAAGCCAGCATTCTGTCGCCGCATAATTTCTCTTTACAGGTCTACGTATGGGTTCCCATGAGTGTATAGCACTTATGGGTCCATGGGTGCCCTTGAATATATGGCACTGAGTATTGCAGTCTGAAATAATGAAACATAATCCAACATAATGCAGCAAAATGTTTATTCAGGGTCGCTGGACAACACCATAGACTTCTTTGCAAAGTACTTAAAACTACTCTTGTAGTAATGTAAAAACACGAGACACAATTTCAACACGCCACTCCACTTGAAGCAATCTGGTGCTGGCTGTTCGCTGGTTGGCTGGTAGAACTGTATCATGGGTAACGTCACCACACCAGCTTCTGTGGATTTCAGTTGGCTCGAGCATGTCCAGCAGGTGGTGGTCATTGCAGTTTCTGTAACAGAACACAATGTTCAGTCACACAAAACTCTTATTTCATATACATTGTCTAACCAGAGGAGTTTCTAGGGACCTCTGAAAAGCACAGTCGGAAAAAGGAATCTTGCTTGTATCGATCTTTAGTACTTATTGGTTAAGAATGCATACACACAAGATGTCAACAGTCTTATCAAATGGCATTGTAAAAGGTTTGTTTAAATGCTGTTGGTAATAAGAGCTCTGCATACTGAATGCGGACAGCAGTGAGGGCGACCCATATGCTAAACTGACTATAGTAATTGAGTTTGTCAGAGTTGCTGATGTTGCCTAATTGCAGCACAGTAACACCTTTGGATTCTTCAGTAAAATTGGAGGAATGGTTACCAAAACTTTAATGCCAGCTCCCATTCACAGCAGCACAAACAGATTGGCCAATCCCACTGCATGCAGTTCAGTTTGACAGTTCTTGACTGAAGACATTTCTGCACTGCAAGTCGCGCTATTTTGTTTGCCTTGGGAGAGGGGTACACCGATCGCGCAGAAGTAGAATTGACTACATGTCTGGAGCAAAAGCTCGTGTTTCAACATCACTGTTCTCCAACTACAAGGCATAAATTGGTGTTGGAGGCTTTATTAGTGGCCTTTGCTAATCAAAATGAAAATGATTAGCAGTTGGGCGGGGTCCAAAATGTGAGATGGCAAAAATAGTGAAACATTATTGATCACGCATTCCAAGCCCTGCGGTCCTGGAAAAATTAATTAGCACCAACTGCAAATCAAAAACAAAATTGATTTGCAGTTGCCTTGGGTTTTTGCATTTCAAATTGTGATGCAAAACAGCTTATTTTATGCTTTGAACTACTGCATCAAGGTACAGCGCAGTCCTTCAACCGCCCTTCAAGCATCTGCTATAGTTGCGTGTGTTTCTAAGATTCCTATTCGTATTTCTCATATTGCAGGTGCTCACCTGTTCAGTCACAAAATGGAGTCCAGAAAACGCAAGCAGCCATCTGGAGCGCAAGTCTGAAAGACAAAACGTGCCAGAATGGAGGAAACTACAAAAATGTCTAGGGTGATGCAGTTCTTCCTCACAAGAGGTGCATCTACCTCTGGGTAAGAAATGCACCATACTTAACGAATTGATTGCAATGAGTAATGGTAATTAGTCACACAGCATGTGCTAAAGTAATAACATTTCTGTATTTCAGGGTTGGTAACATGGAGGTACAGCATAGAGGTGCCACTGAGACATTGCCTAACTGTGCACCACTGATTAGAGAGGAAAGTCTAGCTGAAGATTCAACCTTGCAGGCTATTCTCGATGAAGCACATGTTACCTGCCAGTTACTGGATACCTCAGCAGAATTTACCCTTGATGACGTCCAGACAACCAGCAGTTCCATAGAAGAATCTACCATGGAAGCCAGACAGAATCTAAGCGTATTCCAGGAAGACCATACTGTTGAAGCTGTCCAGGCTACAAACAGGCCCCTGGAAGAAGCCAGTGTTGATGATATTCCAACTAACATCCCCCAGAAACCTAACCAGCATACTAGTAGTGCAGAAGACATCAGCTGTTTTGATCAGGCCCAGCTCACAGATGATTGGAAGAAGCAAATTCTGGAAACACAGTGGTAACCTCCGCCAGGTTTTCAGTTTCCCGGACGTGTGATGGTTGCTGAATGTCCTAGTCATCATTTCAATGCACAGCTTTTGCATGTCTACAGATTTGTTAGATATTCAAAGCAGTTGGATGGTGTATTCTGTGCTCCTTGTTTTGTATTTAGTTCAAGTTGCATACTTCTGGTATCTACACCATTTAGAGATTGCTCCAATGGGATGGAGACGCTGGAAAGGCACAGCAAATAAAAGGACCATGGGAATGCTGTTGGTAAAGCAGATGCATTTCTCTCTGTGCAGGGAAGTTGAGAACTGCTAGCCAGTCTTTTCACGAGTGCACAAACAAAACAGCAGAGAGGACCATGCACATCCTGTGTCTGATTATTCAGATTATCCTCTTTTGTGGAAGACAAAACATTGCACGAGGCAAATCTAGGCTACTTGTGTAACCTCTAGGTGGCGCTATCCCAAAGGCTACTGCCCCTGCCTGCATGGCTAGTAGCAGGTTAAGGGGCCTAAGTTCTGAAATGGGCGCCTCCACCCAGAGGTCAGGGTTGGTATTGGTCAAGCTAACATGGGCACAGCCCTCTGGGACACTGTAACACCCCTCTTTCCTTACTATTGGCCAGAACAATACACAATAATCACTTTCACAATACCCTAATACACCACACAAGTACCCACACTGTTTGCACTTACCACCAGGGCTTTCCTCTGGTCTGGCCTTGGGGACCCCCTGTAAAACAAGGTTATACACAGCAAATAACAGCAGTACAGTACTCTTGCATAAACTTGAACCACAGTCAGGGTAAATGCAAAAAAGAGTTAGAGCTGATTTATTTAAGGGACTTGAGCAAGGGAGAGGCGTAATCAGGTTAATTTGCTTAAAGGCTGTATCAATCAAACAGTTATGCATGCACTTCAGGGTCCATAAACAGTCACACACTCTGGGTACCCAGATGGAGAAAGGTGGGCTAGCCAGGAACGTTGCAGCTGGTTGGGGCCCTGTGATGGAAGAAAACAACATGCACAACACACACTATTTGTAATCCAGAGCCAGAGGGCTCAGTTCATGAAAAGAAAACAACAAGACAATCAGATAACACACTTTTAGATTAGGCTGTTGTTGCAAGGAGCTACCCTGATGATTACTCATGATACCCAAGACTGGACACAGGCTGGACGAAAATTGAGACTGCAGGTGGTTGATCTGGGGTGCCAGGAGAAGCAGGGCCCACACGATTTGCAGAGGCGTCATTCTTGTTCAAGTGTGGAGCAGGGGACTGATCCCCAGGCAGATCTCTCGTCGATGGCTTTCTCTGTTCAGCGGGTAGTCTGGCTGGGCCAGTGTGGCAAGGTCCAGGCCAAATGGAGACAAATTCGGATACAGTCCATTTTGGGCTGGGTACAGCCTCCAGCAAGCAGAACACAGTTCACACAGTGGGGAACCAAATCACAACCCACTTTCAATACACAGCACATTTACATGTAAAGAAATTCTACTGTACCAGGCAAACCGCTCTCCAGGCATGATCATAAAGTCTCTGCACAAACCAGGGATTCAAAAGCAGCAGGAAATCCTGACAGGCTGATCACATTCAGCAAAATCTTCAGTCTTCTTCAGGTATGAGCCTGGTAAAGAATCAGTGGTTTACTTCGTTCTCACAAACTTGGAATTAGTCCAAAATAATTCTCCTCTCTCCCTCTCAGGGGCAGTAGGCAGGCATGCAGGCCAAAACTCAGGCCTTTCCACAGAGACTGTATTGAGCTTTTGCTTCTTCAGCTCCCAACTTAGATCTGCTTCTAACAGCAAGCAGCTTGGGAATTTCCCCAAGATCCAAAAGGTTCGGTTAGCTGATCAGGTGCAAAAAGGCGCAAAAAAGCCCAAAACTACAATTCCTACAGATTTTGACTCCAGACAGCTCCTGTAGTCCGGCTCCATTTTAGGTCCCACTAGAACTGTTTGGTTCAGTTCGGCAGTCCCGGGCCAAATGGTGGGGATAAACAAAACAGTCCTTGCTGCAAAGAAGGCAGGTTAGACAAACTACATTATCATTATCACTCTAAATGATTTTCAGCAAATTGTTAAATTTTTCAACAGAGCTCCCTCTCAGATTAGTTATAACTGCAATCCAGGCAGCTCTTAAAGAGACAGTACACAGAGGCTATACAGGTACTCTCTGGCAATCACATTTAAACTGCTAAAACGCAGGACACCAGCCTGACAGTGAGCATCTAGGCAAGCTCAAGGAAGACTTTTTGGGAACCCCCATTTGTAGGGGGGGTTACACCCTTCCCTGCCTGGAGAAAACTTGGCATCCGTGGCAAGTCTGTACCATCATGCATCAGTTAACATAAACGTATTACTTTACTATACATATTCACTACACTTCATGATACTATATCCATTCAGACAACACATTGTGCATATTTCACAAAAGTAAATTGAACATTACTATACTGAATCAGGTAATAACTTCTTGTACCTTAAACCATGCAAGAATAGGCCCTTCCCTATCAGCTAACTTGGGGCTAGAGGGGGCAGGGGCACCACGGTGAGAGGACAGAACAAGTAACCTAGAATGGGCCATCAAGCTCAATTTGGCATTGAGCTTGGTGATACATATACACCTTTGTGAACTACATGGAGAGACAAGTCCACTGGCCTCCCGGGAGAATCATAGCTGAGGCGTATGACTGGCTTGACAGCTCAGCCAGTCTTTCTGAGGGGGACGGCTACAGTCTCTGTACTCTCAGCACTGGTCTGGGGACTCTCGTCACTTGTGAAGGGTGCCTCTGCCTGGGCGGGAACGTCCAAACTTGCGGCACTGTCGACTCCTTGCTCTGTAGGCTCTGTTTCTACAACAGTTGACTCATTTTGCGAGGGCTCAGGCACAATCAAGTTTTGAGGCACTGAAGGGGGGTGGTCAGTACTCTCACAGCGTTCTTCAAGTTCTGGTATGTCACCAGAAAGACTCAAACCCTCATCCCCTTCTTCAAGCAAATCATACAGTTCCGCAATACACAGGGAATCAGCATCTTCAGACATGATACTTTGCACTTCACTTTCAGGGAGCATTGGCTCCAAGGACAAAGCTGGGGGGTAAGGCAGTCCAGAAGATCTAGCTTCATCCTTACAATTTCTCAGGGGGTTACCTCAAAACATCTGACTCAGTTCATTAGAGGGGTAATAGGCATGGTCGTATTCACTTTCGTCAGAAGTGGACTGACAGTCGCTATCATTCTGGGCCTGCTGCGGAGGAATCCTTAAATCTGCAACCACTGGGGTAGGTTGACTCTGTCTCTTTCTTGCAGCAGCATGAGTCACTGGCCCAGGGGAATCAATCTCTGATTGTTCAGCCTCAATTATGACTTGGCCAATAGGTAGCAAGTGGTTACGGTGCATGGTCTTGACAGCATTGGAGTTGTAATCTGGGTGCACCTTGTACACAGATAAATCATCCAACTTTCCAGCTACTACATGGGGAAGATGGTGCCACCGATCAGCAATTTCGTGTTTACCATGCAGTCCCAAATTGCGTAACAACACACGGTCTCCAGGTCAAAGCTCTTGAGAGTTTACTTTTTTAGCATGCCTCTCTTTGTTGGCTAGATTTGTCTTGGCGGCTATTGTCTGGGCCAGTTGATAGGCATGGTTCAATTGAGCTTTCAGTTTCTGTACATATTGCAAGTAGTTTTCAGCTCAGACCCCATCTGGAGAGACTCCAAAACAGACATCAACAGTCAGCCAGGCCTCTCTCCTGAACATGAGGCGGTAGGGAGAGAACCCGGTAGCATCATTTTTCATGCAATTGTATGCATGTACCAAGGTGCTAATCTGCTGGCTCCATTTATGCTCGTCTTTTGGGTGGAGGGTGCCTAGCATGTCTAGCAGGGTGCAGTTAAAGCGTTTTGGTTGGGGATCCCCCTGCAGGTGATAAGGGGTGGTTCTTGACTTTCGCACCCCCATAGAGAGAGCATTTCTTTGATTAGCTGACTCTCAAAGTCTCTGCCCTGATCAGAATGAATCCGCTGAGGGGCACCAAAGTGGATGAAGAAATTTTCCACTAACACCTTGGTCACAGTAAATGCCTTTTGATCTTTGGTGGAGAAAGCTTGTGCATACCATGTGAAGTGATCCATAGCCACTAACACATTGCCAATGTTCTGCTGATCAGGTTCTAAACATAAGAAGTCTATGCAGAGTAGTTCTATGTGGGCGCTGGTAGTAATATTAACAAGGGGGGCAGCCCTCTGAGGCAGGACTTTTCTTTGCAGGCAGCAACTACAAGTCTTTACATGGTGCTCAACATCAGCCCCCATTTTGTGCCAGTAGAAGCGAGATCGTACCAGGTCAAGGGTTCTATCAATACCGAGGTGCCCCATGTGATTGTGGAGGGATCTCAGTACCAAATCTTTAAAGGCCGTGGGCAAGACCAATTGTTGTTTGTCTACTTTGCCACTACAATCTACTGTCTCTCTATGCAACAACTGATTGAGCAACTTCAATCTGGAGCCTTCTTTAAACAATAAAGCAGTTCGCAAGTTGGTGGAATTTAACTTAGACACATCTTTCCCCACACGCAGGGCATCAAGTGCTGGCTGAATCATAGGATCTTGGGATTGAGCCCACTAAATGCTGTCCTTGTCAAATTGAGGTAGTGCACTATTGTCTAGAGCAGAGAAGTGGCAATAAGCAGCTGGTATGCAGGTGTCAGAAGGGTCCAAGCAATCTACTAAACAGTCCACTGTGTCTGCAGACATCTGTTCTTCTCTATCAAACATTTGGCACAATGCTCAAATGTCAGGTTCAGACAGCCTGACCCAATCACTCTTGGAAGTGGGCCTTCGTGATAGGGCGTCAGCATCAATATGGTTCAGGCCCGGTCTGTATTTGACAGCATAATCATAGGTTGATAATGCAGAAAGCCACCGGTGCCCAGTGGTGTCCAACTTAGCTGAAGTCTGTAGATACAGTGGTGTGAAAAAGTATTTGCCCCCTTCCTGATTTTCTCTATTATTGCATATTTGTCACACTGGATGTTTTCAGGTCTTTAGACAAAATGTAATATTAGATAAAGGGAACCTGAGTGAACAAATAACACTTGTTTTTTTTTTTATTTCACTTA
Organism: Neoceratodus forsteri; assembly: GCA_016271365.2. Lineage (NCBI taxonomy): Eukaryota > Metazoa > Chordata > Ceratodontiformes > Ceratodontidae > Neoceratodus > Neoceratodus forsteri. The sequence goes on along the minus strand of CM028131.1, from coordinate 141,635,489 downwards.
TTTAATGAAAAAAAGTTAACCAACACCAATTGGCACTGTGTGAAAAAGTAATTGCCCCCTTACACTTAATAACTGGTTACGCCACATTTAGCTGCAATGACTGCAACCAAACACTTCCTATAATTCAATATCAGTCTTTCACATCACTGTGGAGGAATTTTAACCCACTCTTCCTCGCAGAACTGCTTTAATTCAGTAACTTTTGGTAGGTTTTCGAGCATGAACTGCTCATTTCAGGTCCTGCCACAGCATCTCTATTGGGTTTAAGTCTGGACTTTGACTAGGCCACTCCAAAACTTTAATTTTACTTTTTAGCCATTCTGATGTGGACTTGCTTTTGTGTTTTGGATCATTGTCTTGCTGCATGACCCAACTATGCTTCAGCTTCAGCTGACGGAAGGATGACTGGACATTCTCCTTAAGAATTTTCTGGTACAGAGCAGAATTCATGGTTCCTTTAATTATGGCAAGTCATCCAGGTCCTTAGGCAGCAAAGCATCTCACACCATCACACTACCACCACCATGTTTGACTGTTGGTATGGTGTTCTTACTGTGGAATGCTGTGTTTGCTTTACGCAGACATTATGGATCCATGTTGTCCAAAAGTTCCACTTTGACTCATCTGTCCATAGAACATTTTCCCAAAAGGCCTGTGGATCATCCAGGTGCTTCTTGGCAAATGAGAGTGAGCATTTATGTTCTTCTTGGTTAGCAGTGGTTTCGCCTTGCTACTCTCACATGAAGCCCATTTTGCCCAGTCTCTTTCTGATTGTGGAGTCATGAACACTGACCTTAGCTGAGGCAAGAGAAGCCTGCAGTTCTTTGGATGTTGTTTTAGGATCCTTTGAGACTTCTTGGATGATTTTACACTGCCCTTGGAGTAATTTTGGCAGGCGCCACCCTGGGAAGGTTCACTACTGTTCCAAGTGTTCTCCATTTGGAGATTATGGCCTCACTGTGGTTCGATGGAGTCCCAGAGCCTTAGAAATAGCTTTGTAACCCTTTCCAGACTGATAGAGGGCAACAAAATGTTTTTCTGATCTTTCAGGAACTTCCTTTGATCATGGCATAATGTGCTTGTTGAATCTTTGTGCTGGCAATGTGACTCTGATGGTAAGGGCCAAAATAAGTGAGGTTTATATTGAGCAGGGCTGGCTGTAATCAAGCCTGGCTGTGTTCAATCAGCTGACTCTAATTATCCCTTTAATTGGGTTGATTTAACTAGGGGCAATTACTTTTCACACAGTGCCAGTTGGTGTTGGTTAACTTTTTTCATTAAATAAATGAAATAAGTAAAAAAAAAAAAGTGCTATTTGTCCACTCAGGTTCCCTTTATCTAATATTATATTTTGTCTAAAGACCTGAAAACATCCAGTGTGACAAATATGCAATAATAGAGAAAATCAGGAAGGGGGCAAATACTTTTTCACGCCACTGTAGGTCAATGGGTTATTGTCAGTCTTCACCAATATCTCTGCCTCATAGAGGTATTCATGAAACTGGTCAACGATGGCCCATTTTAGCCCAAGGAACTCCAACCTATGCACAGGGTAGTTTCGTTTGGATGGGGTCAAGCTCCTACTGGTGAAAGCTACTGGTCTCAGGCCATCCTCATGGTCTTGATACAGCACCGCTCCTAGATATTGCAGACTAGCGTCCGTATGCAGCACATAAGGTTTGGTGGGGTCAGCATAGGCGAGGATGGGGGCATGGGTGAGCTGGTATATGATCTCATGGAAGGCTGCTTCACAGTCGGGCATCCAACAGGGCCCAAAGAGTTCACCTGGGCGGAAGTATACTTTTTCTGGTTCCTTAACAGCCCCTTTTTTGTATTTATGATTGGTAGGAGGGTAACCCTGGGTAAGGTTCAAGAGTGGGTGAATCACCTTGGAATAGTCTTTTATGAACCTGCGGTAGTAGCCACAGAACCCCAGGAAATGTTGTAGTTCTTTCAGGTTATGGGGATGGGGCCAAGTAGTCAGTGCTTCAACCTTACTGGGATCAGTCTCTGTCCCTTTTGTAGATACTATGTGCCCCACATACTTCATGGACGTTTTGAAAAACTGGCACTTGTCAATGGACAGCTTGAGCCTGAAGTCTTCCAGTCAGTCTAAGACTTTAAACAGTCGGTTCTCATGCTCTTCTGAGGTGCTTCCAAACACAATGACATTGTCCCAGTACACCAGGCATTCCAGCAAATTCATATCTCCCATTGCACGTTCCATCAGTCACTGAAAGGTGGCCGGGGTGCCCGATATCCCCTGTGGCATCCTCACAAACTCATAAAACCCCAATGTACAGATGAAGGCTGTTTTCTCACAGTCTTCCAGGGCCATCGTGATCTGGTAGTATCCACTGTGAAGATCCAGCACCAAGAACCATTTACTCCCATTCAAGCTGTCCAGGGCATCTTGTATACGAGACATAGTGTATTGATCTGGGATGGTCTGCCAGTTCTGGGTTCAATAATCAACACACATCCTCACAGACCCATTCTTCTTACACACAACCACAATGGGAGAGGCGAATGGGCTCCTGGATTCTTGTATCACGCCAGCAGTGAGCATTTCCTGCAGGTTTCTTCTCACATCATCTATGTCTGCTGGGGCTAGGTGTCGGGACCTCTCTCGAAATGGCCGTTCATCATGTAGGCGTATGTGATGCTCCACAATCTGAACACATCCCACATCCCATTCCTTCAATGAAAACACTTGGTATCTCTGGGCAAGTATCTTGCTAATTCAAGCCTTCCATTCAGCTGGCAATGGGGAGTCACCAAAGTCAAACAAGTCAGGGATCGCTCTCTCCTTCTCACCAGGTTGCTTGTTGCTGGGCAATACTGCAGTGTCTGCACAGTGTACCATAGCTAGGGTGCACCCTCTGTTCACCCAGATCTCCTGATCTGACACATTGTGAATCTGGACCATCACTCGTCATGCATAGGGATGTGCATGAGCAGGCAAGATGCTATGCTTGACCAATAATCCTTCTGGCAATTTTCCATCACCTGGGGCATCCAACATCAATATTTTGTTCTTGACATCTTTCCAAAGACGGACCTCCCCTTGAATTGTACACTGGGCGTTAGGCGCCAGTACCATTGAATCGGGATCCTTCTTCCACACAATCCCCACTGGTTCATCCTGGTCTACTTCCTTGGGTTTCTGTTGCAAATTATAGGTCCTCTTGATCAGAGCCGCAATTCTCAGGGACCTCCCAGTCAGTCGCCCTTGTTTCTCGTGACAGAGTCGCACCAGTCTCCCACACATATGGGCATTTGTCCCATTTAACAGGAGGATCCCATCATACAGTCTGGTGGGGAGACACACTAGGGCCAATGTCTCTACTCCCTCCTCTACTCCAGTTACAGTTGCAGGAAAAAACAACCAGAGGCAGACATACCCTAGGTAGGGATAAGACTTGTCGCTCAGGCCCCACACATGTAGGCCTTCCAAGGATTGCAAAGGCACATCAGATAAGTGTTTATCATACCAGTCCTGGAATACAATGGTCGCTTCTGACCCACTGTCAAGCACAACCCAAGTATGAATATCATTCACAGTCACTGTCATCTCCATCGAAGGGCCCACTATTTTGGACCAGTCTGGAAAGGCAGTAGCAGAGGCCTGGACAGATGATTTAACCACAAAGAAATTTGAGTTAGGGTTTCTCGAACCCTCACTATGGTCATTTTGGGCACCCCTTGGCCACTGATTTGCTTTTCCGAGCTCCCCTTGGAATCTGTTTGCTACTCTTTCTGGGTCCTTCTGAGACCAACATTCTCTTTTCATATGGCCATCCTTTCCACAGCTGTGACAAATGATAGACTCGTGGGTCATCCTGGGAGAGAACATCATATGAGGAACTGAAGCAGTAGTAAGAGATTGGTGTCTAGTATTTGCTTGCAGTGGTGTGAGTGATGCAACATTTAACAGTTCCTTTAGAGTGGCAGTCAATCCAGTGATCTCAGCCTTAGAGCCACCCTCGGTAGTGGATGCCTGAAGGTGCACCCCACCCCCATGGCAGTCACGTCATGAAAGGGACCAGAATCCTGTTCCACGGGGGACACCCTTGCAGAGGCACCCATCTTCAATTCTGGGACTTCCTGTAGTATCTTGTCTTTCCAGTGCTGGGCCCAGGGTGGGAAGTCCTTTGCATTCTCAGAGCGCTCGTTAAGTGCCAACTTTTGCCCCTGAGCCTTATTTGGCTGATCACTCTCCGTCACATGCGCAGCAGCAGCAGATATGGGTGCCATTGCCCCACGGGGTCACCTTTGCTCAATCCCCCTAATTTCTTTGATTAGCTCATCATAGGAGGGAGGTGATTCCAGTTGGGTGGCAAGGCACAACTGAAGCAGTAACAATTCTGAAAATGAAGCAGACTTAAGGATCCGGTCCAGCGTAGTTCAATCTAATTAATTTGTCAGCAAACTACCCTTTCTGAGGCACTCTTGTAGCAGCTTTTCAAGACGAGGTACATACACAGACAATGGCTCCCCTGGGTACTGCTGAGCGTTTCTTACTCTCCACCACAGATCCTCATCTGAATCCGGGCTCCCATACACATTCTCCAATGCGTCAAGATAGTCCTGTGCTGTTGCTCCGGGGTTATTGGCCCGCTTGGCAAGGATGGTAACCAGGGCAGGACCTCGGAGGCTCTCACTCAACCTCTTTCATTTCTCTGCTTCTAGGCATTGCCATTCAAATACTAGAGGGGCAACATAGTCTATCCAGGTCTCCCTGTCATCCTCCCCCTGGGGAGTGGGGAGGGTGCCCGAGAAGATTCCCAGCCTTCAGTAGGAGTCGTGGCTAATGGCAGGTACAGCTATATGGGCCAGCATTGGCAAGGCCACAGAAGGTGGGGCAGTAACAGGTTCTGGAGTGGGAGAGGATGTTGGGGAAGGAACATCCCCAGGTGGCAGGAATAGTTTCTTATAGTCCTCTACCGTTTTCCCTTCCTCCAGCAACAACTTAGCAAATTTCTTCTCAAAAGTCTCAGATAATGTTGGGAGCTCATCCTCCCTGGGGTCTTTACTGTCTTTTGTTATCACTGTCCAGGCAGCTGGAACCCCTTCTGGGACAATAGTCTGTGGCACTTTAGAGCTGTCCACAAGGTCACTACACTCTACTAAGGCGAAGAAAGTTTGGGCGATCAAATCAGCCTGTCGACCCACCACCACAGGGTTTTTAAACATTCAGCTTGGGAGAGTACTCCCTCCACAGTGTCCTTACTGGTACCCAAGAGAATATCCAGTATAAGCAGAGCCTTTTGGGGGTCGATCTCCTGCCCAGTACACTACCCCACCAACTGGTGTACAGCCATTTCTACTGGGGTAGCCATTAATCTTTAACAATAAATACTTTTTGGCCTCTAGAAGACACAAAATCCCAGTGGTAAGCCTCCAAAATGTAACCCCTAGGTGGCGCTATCCAAAGGGCTACTGCCCCTGCTTGCTTGGCTAGTAGCAGGTTAAGAGGCCTAAGTTCTGAAACGGGTGCCTCCACCCAGAGGTCAGAGTTGGTAGTGGTCAAACTAACCTGGGCACAGCCCTCCAGGACACTGTAACACCCCTCTTTCCTTACTAGTGGCCAGAACAATACACAATAATCACTTTCACAATACCCTAATACACCACACAAGTACCCACACTGTTTGCACTTACCACCAGGGCTTTCCTCTGGTCTGGCCTTGGGGACCCCCTGTAAAACAAGGTTATACACAGCAAATAACAGCAGTACAGTACTCTTGCATAAACTCGAACCACAGTCAGGGTAAATGCAAAAAAGAGTTAGATCTGATTTATTTAAGGGACTTGAGCAAGAGAGGGGCGTAATCAGGTTAATTTGCTTAAAGGCTGTATCAATCAAACAGTTATGCATGCACTTCAGGGTCCATAAACAGTCACACACTCTGGGTACCCAGATGGAGAAAGGTGGGCTAGCCAGGAACGTTGCAGCTGGTTGGGGCCCTGTGATGGAAGAAAACATCATGCACAACACACAGTATTTGTAATCCGGAGCCGGAGGACTCAGTTCATGAAAAGAAAACAACAAGACAATCAGGTGACACACTTTTAGATTAGGCTGTTCCTGCAGGGAGCTACCCTGATGATTACTCACGATACCCAAAACTGGACACAGGCTGGACGAAAATTGAGACTGCAGGTGGTTGATCTGTAGTGCCAGGAGAAGCAGGGCCTACACGATTCGCCGAGGTGTTATTTCTGTTCAAGTGTGGAGCAGGGGACTGATCCCCAGGCAGGTCTCTCATCGATGACTTTCTCTGTGCAGTGGGTAGGCTGGCTGGGCCAGTGTGGCAAGGCCCAGGCCAAACGGAGACATATTCGGATACAGTCTGTTTTGGGCTGGGTACAGCTTCCAGCAAGCAGAACACAATGGGGAACCAAATCACGACCCACTTTCAATACACAGCAGATTTACATGTAAGGAAATTCTACTTTACCAGGCAAACCGCTCTCCGGTCACGATCGCAAAGTTTCTGGACAAACCAGGGATTCAAAAACAGCTGGAAATCCTGACAGGCCGATCGCATTCAGCAAAATCTTCGGTCTTCTTCAGGTATGAGCATGGTAAAAAATCTGTGCTTTACTTCATTCTCACAAACTTGGAATTAGTCCAAAATAATTCTCTTCTCTCCCTCTTAGGGGCAGCAGGCAAGCATGCAGGCCAAAACTCAGGCCTTTCCACAGAGACTGTGTTGAGCTCTTGCTTCTTCAGCTCCCAACTTAGATCTGCCTCTAACAGCAAGCAGCTTTGGAATTTCCCCAAGATCCAAAAGGTTTGGTTGGCTGATCAGGTGCAAAAAGGCACAAAAAAGCCTAAAACTACAGTTCCTACAGATTTTGACTCCAGACAGCTCCTGTAGTCTGGTTCCATTTTAGGTCCCACCAGAACTGATTGGTCCAGTTCTGCAGTCTCAGGCCAAATGGTGGGGATAAACAAAACAGTCCTTGCTGCAAAGAAGACAGGTTAGATAAACTACATTATCATTATCGCTCTAAATGATTTTCAGCAAATTGTTACAGTTTTCAACAGAGCTCCCTCTCAGATTACTTATGACTGCAATCCAGGCAGCTATTAAAGAGACAGTACACAGAGGCTATACAGGCACTCTCTGGCAATCACATTAAAATGCAGGACACCAGCCTTGCAGTGAGCATTTAGGCAAGCTCAAGGAAGACTTTTCGGGAACCCCCATTTGTAGGTGGGGTTACACTTGGCAACTTCAATGCCATGGTAAAATATACTGTGGACATGGATCAGGAGCTACAAGACCACCTTACAGCAGCTCTAAGCAATGCCACATACATGTCACCACAAATTCAAAACGAATTGATCAGGGAAATGGGCCAACAGATACAGAGAAAAATCTTAACCTGTCTAAAGCAAGCAAAGTGGTACAGCTTCATCGCAGATGGTACAATGGATATATCTACAAAGGAACAGATCTCCTTATCTGTGAGCTATGTACATCGTGACCTTTCCTGGAATGTAGAAATTTGTGAAGATTTTGTTGAATTCATGGAAGGTTTTGACACCACTGGTCAGGGCCTTGCGGAACTGTTCCTTCGGCAGTTAACAGCTTGGGGCATGGATCTAATGCGAATGAGAGGACAAGGCTATGACAAAGGCAGCAACATGAGTGAAAGATTCAACGGTGCTCAAGAAAGATCAAGGCTGTGGCCCCAGAAGCAATGTACACTGTTTGCAAGGCTCACTGCCTGAACACTGCAATTGTCCACTTGTGTTCCACAAGACAAATAGCAAATATGCTTGCTACAACAAAGAAAATAATCTCCACACTGAAATCCTCTTATAAGCACCATAATGCTTTTGTATCAGAGCTCAGAGAATTCCGCAATCTACCATCTGACTATGATGATGAGCCTGCAGACCGTATTTCATCGATTCCTGCATCTGGAAACACCAGATGGATGAGCCAGATGGATTCCCTTGTGAGATTCAAAGACAAATTTTTAGTGGTAGTTAGCACACTTGAAAAGATAGCAGAGTATGACAGTGAAGGGGACAGATTGTTAGCCACAATATTGAGATTTGACTTCCTTGTGATACTGTGTAGTGTGGATTTTGTTTTGGTTAGAACAAAACCATTACATCTTTACTTACAACGAGTCAGCATTGATCAAATTCAGGCTTCTGAAGAAGCCTCCACAGTTATTCAAAGACTGACGGACATGCAGGAGAGTTCAGGGAGGGAATTTAGGGAGCTGTATCGCAATATCGTGACTTTGGCAGACACTGCATATATTGAAGAGTCGGTACCCCGAATATGTGGAAGACAAACACAGCGCAACAATATTGATGCTGCCACCCCTGAAGAATACTACAGGCGTAACATATTTATTCCATTTTTAGACCACGTGATTTCAGAGCTGCAGGAGCAACTAATAGACTGCTGCCCTCGGTTCCTTGCCCAGTATCTTGTTCCAAAAAAACTTGGGTTTCTGCAGGAGGCACAGACAGCAAACTTGTTTGCTGCTTACCAGACTGACCTAAGCAGCTTAGAAGACCTAGAATTGGAGCTGGAACAATGGAATGCAAAGTGGCACAGTGTACCATTAGCAGATAGACCTGATTCAATTCTAACAACCTTACAAAAACTGAATCCAGACCTGTAACCAAACATAAATGCAGTCTTATCGGTCTTGGCCACCATGCCAGTCAGTGCGGCAAGTGCAGAAAGATCATTCAGTGCCTTGAGGAGGATCAAGACATGGCTCAGAAGCAGTATGAGTGAAGAACGCCTTACAGGACTTGCTCCTCTGCATATTCATCAAGACACTGAAGTTGATGTAGATTAGGTGCTGAAAGACTTCGATCCATGCAGAGACAGAAGGTTTTCAAACATTTAATCATTGCCTCCTAGAAACGCCTGTAGGCGTCAGCAAATCTAACTGCAGTGTATCCCAGAACGCCTACAGAAGTCACCTACAGACCTCCTGTGTGCCCTAGAAACGTCTGGAGAAGTCACTCACATGTTTTAATATTACTTGACAGCCAGAATTGATTAGAATTGACTGCATAGTACCATTAGAAAGGTAATGTTGTGCTGAACAACTTTGCCGCTGACACTTTGTGTGTATCATGTTCACTTTAGGAGTTATTCATATTTGTTTATGGCATTGTGTCCATCTAGAACCACCTAAGCACTTTGAAGAAAACACACATTCTGGGTATCTCAGCCAGTATAAAACAAAAACCGAATTGAGTACAGTTGATTGCATAGAACCGTTGGAAAGGCAATTTTGTGTGCAACAACTTTGCCACTGATACGTTGTGTGTATCATGTATACTTTAGGAGTTATATGCATTTGTTTATGGTATGGTGTGTATGGTTCAGATTTGTCCCTCAAACCTCACCAACACACCTTGACTCAAATGGGGAAAAATTATGTTTAATACTACAGAAATAGCTGTTTGTTTTGCAAACAAATTATTAAAATTACATCTAATGTCTGGATGCTTAATTTGGTGTTGATATGTTGCATATTTCCCAATAAAAAAAGATTTATGATGCATTTTTTAGTGGAAAAAATATTTTGTTTTGCTGTTTCGACCAGCACAGAAGTAAAACTAAATTACCAGCTATTGCTTGCATACCACCATTGGAAAGATTATTTTATGCTGAACAATTTTGCCACTCATACTTTGTGTCTAGCACTTATGGTTTTTGTGATATTAGCATTTGTTTGCGGTATGCCAATTGTTGCTTGATTTTGCTTAGAAAGGCCCAGGATTCACTGTCAACAGTATACAGGAGACAAGTGCTGCAACTTCAGAGAGCTCCTGTGGAGGTAATGAGTTTTAATGGAACACATCAATTGAGCTGTACCACTGTAACATCTGGCGATCGCACATGGGGATTGGGAACCAAGGTAACATCTGTAACTGGAAGGCAAGGCTGTAGGAAGAGGGAACAAATATGTCCTGTACTAGCATTGTGGGTTTACATCACAATGCAGAACATGCAGCCACATGGAAAGATGAGGGAACAAAAGTCATGTACAAGCATTGTTGATGTACATTACAATGCAGAATGTGCAGCCACATGGAAAGACGAGAGGAACAAATATGTCCTGTACTAGCATTGTGGGTTTACATCATAATGCAGAACATGCAGCCACATGGAAAGACAAGAGGGAACAAAAGTCCTGTACAAGCACTGTTGATGTACATAACAATGTAGAATGTGCAGCCACATGGAAATACGAGAGGAACCAATATGTCCTGTACAAGCATTGTGGGTTTACGTCGCAATGCAAACTGGCAGCTTAGCAGGATTAAATCAGGGGAGAGATGGGCACAAGACCCGGGGGAGCAGGCTGAGGTACTAAATGAGTACTTCACCTCAGTTTTCACCAGGGAAAATGGGGTGCTGCATCATACATGGGAGGAGACAGAGATACTGAGGAGGGGGGACCCTTACGATCGGCAGGTCTGGGGAGAGGGGAGCATCACTGGCAGGTGGGGGAGGGCTACAGGAGAAGGGGTACCGAAGTGAAATTACAGCAGAGAGAGTGAGGAAGCCCTCGGCCCTTAAGACGGAGAAAGCACCAGGGCCAGATAAATTACATCCCAGAGTGCTGAAGGAACTTGCAGATGTCCTGGCAAAACCCCTGGCAGAGCTTTTCACCATCTCTCTGAGGACAGGGTGGGTGCCCCAAGATTGGAAGGTGGCGCATATAGTGCCTATCACAAGGGGGATCAAGGGAGGTGGCAGGGAACTACAGGCCTGTCAGCCTGACCTCGGTGGTGGCAAGGTGATGGAGGGCATTGTCAAGGAGAGGCTGGGGGGACCTGGATAAGTCAGGTGCCTGGACGATAGACAGCATGGATTCATCCGGGAAATCGTGTCAGACAAACCTGGTGGAGTTCTATGACTGGGTGACAAGTGCCTTGGACCTGGGTAGACCAGTGGATGTCCTCTTTCTAGACTTCAGCAAGGCATTTGACTCTGTTCCTCACGTGGGCCTGTTGGATAAGCTGGGAGAAATGGGGTGGGAACCAGATGATCAGATGGATAGGCAATTGGCTCCAGGACCGGACCCAGAGGGTCGTGGTTGGTGGGATAGTCTCATCCCCAAGGAGGGTCATTAGTGGGGTCCCACAGGGATCAGTCCTGGGCCCTTCTGTTCAACGCCTACGTATCTGACATAAGGACAGGAATCAGGAGTGAGATGAGTCTCTTTGCAGATGACTCGAAACTGGGGGCGGTGGTGGATGGGGAGGAGGGGAGGGTGGCCCTACAGGGGGACCTGGAGGCTCTGGAAAGATGGTCTAGAAAGTGGAAGCTGAGGTTCAATGCAGGGAAATACAAGGTACTCCACCTGGGGGCCAGAAACCCAGGCCAAGTGTACACCCTGGGGGGATGCTACAAGTCTCGATGGCTGAGAGGGACCTGGGGGTGGTGGTGGATGTCAAGATGAACAACTCTGAGACTTGTAGGAGGGCAGCAGCCAAGGCCAACAGGATGCTGGGATGCATCGCTAGGGGGATCACCTCCAGAAGGAGGGAAGCGATACTCCCTCTGTATAACTGCTTGGTGAGGCCACACCTTGAGTACTGCATGCAGTTTTGGAGGCCACACTTAAAGCAGGACATTAACCTCCTGGAAAGGGTCCAGAGGGAGGGCAACCAAAATGATTTGGGGCTTGGGGACAGGACCTATGAGGAGAGGCTCAAGAGCTAAATATGTACACATTGGAAGAGAGAAGGGACCGGGGGACATGATAGAGGTCTTAGGTACATGAAGAGGGTAAATAGGGAGGAACAGTCGGGAAGCCTGAAGGAAGGAGGAAGGGGCCACTAGAGGGCATGGGTGGAAGCTGGAGGGGAAGATTCAGGGAGAAAGGAGGCGGTGCTACTTCACTGAGAGGGTGGTGAGCCATGGAATGCACTGCCTAGGGGCTGGTGGAGGCAGAGACAGTGGAGGGGTTCAAGAGGGTGGGACAGGTACAGGGAAGGGTTCTGGAAGCAAAATCCAATGCAGCAAGAATATCCGGAACTGGGAAGGAGAAGCCAGAGGCGAGGACAGCAGGTCAGCACCCAGGTTGGGGACTGACCAAACGAGCAGACACGAAAGACCATTAGGCCTATTCTGCTGGCATTTTAGTATGTTAGCTTTTGTACGCAGGCAACTAGAGGTATGGTGCTCTGTGCAAATGGTTTAAGTGACTGTTGAGGTACAGAGCACAAGCGAGTTTGCCCCATCCCGCTTTACTGTGCTGTAATATACTATGGGTATGTATTGAGTTGGTGACATTTACTGTAGCTATTCCTGGGCTACAGCACTACATGACTTCTTTTCAGTTGTAGTGAGCTCAGCTCTTTGGTTTGTTGTTTTTGCTGGCTTCTGTGCTTGTGTGGTGTCTTCAGTGTAAGAGCATACCATGCTTGGGTTTTATGGGGCTCTTTGTAGCGGTTGGGAATTGGTGCAGAATCTCATCTAGAGGTATGGGGCTCTTTGTTGCGAATGGTTTAGATGATGGTTACAGTACCGGAAGCAAAACCAGAGCACCATCAAGACCCTGGCCCTATTTTTACTGTAATCTACTGTGGGTATGTTTGAGTTTGTGGCCATTACTGGGCTGCAGTACATGACTGCTTTTCTTTTCAGTAGAAGTGGGAGCTTGGTCAGCTGTTTGCCATCTTCTGTGATTGCATGCTCACCGTTCAGTGGAAAAGTGAACATACTATCATTGGGTGGTATTGGCTCTGTGGGGTGGAGCAGTTTAAAATTGATCCAGAACCAAACCCAGAGGTATAAGGCTCTTTGGTGCAAATGATTTAGTTGATGGTTGCAGCACTGGAAGCAACACCAGAGCACCATCGAGTTTACCCAACCCTCCTTTACTGTAATCTGCTGTGGGTATGTCTGAGTTGGTGACTTGTTACTGTGGCTACTGGGCTGCAGTATGACTGATATTTGGTGGGAGCTCAGGTGTGTGTGTGTGTGTGTGTGTGTGTGTGTGTGTGTGTGTGTGTGTGCGTGTGAATGGACCTCTGTGGGACTGGCTACCCTGATGAGGTACAGAGGCTTGTCACAATGCAATATTAACACCTGTTGGTAGTGACATGTCTAGTGTGGAGAGTGTGTGTGTGTGTACCTCTGTGTTGGTGGTGGAGTGGTGGGGTGCTGGCATACAACACAGAAAATGACACTAGCATCTGAGAGGGCATGGACGGTGGGGGAAGGGTAGCTCACCCTAATTGAGGTGGGGTAGCAGTGAGTCCACTTGGTGTGCAGCTCAGAAATTCATGGCTACACCCTTGTTTTCTACTTGGCATTAAATATCATGGCTCTAAGTATTCCATAAACCTTCTGAAACCTATATCTTCCACAACAGAGTATGGCTGCAAATCAAGTACAATCATTTCTGCTATTTTACGTTTTATTGCCAGTGCTATGGGATGGTTTGTGAATATTTAGACTTTCTTTCAAAAACTTCTTTTAACTTCAGTTGCCTTATCGGGGGCAAAGTTACATGTGGCTGGGGGGGCGCCGTGGAGCCCAAGTTAGACAGACGCTAGAGAAGCTGCTCTGCATCTATATAAAATTTGAGTAAGATAAAATCATGCTTTAAGGTCTCATCTAACTAAAATAAACATTTCTACAAGTGGAGGAGATACCTGAGATCAGGATAGGTAACCCTAAAAAGAAAGACCAGCGAGATTGCGCCCAAGAAACAGCTAGCACCTCGACCATGAGATCAACCAGGCAGGCTCTGCCTTGCAACACTGAGGGAGAGGAAACCCTACAATCACTAGGCCACAAGTTAAAGACGTTGGTCTCTTCAGTAACAGCATGAACACCAAATTAGATGGCCTAGCAGGGTGAATTACACTGGTTGAGTCATCGGTTGAACAAGTATCAGGCACAGTAGAAGACTTACAGCAGCAGGCTACCAAATGTAATGCAATAAATGCTGGCCAACTAAGAGAGACACAACACATACAAAATCATTTGGAGCTCCTAGAGAACCAAGTAAGGAGCATGAATATCAGAATGATTGGCCTACTGGAGGGACTGGAAAGGGACCACCCCCGCTTTTCTTCAAAGACTGGATCTTGGAACAGTTTGTGGACCAAGGAGACTTCTCGGTCTGGCGATTCCTTAAGGCATATCGCATTCGGTCTCGAGGCAAACAGGTGGAGTCGGTCCCTCGGGTCCTCATGATTGTAGCCAATAGCACAGGCACCAGAGACTCTATTCTAGCCTTAGCCAAGCATCTGGGCCCACTCAGTGTGCAAGACCATATGGTACACCTCTTTCCAGGTCTCTCCTTCTCTAACAGACAACGTTGAAAGAAATTCAATGGAGTACAGAGAAAGTTGTGGGACTTAGATATACCCCATGCTGTACTGTTCCCAGCTAAGCTTCGCATTGTGTTTCAGGACAAGGTGTTTGTGTTTACTGACCCGATTGACGCTGACAAGTGGGTCACTCGAATGGAAGCTCAGCACAAGGATGACCTAAAAAGGCACTCGGATGAGGACTCTTTAGAGGAAACTTGAATGGGACACTTTGGTGACATTTTATTACTTCTTACTTGTTCTAATTTAACAAGTTGCTGTTGTTTAGCCTGCAGACACCTAGTTTTATAATGGCTGTTCTGCCCAGCTTAGTATACAGCTTTGGTTTTTAAATTTGGGGTCCTTGACCCTTGGGACATAATCATTTCCTTTTCTCCTCTTAAATGGGTGAATGTTGAGCCCTATATAAGCTTTAAGTAAAAGTTGTAGCTTTCTGAGCACCTGGGAGAATCAAGCTGTGTTCTCCTGGAGACTTTATATATTTTCTAGATAATGATATAGATTTGGACTGCTATTGTTCTCTGACGTCTTTACAATATAACAGATTTAATCTTTAGGTATAATGGTGGACCCAATGCTTAGAAAGTGAGGCAATGTTTAAAATTGTTTAGCAATAACTTTAAGGTTTAATCCACCTGCTCCTGGGTTACAGCTACACGGAATTTTAGACTTATTGGCCCGGATATTCAAACTGCGCCATTCTGAGGCGCAAGCCCTTGCGCTGCTCAAAATAGTTGCACTGGGGTGTGGCCGGGGCGATATTCAAAGGAGTTGCACTATTGAGCAACTCCTTTGAATATCACCCAGCCACAGCCACTGTGCATGGTGCAGTGGAACGTGCCACCGCGAAGTTGTCAAGTTGAGCATTAAACTTGTGGTGGCGCAAGTACCATTGTGCCATGCGCAAATTTCCGATATTCAAAAGGTGACATGCAAATGGGGCCATAATTCATGCAAGGCGCAGGGGGGCCATTTGCATCTGATTATGGCCCCATTTGCATGCCATTAGCATGTAGGTGCGCCGATCCCCGAGGACTTGCGCCTGGCCGCCCTGCCAGGCAGCAGCCCTTCGGGACCGACGCACCCTGCAGCCCGATCGCGGGCACAATGTGAAACAACCCCAGCCCACATCTCCCAATGCCCGATCATGGGCAGAGCGTATCATGACAAACCCCCGCCCCACATCTCCCAATGCCCGATCGCAGGCAGAGCGTATCATGACAACCCCCCGCCCAAACAGCTCCCAATGCCTGATCGCGGGCAGAGCGTGAAACAACCCCTCAGTGCCCGATCGCGGGCAGAATGTCCAATGACAACCCCCAAACATCTCCCTGGTGTCTAGTGTCCCCCCACCCACCCACCCACGAGCCCCACCACCCGGCTCCCTCAGCAGCCGGTGAGCGGCAGCAGCCCAACGCCTGCTACCCGCTGCCATTGACTGACTGTCTGGTAGGGCTGCATGCCCATTGGTGCAGAGCTAGAGCCAATGGGCATGCAGCCCATACCGCTATGACAGTCAGATTTGCAACCATTCACAAATCTGGACTGTCATGTATATATAGGCTGCACGCCCATTGGCTCTAGCTCTGCACCAATGGGCGTAGCAGCTACCGGCAGTCAGTCGGTGGGCGGCAGGCGGGTGGATGCTGCCGCCCGCCAGCTGCCGGGGAGGCGGGGTGGTGAGGCCGTGTGGAGTGGGGTGGGGGACACTAGACACCAGGGAGATGTTTGGGGGGTTGTCACTGGACATTCTGCCCGCGATCGGGCATTATGGGTCCACTGGACCACCAGGGAGATATTCGGGTTGGGGGTCTTTTACATTCTGCCCGCGATCGGGCACTGGGGGTTGTTTCACGTTCTACCCGCGATCGGGCATTGGGAGCTGTTTGGGCAGGGGGTTGTCATGATACGTTCTGCCCGCGATCGAGTATTGGGAGATGTTTGGCGGGGGTCGTTTTTTCGTTGCCCACGATCGGGCATTGGGAGATGTTTGGGCGGGGGGCTTGTTTTTACGTTCTGCCCATGATCGGGCTGGTGGGGGGGCACAGGGACTGAGTTGGGGGCCAGCCACGGGTGGCAGCTGCTGTGTTGTGCCCTGCAATACAGCAGCTCACCTGTGGGTGGCCCTCAACTTGATCCTTTTTTTTTGGGCTCAAAGTTGTGCAGGCACAGGTTGGGGGTTGCGCCTGCACAACTCTGCACAACCCGACTGAATATCGGGTTGCGCAGTTTATGCATGGTTCCTCCCCCTCCTGTTGAGCATGCATTCATTTGCATTGAGCTGTTGCTCAACCTGTTTTCAGTGGTGCAACTGCCTCCTGCTGAATATCGCAGAATGGCGCAATGTAGGACTTGAGCATGCGCAACCCTGTTGCGCATGGTGCAACCCTATTGAATATCTGGGCCCTAGTGTATAACTTAAAACATTGTCTTTTTCCCCTCCAGTGTGTGGAATTTACTTGGAGATACTGTTATCCTGTATAACACAGGAATGCAATTTCCTTGCTGGAATGTATAATCATACTGTTGTTTCCAAGACAATATATGTATCTGTATCTGAAGTACATGTAAACTAATAAATATAAAGTATTAAAAATTAAAAAAACATGTGGCTGGGGGTGTGTATGACTACATGCCATGCCTAGTAAAGCAAACTACCTTACAGAATTATCGTGATCTTGTCTGTGAGGCTAAAGTGGACTTTTGAATCTTGCCTAGTGATCATTTTCCACTGTTTCAGCTGAATGTTCCTGTTCACCAAGAGCCCTGCTAGATTTTCAGCCGCCAATGTTAGACTGTTTATCTGAACCATAAACAACGATAGGGTGAATCTGTGTAAGATGTTGCATCATTGTTGTGGTTCCAAGATGCCCTTTATTTTTAACCCTACTAACACAAATGTTGCAATGCACACATATAGTTTGGCAAGCATCCTTGCAGTTTACGTAAAAATGATGCCAAACAGTAGAGGTGGACTGTCTATGTCTAGTGACTAGCTCAATAGGACTAGGAGTCAAGTGGCTGGGTTTACGTGGGGAAGACATATCAGTGGAGGATCCAGATTCATCAGGTGAGACAATTACAGAATCCTCTGCAGCGGCGTTGCCATCATCATCATCATCATCATCATCATCATCATCATCATCATCACTGTCAGACTTTGTTTCACTTTGTGTGGCGTGTGCCTTTGACTTTTTCTTCTTCCTTTTAGATACCTTACTACTGTCATTATCTTTATCCACATTGCCACTGTCAGAACCAGAATGAGACATGGCTAAAGGTAAAGTCACAAGCTCCTCATTATCCATCTCACCGTGACCGTGGTCCTCACCATCATCATCGTCAGATTCGGTAAAGCTAACATTTGCAGTCTCAGATTGAGTTATTCGATATGCACATGTTGCAAATTGAACAACTCCACTGCAAGTTGTACCTGTAAGTGTTTTAACATTATGTACAATTGAAAAACTTTTTGGTTTTGCACTTTTGTTTCTCAGATGATTTGCTAGTGAGGCACCACCTTGAGTACAATGTACAGTTCTGGAGACCTTACCTACGTAAGGACATGAACAAGGTAGAGAAGGTTCAGAGGAGGGCAACAAAGATGGTACATGGATTGCATCACAAGTCCTATGAGGACAGGTTGAAGGAAATGAACATGTACTCCCTGGAGGAGAGGAGGGAGAGAGGGGATATGATAGAGACATACAAGTATCTTACAGGGAGGAACAGGGTGCAGGAATACACTATTTTTCAGCGAAAAAGATGTTCCAGGACTAGCAGGCATGGGATGAAGTTGGAGGGAGGGCAATTCAGAGGAAACGTGAGGAAGAATTTCTTCACAGAATGGGTGGTGGACAAGTGGAACACCCTGCCAGAGGAGGTAGTTGGGGCTGAAACAATCACTGGATTTACGAATGCATGGGATAGACATAAGGGAATTCTGGAGGTCAGGGGTAAAGGGCAACAGACTTCTAGGAAAACATAAAGTGAACTTTCAAGCTCAAATGGGCAGACTGGGTGGGCCATAGGCCCTTATTTGCCATTAGTGTCTAAGTAGCTATGTATCTATGTACTGCTACTATCTTTTGAAACTTTGTTTGCTGTACTACTGAGCCCTTCTGACATAGACAGTCCACCAACCCTTGCTGGGTTTTCAGTATTTCGAGTGTTAGCCTGCACACAGCTAGTAGTAGCATTTAGCTCAGCCCCTTCAGCAGACTGTGGTGTCTGTTGTACTTTACTTTTTGGGCCACTTCTTTCTGGGCTCTTGAATAATGTTTTTTGGTGTTTACTTCCTTTGTCCCAGGCTTTTGCTGTACTATTTTCTGGAGTACTCATAATGCCAGTCTGTCGCTTGTTCAGGGTCAACAAGTGATTATTTTTTTTCTTTATTCCACGTGATGTGACGGAATGCCCTGCCCACTGAGCCAAAGCTTATGCCCCATGGAGCACAGGGAGGAAGATGACTGATGACTGACTTCTTGGGGGGGGTCACATACACAGTATGCACTGGTGCCCGGCTGGAAGATTTTGTTTCACACACACACACGCATGCACACGCGCGCGCACACAAACACACACACACACACACACACACACACACACACACACACAGTATTTCATTCACCACCTAGGCTAAGGCCTGATGCTGCAGGTGCTGCTACTACCCACAGAGATTCAGGGACCCAGCCTGGCCTAACCCTCTCTGACACAATACTTTTACCCTTCCAAATTCCTTCATGGATTATTCCACATGATGTCACAGAATGCCCACTGAGCCAAAGCTTGTATAATATAAAAAATAAAATAATAAATCCCCACTGACTGAGCACAGGCAGGAGAATTGAGAGCCAAATTGTTGTTGGGGGGCAATTGGGCAAACAGCAAGAAGGCTAACTGGGAGTGGTGTGGTATGGAAGGCACAGTTCACCCCCTCTGCTGCCCCCCCAAAAAACTTGCAGTCTGGCTCTGGCACTTGAGTCTCTTCTTGTGTTTCTTGACTCACTCACTTGTCCCCAGATTCTAAGTTCCTCTTCCCCTTCCCGAGTCTCCTCTCCCAACTCCCCAATGCACGACTCCCACACCCACACCCTGTCCTCGGCTATAATCACCTCCCGAGTCCCCAAGTCCCCACGCCTAAGTTTTCTTTTCAGTTCTTTTTTTTTTTAATAATTATAAAACATATTAAAAAAATGTAATTCTTTAATTTTTTTTTCAGAGTCCGACAAGTCGACTTGCACAATGGGCAAACGCAAGCAGCACAAGCACACAAATCAATCATGAAGCAGCCTGTAGAAGCTGCTCCTCCTTCTCCATCCGGTATTCCTCTGTGCAGTTCCTAAGGTGGACCACGATGGCTGCTAGAGCAAACCCAGTCAGGTGCCACCTTAGGAAGACGGACAACTTGACCATCCAGTGAGGAACAAGAGTCTTCTCTGGTCCCTCCTGTGGGTTCCTCCTGTGCTCTGGTGCTTCTTGTGCCGGATTCCCATGATACAGCAGCCACTGATGTGAACAGCTGAAAGTGTTTGGAAGCCATTCGTTCACGAACACTTCAGCATGTTCGGGTCAGTCCGTATTTTTGATGAACTGATTTGCCTGTTCCTACTCCCTAGTAATACTGCAGAGATGCTCTCCCACCCTAACCTTGAAGCAATGAGCTGTTTTTCCTACATAAAATGAGTCACATGTACAGGTGGCTAAATGTATAACACTTGGCCTAATACAGTTAATGAACTGTTTAATTTCAAAATTCTTCCCTTCATTACATGTTCTAAAAGTTTTAATTTTAATCATTGTGGGACAGAATTTACAGTCACCATATGAGTAAAAACCATGACCTTGTGGTGGAAACCAAGTTGCCCTAGGGACTGACATATGAGGCTGTAGACTGTGAACAAGTCTACTGGACAAATGTTTACCGCATTTGTACACAAATCTCGGCTGCGTTTCTGTCTCACCTGCCATATGGTTGTCCATTTGCAAGATATGCCGGTTATCTCTGATGACTTTTTCTGTTGCACCAGCCTGGTTAGAAAACGAGGTTACAAAGAGAAGTCTGTTACCATCTTGTACCCTTCTCACATTAGGTTCCAACAACACATTCCTATTTATTTATTTAAATGTTTTACCAGAAATGTCATATTGAGTTGGTATCAGTTCATTTCCAGATGCATCCAGGGCTAGAGAGTGCTAGTTTAAGTGGGGGACTGGTGGGAGAGAGCAGGGGGGCAAATGGGGTAAGCAACATAGGAGATAAGCAGTGAGGAAGGGGAAACTGGATTTATGAGAGGAGAAGGGGCTCTGGATGGTGTACAAAGTGGTAGGCAAAAGGAGAAGGAGGGACAGGGGATAGGAGAGAGAGTTGTTATCCTGGGAGATTCAATGTAAGATGGGGAAGTAAGGGTGCAAGGAATAGCTGCAAGGGGGTGGTGTATATGCCAGGCATGACAGCAGGGAGGGCAGGGCCTTTTATACCTAAATGTGTGGGGTGGGACCATGAGAGACCTCACACTATGGTGCATCTGGGTACAAATGACCCTGCAGGGTGTGAGGTAGAGGTGGTGCAGGAGAGATTTAAAGAGATAGGAAAGATCTGCAGTGAGGTTGGAAGATCAGTATCATTCTCTGAGGTGCTTCCAGTCCCTAGGGCAAGTACTGCTAGAAAGCAGAGAATTGAGGAACTCAACAGATGGTTGCGGGGATGTGTGAGACTAATGGGTACGGAATGGTGTGAGAGTGGGGTAGGATGTGGGAAAGTTAGGACCGATATGCACCAGACAGTCTGCATTTAAGTAAAGAGGCACCAGGGTACTGAAAGGTAAATTGGAAGAATATTTATCAACTAAATTTAATTTTAACTGAGGATGGGAGGGCGATAGGGTGTGCTACACTCTCAGTCACCAGGAGAGGGGATCGACAGGCCTCCTCCCCCAGTAGGTCATCAGATGGAAGGAAGGAGAACAAGGAGAGGGATGGGAGAAGAGACACGGGAGGGTGATGGACTGAGGGGGATGATAGAGGGCAAAGGGGTACTGGGGTAATGCTGGAAGGTGTTGTTCTTGAATGCAAGGGGTCTGGCAAACAAGACTTCAGGCACTGATGGCAGAGGGTGAGGTGGACATAGCAGTCAGCAGAGACATGGGCAACCCAGTACCATGACTGGGATCTTGTGATCCCTGGGTACAGACTGAACTGGAAGGACTAAGGGAAAGGGAGAGGAGGCGGTGTAGCGGTATTCATAAGGGAAGGGATCATATGCACCAGGGTGGAGGAGGAGGTAGGACCAGGGCCCCGTGTTTACTGCAGCAAAGTGGATCTACATTCTGTGGCAGGACCTTATACTTTGTGCGGCATAACAACTGCTGATTCTGCGGCAGAAAAATTGTGGCTAAACAGCATACTTTCTAAGGGATTAAGTCTTAGTTAACCCTTTGACTGCCTTCATGCAACCACTCCACTACACTGAAAGTGGAACAGCAGGTCATTTAACAGTATGTAGTCTTCTTATCACAAATATTAAACAGCAATAATCCAAACCTGGCACAGCCATGGGCATCAGTGTTCTCTTTTAATGAATTTTCCCTCCCGCCCCGAATTTGAAGGCTCATCTGTTCTTTTTCTGGACATTGGTGGCCTTTCCTGTTCTCCTAGGTTATAATCATACCAACTTAGCTAAAACTGCACGGAAGGCAAAACCTGCTTAGATTTCTTCTGGTTTATATTTACAGTTAGCAGATATAAAGAGAGACTCCAACTTGAAAGCCATTTGTTTTGTGATTTTGATCAATGTTCTTTCAGATTATTCATTTTTTAAAGTAGGAATGCCCTGTCTTCCAACAAACATGTTGAGTGCAGTGTGCAAATCTGTGTGTTGGGGGTAGGAATTGTCTTCCTATAACAGTGAAGGAGGGTGTAACTTGCAGTGTCTGTAGGATTTGTTGACTCCTGATTTGTCTTTTCGGGGACACACTAAAAAATGCAAGCAAGTCATTCTTATTAAGCTGAAATAACCTTGGTTAGCATGTTCTCTTCTCGCAACTTATGGGGTTGTGGTGTTCTTCAGGCAGTGACCCTCATTTTACTTGTGTATAGCAGCAATCAAACTCTCCATTCCAATTTTTTTCCATACCTGCTTGCTCCAGTTCTAGTATACCTTGGTCTCCAGCTCTGCTGCAGCTGGGCAACTTCATCCTCCTTAAGAATTGAGCTTGATGTCACCACTTAGGTTGCAGGTTCAAATCTGCCAAGAAATTACTCTCACACTTGCAGGTGCAGAACTGTGGCCTACAAATCAGAACTGTGCTAGATGTCCACCAGTGGGGACTGAGTTCTGCACACAGTCTGCTGCCAGCCCTGTGTTTCTGCAGTCAGCTCCTCCTCCTCCTCCTCCAATACCTGTCACCACACCGAGATTGATTCTACCTACACGGGCACCTCTGAATCTTCTCACTTTTTGACTACAGCTCACCTTCCAGTTCTTTCTTCCAAATTTATCTTCCAGAATTCGGCATGGACCATGAGTAGCCTCACAATGAAAAATTAGCACAGCTGAGCTACCCACACCATACACCTACACAGCAGGAAATCATAACTGCCATGGACCTAATCAAGCTCTGCTACTCTTGTGTGAGCCCCCCACCCTCCACAATACTGGCTGGAAGGAGTTATGTAACAAGAGTCAGCACAAGTCAAGATGCCATGCAGCCGCTAGCTTTTTGACTTTGTAGCAGGCAGCATCGGTTTGCTGCATCTTCTAATGAGCATGTATGTCACGGCACACTTAACATATTAATAGCTATGCCCTTGCCTTGTGTGATCACATAGCTAGCATTTCTGCGGCTGTGTGGCTGATTTTCCTGATTTCTGCAGTAAGCACTGATTTCTGCGGTCAGTCCTGATTTCTGCAGCCACTGCTGCAACCGCAGAATTGCAGAAAACATGGGGCCCTGGGTAGGACTAAAGCCTAATGGGTACAGCTTCAGAATACCAGAGGGGGAAGATTCGAATGGGGATGGTGTACAGACCACCCTCACAGGACGTGGAGTTGGACAGGGAGCTGGGGGACCAGATCAGAAAGCTAAGCAATAGGAGAAACATTGTCATAACAGGAGACTTCAACCTGCCTGGAGTTGACTGGAGAACCCCAGCTACCTCCTGTTCTAGAGAACAGGTCCTTCTTGAGGCTTTCCAGGAGTGTTTTCTGGTCCAGAGGGTCACAGAACCAACCAGGGATGGTGCCATGCTAGACCTGGTGCTATCGGATGGAGAGCATGTCCAGAAAATAGCAGTAGAGGACCCCCCTTGCAGGCAGCAACCACCACACGGTGTGGTTCTACCTCAGTATGAGCAAGGAAACAGCCAAGACTAAGACAAGGGTGGTGAATTTCAGGAGGGTGGACTTTGGTAGGATGGGTGACATCCTACTAGGGCACCTTGCAGAAATCAGGCTGGAGATGGATGTGGATCAGAAATGGTCAGTCATTAAGGTGGGTCTGACTGAGGCCACAAACATGTGAACAATGACCAAGAGTAAGAATTACGGGACCAAGAGACCAAGCTGGTTCAACAAAGAGGTGGCAGTCAAAGTGAGGGAAAAGAGAGCAGTCTTTCAGAAGTACAAACATACAATGAGAGAGGAGGACAGGAAGGTTTAACTTGGGGGAAATACAGAGAGGCAGGACAGGTCTGGGCAGCTAAAGTTGCAAGAGAATTAAGGCTAGTGCAGGGGATCAAAGAAAGGGAAAAATACTTTTTCAGATATATAAGAGACAGAGAAGAAGCTATAAGGATGGGATTGTCAGGATTAAGAGGGAGGGCAGATGGGCAGAAAGTAGTGAAGATCAGGTGAAGATGCTGGATGAGTACTTCAGCTCTGTCTTCACTTGGGAAAAGGATGGACCTATGGCACAGGGGAAAATAGGGGTTTGAATGTGGGGAAGGGATGAAACAGATGGGGTGATCCAGGAGGACAGGGTTTTAAAGAGTTGTAGGGCCCTTCGGATGAACAAGGCACCTGGCCTGGATGGCATGGACCCAAGGGTCCTGAAGGAACTGGCGGAGGTCCTGGCTGGGCCCCTGGTGGATCTGTTTAATATTTCACTGGAGACAGGGTGCATATCCTCAGGACTGGAGAATGGTACTTGTGGTGCCACTCCACAAGAGTGGAACCAGAGATGAACCTGGTAACTGCAGGCCAATCAGCCTTACCTCCATTGTAGGCAAATTAATTGAGACCATTCTAAAAGAAAGACTAGTGAACTTTAAGGAGGTAAATTGTCTCCAGGACAATAGGTAGAATGGGTTGGTCTTGGGAAAAACCTGCCAGATCACCCTGATAGATGTTTTCAACTGGGTCATAAGGTCATTGGACAAGGGCCTGGCAGTGGATGCCCTGTACCTGGACTTCAGTAAGGCCTTTGACTCCATGCCATATGGAAGGTTGCTCAGCAAACTGAGTAACCTGGAAGTTGAGGACAAGCTGCTGGGGTGAGTCAAGCACTGTCTGGAAGACAGGAACCAGAGGGTGACTGTAGGGTGATAACTGTCAAAGCCTAGACCTGTAACCAGTGGGGTCCCACAGGGCTTGGTACTCAGACCAGTGTTATTCAACATCTTTATTGGTGACATAGCGGATGGCGTCAAAAGTAAAATCTGCCAATTCACAGATCATCCTCTTCTATCCACATGTACGCTTCTATCCACATCTACACTGACGATACTCTTTTTGTACAGTTCTGGCAAAAACCCTGCTGCTGTGGAAACCAGCTTACAGCATGACTTCAACCAAGTTCAGCTCTGGTTTGCTTCTCAACAGCTTTTCTAAACACCAAGAAGACAGTCTCAATGACCTTTGGCACCAGGCAGAGACTCTCTAGGCTCCCGGCCCTACCCACCTTCCATACCCTTGATGGGACCATCTTGGAGGACACCTCCTCATTTCAATATCTGGGAGTTTGGCTGGTACAGCACCTCAGCTTCTCTGTGTATACTGATGCTATCCTGAAGAAACTGTACCCCAAGCTTGGTGCTCTGTACAGGAATCGTAGTTGCATCCCGTTGACTGCAAGGCGAGAAATTGTCCAGAAGATGATACTCTCCATCTTTGACTACTGTGACGTAGTCTATGGTGCTGCTCCCAAATCTTCCCTGACCAATTTGGATGCTCTCTTTAACTCCTTCTGCCGCTTTGCTATCGAGTCCCCTTTCCACCACTGTGAACTCTATCGCTCTCTAGCCTTCCTTCCTCTATCTCACAGATGAATCTCTCACTGTATCAAACTAACCTCCAAATTCTGGTTCGCGGGGCACCCCTCCTATCTCTCATCCTCTCTCTCTCTCCACTCCACCTCCCCCCACCCACTCTCTCAGATCAAATGATGCCTGCACTTTGATGGTCCCTTGCTGCTTCACCCTCATTGGTCAGGCTGGTTTCGCCCATCGTTTCCCTAAAATCTGGAATTCCCTCCCCCCTGAAATACGACACTCTTCCTCCAACTACTCCCTTACCTCTGCCCTACACAATTACCTTTCCCTCAGCTGTTCCTGCTGTAACCCACCTTAATACCTATCCCCAGATTCTGCCTTCCTACCATACCCCCCCCGCAGGGTTCTCAACATCCTGAAGGGGGAAATCAGGAAACGGCTACCCCTTCTCTTCATATTCAGTTCTTGCCTCTCCTCCCCTCTTCTCCACCTGCCCTTCTGGGTCACCAGTGTGCACAACCTAACCCTATCCTTTTTACTCCAACAGCACTTGCGTACTACCTTGATCCTGCTCCTGGTACATTCATGCACTATAAATGGTTCTATCACATTATTTATTGTTTTGTACATTCATATGTACTTTTGTATGATTTTGGACATGTATTGTAATTTACCCAATGTTCCACTACTGTTTATTGTACAATACCTTGTGTTCCAACTGTTGCACAATCTTACAATGTTGTATTGTTTGTACTACCCACATACTATTGTAACTGATCATCCTTCACAACCCTATGTAACCCCTCTCCCAGGTCGCACCATGAGACAAGTAACTTGTTGTTCAGTGTGCCTTCCTGGTGAAACATTTCACTAAATAAATAAAATAAATAGATGATACCAAACTCTGTGAGAGAGCGGACACAGAGGAGGGGAGATATGAGCTCAGGGAGGATCTGGCTAGGCTCGAGAAGTGTCTGGCATCTGGCAGTTGACGTTCAATGCCAAGAAGTGCAAGGTCATATACCTGGGAGCTACGAACCCTGGAGCCACCTACTGGCTGGGGGTGTACAGGTGCCTAGTTCAGAGGAGGAAAAGGATCTAGGGGTTAGTCAGGGGAGATATGAGACACTCTGCACAGTGCTGTAAAGTGGCAACCAAAGCAAATAAAATGCTGGGGTGCATCGCCGCCAGAGCAATCACCTCCAGAAATAAGGAAGTAATTCTGTCAATGTATATGTCATTGGTGAGACCCCACCTAGAGTACTGTGTGCAGATTTGTTGCCCTTGTTTGAAGAAAGACAGCAAACTACTAGAGGGGGTGCAGTGTAGGGTGATCAAGATGAGCTGGGGCCTGGAGGACAAACCATATGAGAAGAGATTACGGGAGCTCAATATGTACTCCCTGGAGGACAGAAGGGAGAGAGGGGGATATGATTGAAACCTTCAAGTATTTAAAAGGTATAAAGAAGGTTGGAAGGGAGGGTATTTTCAATTTAAAAAGGGAGGGAACCACAAGGGGGCATAGTCTAAAACTTGTTGTGGAGTAGATTAAGGAAGGAAATGAGGAGGCAGTTTTTCACAGAAAGAGTGGTGTCAATGTGGAATGAACAAGTGGAAGAGGTGATCTCATTGAAAATGGTGGGCAGTTTTAAAAGTGTGTGGGATGGTAAAAAAGGAGCATCATAACTTGAGGAAGAATGGGGAGGAGGGGAAGAAGGGTAGGGGAGGATAATTCCAGGGAGAAAGGGGAGGGGGGCAGTTCCAA
Organism: Neoceratodus forsteri; assembly: GCA_016271365.2. NCBI lineage: Eukaryota > Metazoa > Chordata > Ceratodontiformes > Ceratodontidae > Neoceratodus > Neoceratodus forsteri. Next base: position 141,608,160 of record CM028131.1, on the reverse strand, counting down.
TAAACAGACTGAGCTGCACACTTAAGCAGACTTGATAGACCATTATGGTCTGTTTCTGCTGGGGTTTTCATATGTTCGTATGTATCTGGAGGGGGGGAGTGGAGAATGGAACAGATATATAAGTACAAAAATAGTATAATAATATGGACATAAGTATAACAAAATTAACAAAATACAAGAAAATGCTTCAAGAATAACATTGCCATGCAGTAAATTCTGGAACAAGCAAAAGGACATTAAACAGTGAGCAACAAAACAATAATATGAGCAGCAGGGAGCAGTGACAGATGACTGCCTCTGCTTGTATTTCCTCAACTACATTATGGCGGAACCCTGCTGAATGAACCTGTTTTTAAGTTCCTCACTTTTGTCACATGGTTGAACACCTCACTGCAGTTCTTGTGGTCCCTCAGAAATTGGGATTTGGGTATATTATTAATAAAATGATGTGACTGGCAACTTGAGGAATGGAGCAATGTTTTACAGTCTGTTGACATCAACAGCAGTTGTATGGCATTTCAGAAAACAGTCTAAAAAGATGTCTGAGCTGATTTAAAAAAAAAAACAATTAATTTGCAATTAATTTACAGGAAAACTATCAAAATGGATGTTGATGAACTCAGCACATTCACATCACATATAGTGCATGCACTTGGTAACAAATGACAAAATGTAAAACGCGCATCATGAAATACGAGTCTAATTCCCACACAAACAAAATATTTAAAGCATGAAAAAAATCATGAAAAATATTCTAATTCCAACACGAACAAACTGTTTAAAGCACGAAAATCATTATGAAAAGATTTCTTACTCCTATGTGAACAAAACGTTGGACGCACAGAAACCATCATGACAGTTTCTTACTCCTACACAAACAAAATGTTTAAAGCACGAAAACCTGCATGTAAACATTTCTTACTCTTACACAAACAAAACACTTAAAGCATTAAAACAATCACAGAAAAGATTTTGACTCCTAGATGAACAAAATGTGTAAAGCACAAAAATGATTGCAAAAAAGTTTCTTACTCCTACACGAATAAAATATTTAATACACAAAAACAGTCACAAAAAAGTTTCTTACTCCTACATGAATAAAATGTTTAAAGCACGAAAACCACCATGAAAAAGTTTCATACTTCTACACAAATAAAATGTTTAAAGCACGAAAATCATCATGAAAAACATACGGCTGAAATCTCTTTTTACTCCTGCACAAAATGTAAAGCCTGAAAACCATCATGAAAATCTTTTTTTTTACTCCTACACATGTTTAAAGCACAAAAAATCATCCCAAAAATGTTTCTTGCTCCTACACGAATAAGATATTTGAAGCACAAAAACCATCAAAAAAGTGTCTTACTCCTAGATAAACAAAATGTTTAAAGCACAAAAAACATCACAAAAGTTTCTTACTCCTACACAGACAAAGGGCTTGATTGTCAAAGGGGATCTGAAGTGGTGCAAGCTGTGGAAAATATTAGCTTTCACCAAAGTCTGGTGCACCAGGGACCCTGCACCAGGTTCTGCTACAGGAGGCATCTGGGCACCTAAGTCCTCACACTTGTAGCAACCCCTCCCATGCGGCAAATACATGGCACACAGGAGGGGTTTGCCACAGGCTCCTGCAGCAAAGTCAAAAGGTCCTCCCCATCCCCAATCTACTGGTCACATAAATATAACCCCTTCCCTGGTGTTCTAGTGGCCCCCTCCCTGATCCCCATTGTGGCCCATTACATAAATGCAAAATAAATTGCCTTTTCCTGGTGATCTAGTGACCCCCTGTCCCCAATGCCCTATGCCTCCCGTAATATTCATAATTAATTATAAGCATCTTTTCCTGGTCTGGCAGCCTCCCACCCCCCCACCCACAGGTGGCACCACCACCAAGATCCCCCAATCCCGAAACACAGCTGGTGACTGGCACAACCCACCTCTGCAGCGGACGCCAGCTGAACTGTCACTGGTGCATACTGCTAACATGTATAGTGAGCACTGCACACATTACAGTATGTACTCAGTGACAGTTTAGTCAGTGGCTGGCAGTGGAGGTGAGAGGTGGGTTGTGCCAGTCATTGACTGTGTTTCAGGATTGGGGGGATCTTGGTGGTGGGCATTACCTGCTGGGGTGGGGGGTTGGGAGGCTGCTAGACCAGGAAAGGATGCTTATAATTAATTATGAATATTACGTGAGGCATAGGGCATTAGGGACAGGGGGCCACTAGACCACCAGGAAAAGGCAATTTATTTTGTATTTATATCCCTAGTTTAAGAAAGCTATGGCTGATCTTGTGCTATGTGCAGGGTCTGCAGATCCTCACTTGAAGAAAGTTACAGCTGATTTGCTTTGCACACAGCTTGCAGGTCCCTACTTGGAGAAAGTTAGGATTCATGTGATTTGCGCAGGACCTGCAGTTCCCTACTTGAAGAAAGTTATGACTGATCTGCTTTATGCTGGGCCTGTAGTTCACTGCTTAAAGAATGTTATGACTGATCTACTCTGCACAGCACCTGCAGGTCCTTACTTGAAGAAAGTTATGACTGATCTGCTTCGCACTGGGCCTGCAGGTCCCTACTTGAAGAAAGTTATGACTGAGCTGCTCTGTAAAGAGCCTACAGGTCCCTACTTGAAGGATGTTATGACTGATCTGCTTCGTGTTGGGCCTGTAGGTTCCTACTTGAAAAAAGTTATGACTGATCTGCTTTGCACTGGGCTGCAGGTCCCTACTTGAAGAAAGTTACGACTGATCTGCTTTGCACTGGGACTGCAGGTTCCTTCTTGAAGAAAGTTATGACTGGTCTGCTTTGGACTGGGACTGCAGGTCCCTACTTGAAAAAAGTTATAAGTGATCTGCTTTGCACTGGGCCTGCAGATCCCTACTTGAAGAAAGTTGTGACTTATCTGATCCAGGCAGGGCCTGCAGATCCATACTTTAAGAACATTATAACTGATCTGCTTCATGTTGGGCCTGCAGGTCTCTACTTGAAGAAAGTTATGACTATTCTCCTCTGTGCTGAGTCTGCAGTTCCCTATTTGAAGAAAGTTATGACTGATCTGCTTCACTCTGGGTCTAAAGATCCATACTTGAAGAAAGTTATGACTGATCTTGTGCTTTGCGCAGGGCCTGCAGAATACTGACCTGCTTCACGCTGAGTCTGAAGGTCCCTAGTTCAAGAAAACTATGGCTGATCTTGTGTTTTGTGCAGGGCCTGCAGGTCCGCACTTGAAGAAAGTTATGGCTGATCTGCTTCGCACACAGCTTGCAGGTCGCTACTTAAAGAAAGGATTTATCTGATTTGTGCAGGGCCTGCAGTTCCCTACTTGAAGAAAGTTATGACTGATCTGCTTTGTGCAGGGCCTACAGGTCCCAACATGAAGAAAGTCATGACTGCTCTGCTTTGCACTGAGCCTGCAGTTCCTTCTTTGAAGAAAGTTATGACTGATCAGCTTCACTCTGGGTCTGAAGAGCCCTACTTTAAGAAAGGTATGGCTTTTCTTGTGCTATGCACAGGGCCTGCAGTTCCCTACATGAAGAAAGTTATTACTGACCTGCTTCATGCTGAGTCTGAAGGTCCCTAGTTCAAGAAAGCTATGGCTGATCTTGTGCTTCGTGTAGGGCCTGTTGGTACTTACATGAAGAAAGTTACGACTGATATGCTTCACACATGGCCTGCAGGGCCCTACTAGAAGAAAGTTAGGACTTACCTGATTGGTGCAGGGCCTGCAGTTCCCTACTTGAAGAAAATTATGACTGATCTGCTTCTCATTGGGTCTGCAGCTCCCCACTGAAGAAAGTTATGACTGAGCTTATGTTTTTTGCAGGGCATTAAGACTGATCCTGCAGGCCTAATGTGGAGCAGTAGACTTGTGGGACATTGACCTTGAGGGAAAGGGTTCCAGTTCCATAGTTTGGCATCGAGTATAAGGGCTAGCTACTAGAGAGGAGGTGGGTGTTCAGGTTGAAGTACCCTAATGCCTAATTTCTTTTCTTTTGTGGCTTTGGAACCATGATGTTGTATTAATATTTTTTTTTTCCAATTAATATCTATTCAGAACATCAGAAAATCTGTTTGAAAAGGGGGAAGGAAAATAGGGCTCGTCCGGGATTTGAACCCGGGACCTCTCGCACCCTAAGCGAGAATCATACCCCTAGACCAACGAGCCATATAATATAATGCTTGAAGCTTCATCTTTCTCTCTAACTTCTGCCACATCATTCTCTTTAACTTGTGCCAGGTCAGTAAACATTGCATGAGTCATTCAGAGACGAAAGTGGCTCAAATTACACTGAGGGTTGGACCTTTCCCCAGTGTGTGATGCACAACATTTGGATCTGAACAGCTCACTGCTGGGTTGCAAAAATCTCTTCCGTGATGTCCTCTGTACCACTTCTGTACTGAGTCCTTGAACTCAGATGACCTTTGCTGTTTATCCATAACAGCATTACTGCTATGTTTTGATTTAAAACCAAAATAAATATTTATTTAACTAGAACTTTTTGAGTATATTATCTATGCATTGGAAAGAAATATGCACGTAATTATCTTTCAAATTTAAAATACAGGTTGAAAGAAGCACTGGTTTTATTATGCCACTGTCGGTCTGCAGTTCAGCCTTGTGCAAATTTGGTATACATGAGGTATGATAGATGGAGTTTCATATAATGTGATTGATGTACTGTATGCCCCATGGTGAAAACCAAAACTGGAGAACAGCTACTATGAAACAGCCATTACCTGGCAGAAACCAGATACCAATCCTTATGGACTGTGTAGATAACAAATACTATGCCATACTGAGTGAGTTTCTAGCTAATAGTTACCAGTCCATATGGACTGTATATAGCAAATAGCAGTCCATATAGATTGTGTATATAGTAAATACCAATCCATACTGACTATGTTTATTAGCAAATATCAGTCTGTGTTGATAGCATTTATAGAAAATACCAGTCCAAAAAGGTTGTGTAGATAGCAAATGTACCTTCTTTATATTCTATGGAATAATGTCTTTTTTACAAAATTGGACAAAGGATTTATTTATATCAATAGGTTTATCACAGATAAGCCCTTGCACATTTTTGACCTTATTAACTGCATTTTGTACTTCGTCTTTTTTTATCTGTCAAGTTAGAAGTTGCAGGGGCTTATCTGTCATAAAATAATAATTAACCCTAGTGTTATGTATCAAATTCTCTATCTTATCCAAAATCAAACTATTGTAATGTGCATTTTTTGCATTAATTCTTTATATATATTGGGGTCAAATGTAGTACTATGAATCTGTGTTAGAGTACTTATTTCCTTTTCTAACTGAAATATAAGTTTTGTTCTGTTTTTATACTCATGTGCAGCATATCTTTGCATACATCCCCTGATGTAGACTTTAAAAGTCTCCCATACTATTATAGGCGAAGTTTCTGTGCCTTATTAAATTCAAAAAACTTCCTGCACAATTCTAATAGTTTTTCCCATGGTGCAGGCCTACTAAGCAAACTTAAATCCATTGCCCATATTTTTTGAGAACTATTAATTTCTGATATTTCCAACGTTATTTATTTTTTATTTATTTATTTAGAACTGGTGATCAGGAAAGGCACACTGAGCCGAGACTCCTTTCCAGGTGAGACCCGGGTACAAAGTGTACAATGTGGAAGGCAGAGAAATACAAGCAATATCAAGTTTCAGACGAATAGTACAGTATAAGGACAATTCATAGTAAGGTTACAATTTTTGTTGGAACAGCCAATGGAAGAACATTGTTAATACATAGGGAGCATGATCGGAAATTACTATAAAAGAGTATTTAATTTCGTATACTCTGTATAGCAGTGTTTTAGACAATAAAAATAAATCTTTTCTTCAGTAAGTCTGGTGAACTGCAGAAAAAAAGGAAAAACATCTCGTGAAGTAGTTTTTTCCCACCAGTGGTCTATTAATCCTAGATGTTATGAGTTTATTTCTAGATGTAGTTAGTTTACCTAAAATCTTGGAACAAGAATGTAATAAACTGGAAATGCCAATTATAACACAGGAAATAGAGGCAGCAATTCAAGACTTAGCTGTGGGCAAAGCACCAGGCCCTGATCGCCTGGGGCAGAATTTTATAAACAGTATAGTTTCATCTTAACTGAACCCATGAGGGTATTATTTGCATAATTTAATTAGTGTCAGAGAATACCTGAAACTTTTAAAGATACTATAATAAAGGTATTTTTGGAAAAGGATAAAGATCCGCTGAGTTGTGCATCCTATAGGCCCGTCTCCCTATTGAATACAGATTATAAACTTTTTACAAAAATCATAGTAAAGAGGCTGGAGGACATAATATCTACATTACTTCATCAGGATCAGAATGGATTTATTAAGGGAAGATCGTTGATGGAGAATGTTAGACAGACTTTAAATATAGTGGCGCTTAACAAACAAGATGACGCAGTTTTAATGGGTATCGATGCAGAAAAAGCATTCGATAGGATAGAATGGCCTTATATTTTTGCTGTTATGGGGAGAATGGGCTTCCGTGCACAGCTCAGCAGATGGATAAGACTCCTTTATGAAGCTCCTAGGACAGTAGTTAAGGTTAATAATATAGCCTCAGAGAAATTTCAATTGGAGAGAGGTATTAGACAGGGATGTCCCCTGTCCCCATTAATATTTGCAATGATTATTGAGCCACTTGCAATAGCGATAAGGGAAGATGTGAAAATCCAAGGTATAAAAGTATGTGGTTGGGAACATAAAATTAGTCTATATGCAGACAATATACTGCTTTATTTAACAAATACTGTCTCCTCTATTCCCTGTGTGATAGCAAAAACTACTCAGTTTGGCATATTTTCAGGATATAAAATTAATTGGTTGAAAACTGTCATATTGAAATTAAAGCAAAATGCTCAAATTCAGCAAGCAACTCATTTTCTAATCCAAATTTCAACTACATCTGTTAAATATTTAGGAGTAATATAACGACGAGCATTTTGAATTTGTTTAAGGCCAACTATGATGAATGCATTATTAAGAGAGAATAAGATCTGTTAAAATGGAATTCATTATTTCTCATGTTGATAGGCAAAATAAACTTAATAAAAATACAAATACTTCCTAAAATATCATTTCTATTTCAAGCATTACTGATAAACTTCTTAAAACAGCAATAAGGAAATTCTTGTAGAAACATTCAAATTCTGGAATAGCTTGGAAAACATTAGTATTACCAAAAGTTAGGGGAGGTCAAGCCCTACCTGATTTCTATTATTTTTATTTGGCAGCCCAAGCTGCACAGGGGTGGAACTGGATTAAAAAAGGGGACAGGGCTATGCCCATATCAATGTTAATAGAAAGTACAGTTCAATCATATCCAACTTTGATAAATGTGTTATATTCCTCTATTCCACAGAGAAAAATAATGGAGCTTCCAGAAACCACCAAGACAACATATTTAAGTTGGATGGCTTTAGTAAAAATATTCGGTGAGAAAGGGGTAATTACGGAATATAAACCCATCTTTAACAATTTTGATATCCCTCCATCTAAATCAATGCAATTTAAGCTGTGGAATCAGAAAGGGATATATATCAGATAGGAGATGTATGGGAGAGGTGCATTAGAAAACATTCACCAGCTTGGTGAACCAATTTGGTATTCCTTAAAGTCATATTTTGCAATATAATCAGTTGAAAAGTTATTTCAATAAAAAAAAGGATTGATTAGATGTGGAGATACATTAATCCTGTTAAAAATGATGATAGAGAATTTGGATGGGAAGAAATTGATTTCTCTTATATATCAGGGAGTGCAAGAGATGGTCAGAGGAGATGTTACTAAAAAAACAAGTAGGAAAGGGATTTGGGGTGAATCTAACAGAAGGCTTATGGAGTGACACAATAGATACTTATATACATAAATTATCTTTGGTTAAAATGCACGTTACATAGGATTTATTATACACCAAAAAAATTGAATAAATTTAACTCAACAATCTCAGACAGATATCCAACATGTGCAACTACTTCAGGAACTTTGATTCATCTGGTGGGAGCATGTCCATATTTGACTAATTGTTGGTCTAAAATAGAAGAGGCTTGTAAATTGACCTTTAATAAAAAATATCAAGCTAGTAGCCTTAACTAGGCTTCTGGGGATGTACCCAGACAGAAACTTGCTTGATGAATTCCAGACAAGATTATTGGCTTTATTCTCGATGGTAGCAAAAAAAAAACAATTTTAATGAAGTGGAAAGACCTGGACCCACTTGTATTTAAAACTTGGCTTAACTTAATAATAGACATACTGTACTCAGGCATGGAGACAAGTGGTTTAGCTCCCGGATCCCCTTTCTTGGTAAAAATGATGATGTAAAAGCTGAGACTCTGTCAGAGGTTTTACCAATGATTGATAAAGAGACCAAGCTGGATATCTGAACCAAGGGGACAAAATAAAAAAAAAGGATAGCAAATGTACATATAGACCATACTGATTATGTGTGTAGCAAATACTACTCCATACACATTACGTGTGTAGGAAATACCCGTTCATGCCAATTATGCGTATAGTACCTACAGGTTCATACAAACCGTGTATATAGCAAATACCAGTCTGTACTGATTGTGTATAAAATACTAGTCCATATAGATTGTGTATATTGCAAATAACTAGCCCATAGGGAATGTGTATTGTGTATAAAATACTAGTCCGTACAGATTGTGTGTATATAGCAAATAACTAGCCCATAAGGAATGTGTATATTTATTTATTTATTTATTTATTTACTGAATGTTGGTAACTGGGAAAGGCACACTGATTCAAGGTTCGTTTCCAGGTGCGACCCTGGTGGGGAGGTGTACAGGCGGACAAATACATTCAGTGGTTAAGTGTAGTCACTGTTAACAAAACAGTATACCGGCAAAATGAATGACCAAAACTCAAAATAAACAGTTGTCAGGTACTGCAAAATTTACAGTACAAAACAGCAGGCAAAAAGAGCAGTTTGCGGCAGTGTAAAAAGTGGAAGATTAATAGACAAAATGGGCCCTCTGCATGAAGGGACGTAAAGTATATACAAAATGGTCAGAAATGCAGCGCACAGCTATGTGGCACACAAGGCAGCCATGTACCTTACCAGTCACTTCTGAAGAAAAGAATTGTTGAGTACCTAGAGGCCAGTGTGGCACAGGACCCAAGGCTGTATGGATTCACAGCGGAAAGGTCATGTCAGACGAATCTAATTGATTTCTTTGACTGGGTGACCAAAGTAGTAGACCAGGGAGGGGCTGTGGACATGGCCTACCTAGACTTTAGCGAGGCATTTGACAAAGTCCCTCACAAAAGATTAATAATCAAATTAACCAGCCTGGGAGTGGGTCCCAGGGTGGTAGTCTGGGTAAAACATTGGCTGGACAACAAGACACAGAAGATAATTGTAAATGGAGTGCACTCTGAAGAAAGAGGGATTACTAGTGGGGTACTGCAGGGTTCAGTACTGGGTCCAGTCCTTTTTAATGTCTTTATAAGTGACCTTACAGAGGAACTGGAAGGTATGCCTCTTTGCAGAAGACACAAAGATCTGCAACAAGGTTGATACACAAGGAGGTATGGAAAGGATGAGAAGGGACTTGGCAAGGCTGGAGGAATGGTCAGGAGTATGGCAGCTTGGATTCAATGCAAAGAAGTGCAAAATAATGCACCTGGGAAACAAAAACTATGGGAAAGATTACACAATGGGGGGGGAGGTAGTAACAACAACAAAAATGGAAAGAGACCGGGGGTAATCATATCAGATGACCTTAAGGTTAGCAAGCAATGTGAGAAGGCAATAGTTAGGGCTGGGGTGATACCGGGATGCATAGGGAGAGGCATCACCAGCAGAAAACAGGAAGTTGTTATCCCTCTGTACATACAGTTGGTGAGACCATCTCTGGAGTACGGCATCCAATTCTGGAGACCCCATCTCCGCAAGGACATTGACAAGATGGAGGCAGTCCAGGGGAGGGCAACTAAAATGGTGCAGGGTCTGCAAGAGAAGCCATATGAGGAGAGACTAAAGGAGCTTAATATGTATACCATTGAGGAAAGAAGGGAGACAGGGGACATGATTGAAACTTTTAAGTACCTCAGTGGAATCAAACAAAGTCCAAAGGGTAGCATCTTTCAGAAAAAGGGATGTGCAAGAACAAAGGGACACAATTTAAAGATAGAGGGGGGGGATGGCTCAGGGGAAATGTGAGGAAGTATTTTTTCACAGAGAGGGTGGTTGACACATGGAACAGCTTTCCTGAGGATTTTGTGGGGTCTAAAACTGTGGGAGAATTCAAGAATGCATGGGACAGACATAAGGCGATTCTTGTGGGGGGGGTAGGAAGAAATAGGCTGTTGGTTAACTAGGCTCTGCAACTTATCCTGTAGGTAGGGAAATGGGCAGACTAGGTGGGTCAAGCGGTCCTTATCTGCTGTCAAAGTCTATGTTTCTATGTAATGGGCACTCAGTCCATGCAGAGCAAGTAGGCGGGACAACAGGGGACATGCCGGGCCCCACGCAGGCTAAACTGGGCATTCCCAGAATAAGCAGATCTGCCCCTCAACCCACCATATATGGGCATGCAGTTCACCACACGAGGATATGCAGAAGTGACAACCAAATAGGCAACACTGTAGATGCAATGTCAGGTGCCAGCAGAGATATGCAGGACCCAAATGGAAAACCACTGAGGGTCGGCGGTTCAGGTCAAAGAGTGGGCAGTGCCATGGATTTGTACAGACCCAAGGCAGTAGAGGTACCTGGTCCACAAATTTCACAGGTGGCCAGGTGGTGGCACTGGTCAGTGACATCTGTACCCATTATGCCACACTGTATGGAACGCAATCCATGTGGACACCCCAGGAGACCAAGGCATGCCTGTGGCTTGATATACAGTCCGCAGTGAATGCTGCTGACCCAGAGGCATGGACACTGTCCACCATTAAGCATAAATGGTGCAACCTAGCACCTGTGAAGAGGATGGTCGCCAACACCCTCACAAAGGTGGCCCTGCACAGGGAGGTGAAGGGCATAGACACACTGCCAGGTATGCACAGATAAGCAGGGACAGGTGCCGTGAGGTTATGTACACCATGCATGTGCTGACCACCACGTGTTGCACCCCATAGACAGCAACACAGTTGGATGCACCCTCAAAGGGCTGCCACTGTCTGCCCTGTAGCCCACACCACAGTTGGCCCCACGCACAGAGGACTGTAAGGAGGAGGAGGAGGAGGGCATAGGTTGAATACCCATTCTGCATGCATCACAGCTCAGAATGCCCATAGCAGCCCTGCCACAGATATAACATCTCCCTCATGTCACCCACAGGTACAGAGCAGGACATGCAAGCTCTGTTGGACACCGAGATGGACAACCTTCAAGTACTTGAAAGAGATAAATAAGGTTGATAAGGAGAGTCTCTTTAAGCTGAGTGCAACCATAACACAAGGGGGTACAGTGTTAAGCTGGAGGGTAGGAGATTTAGAAGGGAAGTCAGGAAGCCCTTCATCACAGAGAGGGTGGTGGACACTTGGAATGCGCTGTCAGATGAGGTAATCTCATTGAAGACAGTAAGCAGCTTTAAGAGGCTGGGACAGGTATGGGGGAGGGTAAGGATCATGGGTAGGGAGGATGGGAGGAGTGGGGAGAGGGGGCAGGGACAGTAGCTCAAGCTGTGGACCCTGCAGCACGAGCAGACTTGATAGACCAAATGACCTTCTTCTGCTGGCTTCTTCATATGTTTGTATTTATGTTCATATGGAGGCCACACAGGCATGAAACATCAAGGGGACGGGGCAGGAGGATGATAAAACCTGCATTGTGGATAGTCAGCCGCCCCCCCCCAATGGCTCAACAGCACCCTAGAGGCTCAGCCAATAGACCAGCAGATGCACACAGGCACACAACAGGCACAGGTGTCCACCAGGGGCCAACAGTACACAAAAGTGATGACAGTGGTGACGAGGGTCCATCTACATAGCCACCTGGCTGGCCACGAAGGACACACACCCATGGTGTCCTCCAAACCTAACACACAGAGGTGCCTCAGCTGGATTGTAAAAGGCTGGATGCCCAAAACAGGAACCCGGATGCACTGCTGGGGCTGACAGAGGAGGTGCGTGGTATGCAGCATGGGATCCAACGCCTGGGTGACCTCATGAAATGCCTCATTGAGTATCTGCTAACAGGGTCAAGAACACCAGGCCAGTCAGCACCCACCCAATGCCTTGTGGCCGCAACCCAACCAGCAGCTGTCTGCAGCACTTGGCCCAAGGAAGAGCAACAGGATACAGTGTGGCATGCACCCACCACCTCCCTGGAGACAGTGTTCCAGGTCACAGATACACCCCAGCTGCACTGCTGGGGCTGACGGAGGAGGTGCGTGGTATGCAGCATGGGATCCAACGCCTGGGTGACCTCATGAAATGCCTCATTGAGTATCTGCTAACAGGGTCAAGAACACCAGGCCAGTCAGCACCCACCCCATGCCTTGTGGCCGCAACCCAACCAGCAGCTGTCTGCAGCACTTGGCCCAAGGAAAAGCAACAGGACACAATGTGGCATGCACCCACCACCTCCCTGGAGACAGTGTTCCAGGTCACATATACACCCCAACTGCCAACAGCATGCACACAGTAGACATACACACCGGTGTCAGCAACAGACACACAGGATAGCACTGGTGTCACGGGACCAGAGGCTGTGCACCCTCCCATGAACAGCCATCAGCATGCAGACAGCAGCACACAATCACAAGAGGTGGAAACTGCCACAGCAGGTGTCACAAACACCTACAGATGTGCTCCCATGTCATAGTGGACATGCTCATGCACCCACACAGCAGCTAGGCAGATGCATATCCACCCACTTAAGGCAGCAACTATATGCAAAGAAAAGGAAATGAGGCCACCATGACCAGTGACAAAGCATAGTTGCACACAAGCTCAGTACCACTCACATGGCACACACAAAACACACACGAGTCATACATCTGCCACCACAGCACAGCACACCTCTGCCCCCCCAACACACACCTATCATCCCCATACCCTGCAACCCCCCCACACCATACCTATGATCGTCCAAGCAACATACCCATGAACCCCCAATAGCACACACATGGGCCCCCCAAAACTCACATATGTACCCACCAACACCATCACACTTATGCCCCTCTCCGGGCAGGGGTACTTAGGTGCACAACTCATCATTGTGCACCCACCACCCATGCAGACCACTCTCCACACATGCCAGAGCATGACGATGGTCTTCCAGGTGCACACCCATGTTCCCATACCATGGACATTCACACGTTAGATGCTGGCAAACAGGTCACAGGTACAGCATTGGTGCCACCTGGCGGCAGCCAGCATCAACGTTGGAACAATCCCTGTACAAGGAAATCATCCTGTGCAGTTCGTCCACTCAATGTCTCTGTTCTAGTGCTAGGGTGCCAATCGTCCACGTCAGGCAGCACACACCTCTGTACAGCAGGTGGCATGGGTACAGGGCAACAAATGGCAATGTTGTGGAGCATGGTACATGCCATGAACACCTTACATGCTTTTCCCACTGACAGCACCTTTGTTCCACCTGTATGATCCAAACATAATCTCATCTTCAGTAGTCCTATTGTCTTTTCTATGATGAATTAGTTCTCTTGTGGACATCATTGTACATCTCCTCGGCAGCACCATATGGCTCCAGTAATGGTGTCAGCAGGTAGGGCCATGGTGGGTATTCGCTGTCACCTATGCAGAAGAAACAGGACAGACACTCAGCTTCAGTAGCATGGGTGACACATGGATACCATATATGCCACAGTCATATACTCACCTAACAGCCATCCTTCAACCTTATGAATGGTGAGTAGGGCACTTGTTCAGGACCCTTCAATGACATAGGAGTTGTGGCATGATCGTAGGTACCTTGCACGCATGTTGATGAACATGCCAGTCGTGTCACACACCACCTGGCAGTTTATACTGTAGAACCTCTTTCTGTTCCTATATGTCTCCTCAGCCTCGGATGGTACCACTATCCCAGTATGGGTACAGTGTACCACAGCAAGTACATTTGGCATACCACGCATGGTACACACTGCCAGCTTAGTGGCCCATACATCAATGTCAGATGTGGGGCATCTAATATGGACATGTAGATGGGCCAACAGAGTGCCCATCACCTGTACCAGTGGCCTGCACCTCAGTGACTGGCTGACACCTGTAACATCTCCTCTGGAATGACCCTGTGGCATAGTAAGAGAGTGCACAGAGCACCTTAGTCCCCACAGACATCGCCCTGGATAATGGAGCCGAGGTGACACAGTGGTGCAGACCATGTCACACACTTGCTGAATTGTGGTCCAATCAAACCAGAACTGTTTAATGGTGTGTGTCCCACAATATCCCAGCATCCAGCTACAGTCTAAATATCCATGGCCGTGGACCCGGGCGCTTTTGCTGTTTGTGGAGAACATTCATTAGGAAGCCTTGACCCATCACGACTGTCCCCTTCCGTTTACCTGTTGACATGTAGGAAGCCAGCAACATGGACATATGTAGTGCAGACTGGTCATGTGCACCTTTAGGTGGATGTAGGCAGGCCATGCACGTTTGGTAATGAGATCTACATGGGTGTCACCGGGACACACCCTGTGGAGAAAGATCATAGATAGCAGCCATATCACATCCAACCTGCATCAGTGAACCACAGATCGGGAGACTGGGGGATTACCCCAGAAAGCTATGGAGGGTGTTGGAGGAGTCCTGTTTGGACAATCCCAATGAGGAGAATGTATGGAACATACATATACTTGCACAGGTATGTATCCTACCTGCAGGGTGTGGTGATGGGGCATTGCTGTGGTCGTGTAGCCCATGTCACTGACAGGTGTGTGCATGTTTGTTCCCCGCAGGACTAGTATGGTCTCCCAGACTGTATCGAACTGACCATGCAGGAGCAGCAGGATGGGGCCACCTGTGTGGTGGTGACCCCAAGGAGGAGTATATGGCAGCTGAAAGCACCATATTTCCTGTCACTGCAGGTGGGCTCGACTAATATCTTCTACAAGTTAGGTGTCACCAAGATGTGGAGGGTGGTGGAGCCCTCTTAGGTGGGTAGTGCTTCTGTTGTCATACCTGCGTGTAACTGTGTTGTCAGTCGGGCCCTGCATGTGTATCCCACTCATGCTTGTCCTCCCTCTGTGTTCATGTCATTGCAGAGCTACAGAGGACCGCTACGTGACTTTGTCCTGCTCCCCACGCCATGGACGCAGACAACACCACGGGGGATCCAGTGGGGACTCCCAGGAACAGGGGGAGGACTGATGGTGCACATCTGCTACTGTGGATGACTGGCATCCATAAAGCCACTGCCCCCACCATGCCCTTGCTGTCTGGCATGCCTGTGTCTTATTTTTATGTTCACTGCCTTATTCTGTTGTGCCACACAGATTGCATGTTTGGCTGCCCTGTTTATGGGCATTTGTTTGCGTTGCTCATTCATGTATGTCGTTGTTCAGCCTCTGATTGTAATACATGTGTATCTTCCTACACCTGTGTCATTGTCTTTCCTACACAGGAATGCAACTGCTGCAGAGGGGATGGGTGTGGGGGGACTTCAGTGTGGTCTTGGGG